>PRKT01000703.1:169500-246689 GCA_003671525.1 Saccostrea glomerata
GGTTTTCTATTGGTTTTTGTGTTTCCCTCCAAGTTTTCTTTGTGTTTTTGGGTAATTCTTGCTTGGTTGCCATATGTGTTGGAAGTGTTTTTGTCTCTGATTTTCCATAGTTGTTTTACAAATCAGACATTGACCTTGAGACCATCATTTCCTATTGCATGGTAAGTAATTCTTTAATACTAATGAGTAATATAATTCTAATTCTATTAAATGTGAAATCTGTAATTTTTGCACTTAATTCCTTTAATCACTTTTTCTGGAGTAAATGTATAGTGAGAGTGAGACCTTAGATATAGAGTTATGTGTTAATAGTAAATACATTGCTGTCTCACTTTTTCATATTTTTAAAGTAAACTTTATTTTATGATTAGCATAGATATCTACAAAGGTGTTTATTGTTGATTTGTAGATATTATCCTAGTACATATACAGTTTTGTGTATGCACCTTATATGCTGTTGTACAGCATTTGACCAATTCCCATTGAATGGTACGCATGTTCATTGTTTTTATGCTAAACAATAATTGATAATGTACATATACATTGGAATAATAATTATTGTAAAGATTTTATTCTAAATATTCATTAATTAAAGCAATGGGAGATTTTATTATGTAATTTTCATGTAATTGAATTATCTCCCTAGATTCGGATAAAGCTATATGATATATTGATTTGTACATATATATTGATGAATAGCTTTATAATTTTATGCTTAGAATTTATAATTTGTTATTTCATTATAGAGTTTTGACGATTACTATCTTATTGATCCATCGTAATAAAAGATACGTCTTGTCAACTCGAACCAACAGCCTTGTTGTCTATCATATAACATCATCACAAGTCTGTTACATAAGGATGAAGGGACGAAAGCCATACGGTCTTCCGTATTTAGTCATTAACACGTCACCTTTGGTACAACACTCTGGGGTTTGAAAACTGCATGACGCAATAAAATGTGAAGATAATGCACAGGGGTCATTTTCTAAATTGATTTGGGTCTTGTTTTTATTGCAAAAATTAATTTCAATAAATTAAAACTAAACACGGTAACTTTAGGTATAAAGCTGATGTTGTTAAAGTCGAAAATTAAGATCGAAATACATGTACGTCATGTAAAATCAGACGCATGTAGGACGCTGATGACTAATTTTATTTCAGGCGAAAAGAGTAGTTCCGGACAAAAAATATGAGCGCATATTGAGTTTATAATCTTACTTAATATTGTAATTAAATGGTTTGATTACCCCCTCCTTATAATTTTTTATTTTTATGACGTCACTTCCGGTTTCGAGATTTCCGCGATTTAGTGATTTTCAGAGGGTCACAATGTCCAGCATTTTTCTCAAAAGTGCTTTTAGATAGAAACGTAAGATTTTCAGCGATGATAGAGCAACATATGCTGATGTGACGCACACCTTTCTTATTCTCCGGAAGTGCAGCACGTCGACGCTCGCTATGGCTCGAAAAAAGACCTATCGAGAATTTAGAAATTTTTCACACATTTTTGGCAATATCTTTTTACACGTTAATATTTTGTATAGAACAAAAGTTGTGAAGAATGTCACGATCTTTCGAAAGATATCAACGATAAGGGGCTGGCCCCTATAATAAAGGACCAAAAGGGGCCGAAAGTTTTTCCTTTAAATCTCAAAAAGTATTGAGAATTTTTAATACGTCAAAGAAGCAAAGTTGTTCAAAATATCAAGCTTTATCTAATAGCGTCGTCAAAATACGTCCGGCGACGTCACTTCCGGTCAAACCGGAAGTAGTCAAAAATTGCATATTTTTGCTGTTCTTGACAGGTTTTTGGATATCATATGTCACTGGAAGCTTAAATCTTAATTTTCCGTCCGTCGACGTCACTTCCGGTCAAACCGGAAGTTGTTAAAAATGGCTTAATTTTGCAATAATTAACATAGATTTAGAGGATTAAATCATTTTGGGACTTCATTACTCTTTATTTTTTTTAAAAGAAAGTCACTTCCGGTCAAACAGGACGGAAGACCTACTCGTTGCTTTGCAAAGAGCTCGGCTCTAGTTATTATTATTTTTTTATTGGAATCAGAAATGAAAGAAATTTTGACATTTTTTTTTAAGAATTACCCACACTATAAGAATGAAAAGTTGGGATTTTAAAATGTTTTTTTTGAATAATGTCCTTCAATCATCATTAATTTGTTACTTCATTTGCTTTTATTTATTTATTTATTTATTTATTTTTAGAGGGGGGGTGGGTTATGGTGTACACATATCACTCGGAGCTCCTCGGATGGCCTGTATATACCTGTTTGAATGGAGTGTGGCGGAGCAAGCCGAGGATTTCCGACTACATCCACATTATCCATAATGAGATCTATCTATCAAAAAATACAAAAAGCAAATAATTGAAACTTTTGTTTACAATCACATGCTGAGAATAAATTTAAGGAAATTTCTACCGATAACAGCGTGTTTTTTGTTTGGATTTTCGGCGGGTGAGGCTCATTTCACACCATCTTAAAATATATTGTCTTGTTCTAATGAACACTGAATATGATTTTAACTGATTTTATAATTTACATGTATGTAAATGTGTATGTAAATCCGGGACCCTTGAATTGGTCAATAAAATATTGCATGAAACAAAGTACCAACTTACAGAATAGGTTGCACATAAGAAAAGCTTAAACATGTCAATTAAAAGTATACCATTTTATCATACTCTGAAAGTCGAATCTAACGTCTGACTTTGAATTAATTGTGTTGCATGAAGCCTAGATAATTATATAGTATACGTAACCGAGGTATTTTTATCGGTAAATTTTAGTGCAGAACAAATTAAACCCCTTAATATTTTTAACATGTGAATAAAAAAACGCTTTTCTTTTAACATTGTACAACACACAATATTTTATCTTTATCAAATTGTACAACTGCAAGCACTGAAGTAATGTGCCTTTGTTCCAAGCACAACGTACCGGGCTCTTTTCAAAGAAGACCTCCCCCCTCCCCGCCAATGTTCAAAAACTTTTATTTCTTTCACTGATATACATGTATAGTTAATTTTTAAAAAAAGGATACAGTGTGTAAACCGGTTTGTTTAATTTAGTTTTATAGCATCTGAAATCATTGTCATACAGGTAAGAACCATCTTGAAAGGGGGGAGGTAAACACGTCTATTCTATTTTGAATTGGGAGATTTTCCGCATTTCAATATAATTTTCAATTGAAATAATATAGATTGGAATCCTTTTTAAAAGAAATGTGAAATAATTAATAGACAAATTATTACAATGCCTGAAAGTTGCACCCTAACCACTCCCTTAATTTAGTTCAGGGAAGTACCATAGAAATACATGTGGGCACTGCCTAAGGGTTATTTATTGTGGAGGTGGGTTTGCTGATGATACCGAAGGAGAAATAAGATTCACTTTGACAGGGATCAATCCTTAAGACCTTACTACATGAACAGTGATGTCAGATATTCTTTTACACCCCTTTGCGAGCAATCGTAAATACTCTGTCAATCCCGTGAACAATAAATAATTCCTCTTGGAAAATGGCTGTTTTTTACGAATGCCTTGCAAGATTATTTCAAAGTAGGAATTTTTTCAGTTTTTCTATGATCAGCAGTATGTCCCTTGTCAAGAATCCCTTCAAATACAAATTTCCAGTGATGAAAGCATGGTTATAATGTAAAAAAAAAAGGTTGAGATTGTGTCGTTGAATATTATAACAGTCATTTGGCCAGTTCCGAATTTTGTATTCCATGAGAATTTACTCCTTACTTTATTATTTCAATATACATGGACATTTAGATGATTTCTTATTTCAACAGCCTTTAAATTATCATATTTTTTATTACAAAGTACACGTATATAACCATATAAATGCTAAAATTTTGAAACATAGATATTGAATTAAGAATTTTAAAAATACATTTAGGAAAAATCATTTCTAACTAATACAAAAGGGTGATGAGTAATGACGTTTCAATAATCAATGACGTTGTGTGACGTTATGGAACGTTTTATAGCGTTATCTTGTTAGCATTGCATTGATTTCATATTGAGTTTAAAATAGAATTCAAAGGGTAAATAATCAAAATATTAAAAAAAACTAGCTCTTTCAGAATCTGTAAAAAAATCCGGTTTTCGAAAATTTTGTCACGAAGGTCCCTTTTCGCTTGACGCATCTCATATGGATTATATGTGAATCATATGTGAATCATATGAGAATCAAATGTACCGGTATATACAGTTATATGAGATCATATGAGACAAATTATATGAGAATCATATGAATACACATATGTAAATCATATGAAGTAATATACATATGATTCTCGTATGAAAGGTCCTCCATGTGAGAATCATATGAATATTTTGACAGTGGTCATATTAGAATCATATGAAACAGTGTTCACTAATTTGTCCTTGTTATACTCTGGTAAAAATCATATAAATATTTTGACTGATCTTATAGGAATCATATGAAACAGTGATCATATAAGTATCGTATGATTGAAACAGTGATCACGCATTCGCTTTTGTTATACTCAAGTAAAATTGCAATTTCAATAATATATATACAAGATAAATTTTGATTTATTTTAAAATTTGGCAGTCCACTGAAATACCAGGCAATGGGTGGAGCATCGCATGTGATGGATTTTAATCATTTTTTTGCATGTAGACTTATTTAAGCAAGTGTTTACACATGTAATCATAAAAAAAATTCTTCGTGCTCTTCTAGTCCAATTTTTGATAAATGCTTCATTTCAATTGCAGAAAGGTTTACATCAGGATAAAAAAAATTCTTCATTTTTATTCTATTTTATATGTAACAGATAGTCAGAAGCAGGATGTGTCGATGAATAATATCCCTAGCATTGACTCTTATCTTTTTTTCATTAATGAATAAGACTCCAAATTATATTTCTTAAGAAAATCTTATATGGTCCGAATTTGAGTTTAGCAAGTAACTTGTTGAATACAGTAACCAATTTTCATTAGGTTATAAAACCCAATACATTACAATGACATTTTTTTCTTATGTCATTATGAAAACAAAGTACACACTTTTGAGTCAATCAATAAATTCAGTGGGAACAGGTTTATTGAGAGAAATTATTGGAGTCAAATTTACCTTTCTTTGCATAATTTTTCTTAAATTAAACCGATAATTTTGCGGAAATCATATAATTTGAACTCAATTTAGAATGTGTAAAATACATGTATCGACAAATGCTACTGACTTGTTTGTATACTTTCTTGTTTAGAATGTACACTGTGAAAAATAAGTTATTTCTCTTGATGAAAATAATTTTAGCGAAAAGATTGTGTAAACATTAGAAGATATTTTAAAATATTCGACGAATGAAGATTGTCTGGATATCTGATTTTTAAATGTGTACAAGAATATGAAAGAGAACACACATATCTGTTTCATATTATTCACATATAATACCCTTTTCATATGATTATCATATGTAAATGGCTTGACATACATGTACACATAAACCATTCATAAAGCCTGTGTAGAAGAGCTAAAATTACAATCCCACAAATGGCCCAACTTCAAGTTTTAAATTTTCCAAACAACGAAAAGTTCAGAATTTAGAAACTATAAGCACTAAATTCAAATATGGCGATAATGGTCACCTAAAAAAATGTAGGAAATCACAATGTATCGATGCCAGTGTGTAAACGTGGTGGTCTACATCTTTCATTAGTCACACAACAACATGTTCGATGTCTGTTTTGATCGCAATTAACATTTGTCAATAAACAATTAGTTTTACATCACATTCGCACTTAACTTTACTCTTTGCCCTTAAAAAACTTTATAATTTGTATTAAGGTACATTTTTGATCCCATTTGATTGAAGTTACTTTCGCCCTTATCTCAAGTGGGCGAATTTAAAGCGGAGCGTATTGAACGAATTCAGTACAAATTCTTACACAGAACTGTCACTGAGCAAATCTAATAGGTTAAAAATGTTAGCAAGTATAAAAGGATAAAAACAACACAGGGCGAAAATAACCCTGTATACAGTAGATTATTCGAGGAAGCTTAAGTAAATCATAACTTGAATTCTACAACACAAATCAAAACTTGAATTCTACAACACAACAATAGATATTAAACTATTTTCGATTAAAGATGTTCTCTACTGAACGATGATGTCTTTATCTCGTCAAGACCTGACGTCACGTCCCTCAGACTTTTTATTGTCCAATTCAAAAACCCTTGACTCTCACTTTAATAAAACATCACCATTTTTTGCATTTTAAACACTTATATACCAAAACGCAAAAGAAATGCAACTCGGAGTACTCTACAAGTATTTTAATGTTTTATCTTATGATTTTTAAAAATGAATTCAGTATGGCTAAACTCACTTTTCAAAAATTCAGAAATTTGGTAAAGTGTCAAATGTTTATCTTTTAACTCTACTAATTACCATATGATTGTTAAAACACCCTCCTCCCAGACATTCAATTAAAGCGTGCAAGACTGTCCTACACAACAACTGCAGCTTAATTCCGTTCATGCAATAGCTTTATCAATATAGAAATCTGAGCGAAAGAAACATTCTTTGCCATTTTTAAATGCCTGTTTATCAGATGATAAGTTTGATTTTCTCTTATCTAACGCTGTGAAAAAAACACTTGAACTTCCGGTCCACGGACTCTTATAGATGCATTTGATACGTAAGGGGCTGCTGGAGCGTAATATAGAGCAGTTTTGCACCAGCCCCTCTCCATCACCTTTATTTTGAGATTTTCCGGTTAGAGCAATGGAAATGCCTGCTTAAGTCATTTACAGGAAGCCATAGCATTACTACGGGAAACGAACGGAGAGTTTGTTTTTGTTTGAAATATTCCTGCAATACTGATGATGAACAGCTACAAACCCTTAAAACTCCATACTATAACCAAATGTTTTGTTAAACATACAATTTTTTTTCTATTGAGCAGACTCAAAGTTTATTTCCGGTAATGGTAGGAAAATTGTTCAAGCGTACATTTCCTATATTTACAAAATTTGAAGATATGAATAAATTTGAAATACAAAATTCTTTACTATTTATAATAATTTTACCCTTTCTTTTGCGTTTCAGTATATAATTCTTACCCTCTTGTCATATGTGCAGCCCGGCTTTCAACGTCTGTTGTTTTATCGAGTTTTTTATCGTAATTGTTATCATATAGGAAAACTGTAATTAAAGAAAGAAAAAAAAAAATATATATATATATATATATATATATATATATATATATATATATATATATATATATATATATATATATATATATATATATATATATATATATACAGTTAATTCTCGATAAACCGCCACCTTTTGTAATTTAGAAATCGTGGCGGTATAACGAATTTGGCGATGATTTGAATTTCCAATATTTTAGGAAACAAGAAGTAGAGTTACCGTTCTTAGAAATACCATAAAGCGTTTCTATTCTTATAATTACATGTACATGTGTACATGTATACAAAACATATTTCTAAATTTTAAAATTACAAAACATATTTCTAAATTTTAAAATACTTTTCAAGTATTTTTTATGTACAATTTCTTTAAAACAAAATGTGCAGTTATGAAATAAAGACATGTACATGTGTGTTTATGTACATGTAAATCGGCACGTCTGATATTGGAAAAAAAAAACATGCTGGGTCGATCATCGTGATATATTGCTGACAGTACATAAAATTTATTGTTTATGGCATCATTGTTCGTGAAACGTTCAAAATTTATACCGTATAATCATTATTAAGCAAACTTTACATTGTTTTTAAAGCAGAGTTCATCAAAATAATATCGTATTCGGCGTACTTTCACAACTACCGCTTTCGTGGTGAAGCCGTGACTAAATAATTTTTTCAACAAAACAACAGAACAAAATCATTGTAACAGCTCATATTAAAAATTTTTTGTTCATTTAATTCTAATTTAATTATTTAATTGCGTGTACCTTGTATGGCTTTGCATGCTTTACAACAGGGATAGCGTCAACCAATTAGCCGCGCTTCACTGACCGCACGCACCTGTGGCGGTATATCGAGATAATTGGCACTTAAAAATGGACGTTTGTTTTGAAAACAGGGTGGCGGATGGCGGTATGCGAATTTGGCGTTATAAAGAGAATTTTATATAGCAGGAAAAATGTTCTTGGGAAATCATGGCGGTATTGCGAAAATGGCGATGAATCGAATGGCGATAATTCGAGAATTGACTGTATATATAAAATTTTTTTTTAATTTATTTTACCAGATTTATATAGCACTTTTTTCATAGACATGTTCAAGAGTGCTTTACAACAAACAAGATATAGCAAATACAACACAGTGTTTCAAATCGAAATTAAAAACAATTACTCTACCTAAGAATAATAAGACAAATATATATTTAAAATTACCAGTCGTAAAAATCTAATAAGACTATCAGAATAAAGTTTATGAGAATAAAGTCTTGTCTTGTCTTATCAGAATTAATTAAGCACAAATATATATATATATATATATATATATATATATATATATATATATATATATATATATATATATATATATATATATATATATATATATATATATATATATATAACAAATACTTTAATTTATTAAAACTGAATTTTTTTTGTGCTTTCTATATCAATATTTCATAACTTTGGGCATTTACGTTAGTTGAAGAGTTGTTGCATATGCTTAAAGGTATTTTCGTTACAATGTGAATTAGTAATGATCCTCTAATAAAACTGATTTCCAATTAATATGTCTAAGTTTTATTCTTAATGACTATGAGTGTAGGGCGGTGCTGTGAGAATTCCACCGGCATCAAAAGCATTTTTTTCAATTGCCTAGATAGCCGAGCGGTCTAACGCGCTGTTCCTGTACTGCTAGGAGACAGATTCCATAGCTCGAAAGTTCAATCCCAGGCTGGGGCGGATGTGGTTATCCTTATAACAATGAATTTCGTGGTGCTTTCTATGATATAGTTTCACTTACATCAAGGGAAGTTATCTTAATTTAAGAGTTGTTGTAAATTGTGCTTTAGGAATAAAATGAATGTGCTAAACTACACCAAGCGTTTCAGATGACAATTTCTGCGATTTAAAGTAAGTTTTACCCACAGTGAAAAAATATCAAAGTAGATTGTAAAATTCAAAGTGCATTGTTACACATGTTTATTGTGGTAGCACAAGAACTGTGTGTACATATGGGAAAATTAATTTTAATCAAAAACTTACCACGAATAAACATAGGCTGTTTGCTTTCTTTCTTATTTTTTCGTGACTTGCAGCATTTTGCAAAATGTTCATATATTAGCCAAGCTAAAGCATGGATTGTGAAGAACAGAATTGTAAGAAGTCCCATATGGACGGGAAAGATGGTCTTAACGCCCAATTCATCTAAAAAATCGCTTTGAAGCTGTGACCAATATACAGTAGACTTCTCATGTACTTTGGAAAACGTGTGACTGCAATTGAAAACATCATCTTTGACCATTAGTTACAATAACGCAGCTAGGCTAAGGACCCATATACTTCAATTACCTCACGGATAGGTAGTTATGTATAGGATTCAGAAAAGGCTGAATCGCAACTTCTCCAACACGCGTCAACTTTCAATCTGCATCGGCGAGGTTTATAAAATTAACAGAAGAAAAGATTACTTTACTCTGAGTGATGTGGGGTATTAAGACCGGTTAAGATAAATGAAAAAGAAATTCCTTATGTGTTAACAATATTCTGATGAAACTAATTTGTATAGTTGAATTTATATAAATGTTCACATTAGGTATAAAAGAAATTAATAATTAATTTATTTATCATACGTTTTCATCCACCTTAAATTTTACAAAGTATAGCTGAATTTTTCAAAAAAAAAAAAATTAAATATGCTTAGCATTAATAAAAAAAAAAAGACACAGTTTCACAGACACAATATCAATTGAAAGTTAAATGTTTTCTGCCTCGCTATGAATTAAGAAATGTAAATGTTGTGTAGGTATTAATTTTTCTGTTTTGAAAATTGTTTTGGAAATGGTTATGCCCGTGTGTCTTATTCTGAAATTTAATATATTTGAATGCCTTCTATGACTATATCTAAAGTTTATCGAAGGGCATATAAATTTTACATACTAGTAGTTCTTTGTTTATGAAAAACATGATGGAACTGTTCAATTGTTTTTAATTTAAAGGATTTGATTTCAAGTAAATCACAATTTCATGACGAAAAGTAGTCGTGTATATTTTTATTTTCTAGTTTTGTACTTGTCAAGAAAAAGTCGTCGCCTTGTCTGAATTTAGCGGAAACCCTGTATATACTCATATAAAAAGCAGATAACAGTAACCATTTTTTTTAAACTAATTTAATTTAAAAAAAAATAAACACATTGTATTTACATGTATTTATTTTGCATTTTTGCAGGCGTATTTACTGAGGGCGTCCTTAACCTAGCTTTTAAGATAAGATTTTTAAAAAAAAAAGTAGCTAAGATACCTGTACATGGCAATCAGCAAGTTGAGAAGCAGAACAACAGTAATTAAGACGTAAAAAGCCTTCACATAAGGAGCCAATGCAGTTCCAAGAGAAGATGGACAACGCTCCTTGTCTCCATTGCTGTATACGGTATAGTTAAAGGTGCAATCATCTCCCTTCACTAGCAGATAAAAAAGATAATAAATTGATCCTTTTCACATCAAATCAAATTTGAAACTTGGGACTGAATTCGTTTAATGTTACAATATAATCGGAACTTTTCAACCATAATATAGTGCACATTTTTTGTTAACAGATTTAAAAGCTATAATGTCATTTTTATTTGCTTCTGGCTGCTTGTGTAAGAGGCTTTCCTCCTAAGCCTTTAACAGTTTTGTCTTAACCCTTTATTGAAAAAAAAATGCATCGGATTGTACAAATAACAAATCAAAGTACTGAAAGTACTGAAAAGCGGTTAGCATGCTTTCATCGAATATGTACAGTGTACAATAACAAAAAATGCATTGAATGATGATATTAAAGTAGGCATGCATATCTTTTTTACAATGTCATCAGCAAAGAAGCAGACACACTGAATTTTGTAGTACTTAACTAAATGGTATAACCAATAACATCCTAGACTGATGTCACAAATGTTTGCTTCAAAATATCAACCTGAGATTTTTAGTTTGAAAGACAGGAAGTTCAATTTCAAACATTTCTCCCTAATTGTCTCCATTGGTGGCGTCCAAAAGTGCTCAGAACGAAAAAAAAATTATGTTGATGTTGCAAATTTAATTGGTTTTCATGCTGTATTGATTCTGAAATTAGGTAACTGTAAAGGCTACTATAGCAAACAACACAAAAAGAAAATAAAATGATAATTCAAATTCTTTAGGTTAATTGATTTGAAGTACTAAACATAGATCTTTAGCTGGCTAGTCTGTGAAAAACGGATGGACGAGCAGAGAAATAATTAATTTCAGAGAGCTTCAGTTTCGTAGGCTCACTGCAGTTCAGCAGGTGTCACCTGTCATTGGGGATGCTTACTTCTCCTAGGCACCGGAACTTTCAAGAAACGGTTTTTCTTTTGAGACCGGTCACTATTCATTCTGTATTTTGATACAGATACTGAGTACATCTGTTTATTAATATTATGAACTATTTCTCTTACAGGAAGAAAGACAAGTAAACAAGATAATAAAGTTTTAAGAAATGTTCATTATTGACTTTTCATACAATTAAATGTTGGAATAAGTAAATGGTATATGACAATTATTTAAAAAAGAGTCTTGCACGATATGTATAAACGAACATATACTGAGTATTTGGCACTTTTTTTCATGAAATATTGTATTAAAAAAAACGTGTGAAAAGAAAAGTTGTTGTTTAATCCATCAATACTAGTATTTTAAAAATTCAAAGGTTCACTAAAAGTCATTGTATAACAAACAATTTAATTGGCCATTGCAAGAATTACCTAGGTATCATTGTCACTTTCTTCTATATGTCGCATAAGCAATACATTGTTGTTGGTTTTTTTTTTACTAAAAACAAGTATGCAAATTTCTATCAATATGTCTGTAAGCATCTGTATTTTAATTTTTATTTCTTCTCAAAGGCTCAAAACGATAATTAACAAATTGGACAAATTCAAATTTAAAAAGTATTTTTACGACTTATACCTTGCATAGGAATTTAGCAAACTTTCAAAAAATAATCATTAGATATGATTTTTTTTTCAATTTGTGCTTATCGTCAAGATTTTGCATGCCTCTTTTTTCTGTGCATATTTTATATCTGCTGATTTTTAGAAAAGGATCGAATGCCGATTAAATGTTTTTCTCCAATTTTTAATAATTAATTTTAGTATTTTCAGGCTCCCATTATTTTTTTTATTTAATAAAAATGTGATCGTTTAAAATCGTTTGTAATAACTAGACTGAGTACAAAATTTATCCCTGGAAACAAAGCGTTTATCATCTTTTAAATAATTTCAATTGAGAAAAAAGGAGAAGAAAACAAACGTTTCATTATGGAAGTATTCCATAACTGTACAACTTACAGATGTTTTCAGTATTTTTATATAAAGGCTTTCTTCGTGTACTAGTATTACTAAAGTTAAAGGGATGCCTTAATATTTTGGAAAATGAAACTCGATCGAGAGATTCTCCTATGTTTTCAGTCGGTAATAACCTTCAACCCCTTTAGCCAGTAATTAACCCCTCCTCCCTGTGCCCAGTAGCATAATTCGGTCAAATATTTATTGTTCATGAGGGATGCCTTATAATTAATCACAGGCACCTGAATTTTTATCAGTAAGTCTCTAAATTAGCCAAATATCGAAACATTCTACCCCTCTATATATAAATACACAAGGTGTCCAACGCCATTTTGACCACCTGTTCGATTCAGGCTTCAATTTAACACATAAATCGGAAATGCCTACTGGTTTTCGTGTAGCATTGGGTTCAAATGTGATATTTCTTGCTATACATTTCTTCCTAAAGTTTAAATCTAACGCGTTGATAATGTTATCAGCTATTCTTCATGCTGGCTTCGAATTTCGTCACAGGGCTCGATCGCCATCAGCTGACGTCACGGAAATTTAATCTCGACACCAAATGCTCCTATACATAAACTTTTTTTAATACAACCATTATAAATTTATTTCATTGACAAACAAAATCAGAAAAAAAATTAAAAAACCGAGAGATTATGTTGTTTTGATATCTTGATTTTATTTAACATATGTTATATGTGTTAGAAACAAATCATAAGTACTAGGTAGAGGCTTTGTGGAAGTTTCCGTTGTCGATAGGTAGCGCCTTATGGAAGTTTCCGGTGTCGATAAAAATCGGACACATGCCATAAAGCGGTTAGAGAAGCTAACCGCTTAAAAAGAGTGGTTTCGATAAGCCTGTTTAAGGCGAAAAATAAACACTATGAAAATTTGATATGTTGTTTTGACTTCTTGTCTTTTTTTAAACATATGAAAATATTCCATGAGACAAAATTTCTTGTTTTGAAATAATCATAAAGTGAAAATAACTATTCCGTATATTTTCGAGTTGAATTGTTTTAGAAGCAGATAATTAGGTCAACATACACTAGACAAATTTGCTTTCGCACCACGTAAGAGAATTAATATTTTACTATTAAAAACCTTTCAATTATATATATATATATATATATATATATATATATATATATATATATATATATATATATATATATATATATATATATATATATATATATATATATATATATATATATATATCCTTAATACAAAATAAGGCATATTTATGTCAAACCTTAAAAAAAAAACTACAATGTTTTCTTAAGTGTGACCAATTCATAGAAAACATTAAAATCGTGTCTATTCCATTTTCGAAGAATTTTTTTTCTATGTATTTGTGTTTGTTACATTTGTACTGATTCAAAACTTAGAAAAAAAATGTTACACTGTATGCGGCGTTTGACTCTAGAAGAGCTTGCTAAAGCAGATAGTATGGCGTCTATGGGGGTTCATTTAGAGAAATCTGTAAAAAGTGAAAACAATATAATGCTTATGAATTCCATTCATGAAAACATGTTGCAAATAGATTAAGAACATAAACTTAATTAATACAGATAGCCACAGCCCACAGCATTGAGTAATAAGTACACAACCAGTAGAAAATTGTTTTTTTCAAAACTAGGTTAACTGGAAGTTGACTGGATTTGCTATGTACACTAAGGCACCGGATGATTACTAGGCGAATTGAAAGTCAATGTCTGTTATTTGATTTAACACTGGGGGACTACTCCTGTGGCAACCTCGCACACCACCTTTAGTGATCAAGAATTTCACATCTTGGCACAAATGGCGCGCAGTACACAGCAGGAAGTTGGTTCTTGGATAAGAAGGTCATTCAGGGGTCTTTCGTGATACTAATCCCACTGTTTTGGAAATAATGGCATATTTTATACACTATTACCGATCCGGCAATATGTTCAGTTCACAAATAAGAATTAACAAGTGGTGCGTCAGCAATTTTGTCTGCTGTAAAAAAAAATCTACTGTATGCATGCAATATAGATCTAGAAAATTTTCGCATAGAATATCTTGACGTTTTACTGAACGCTGAGTTTGTATTTCGTATTCGAGTATGCCTGAAACATTCCGAATACGAGCATTCAATATCAAACGCCCCGCTGTAAACAAAAAAAGTCGTCTGGTCAAATTCTCAGAGCTAAATTAAGGAAACGAAGTGGCAACTATAGGTAAGATTTGTTTATTTTTCAAACAAAAGGAAATGATTCATTAAAAATTTAGTACGTATTGAACCCATTAGAGCCTAAATAAGCAAATCATATTGCTCGGAAGGGTCATCGGAATGATACGATATGGAACGCTAACAGGACAGACGTTAATTTGAATACCGATTCTAGAAAATAATTAATTTGACTTTTTTCTTGCTAGAATAAAAGGCCCTCGTTGGCTGTTCAAATGCAAAATGAAAAATCATGCCACCCATTAGTGCCAGAGAGTCCCAAGCCACCGCCTAGTCCACCAGGGCAAACAAGCGGACCAAGGGAGCCAGGCAGCAGCAGGGCAGAGGGGGGAGAAAAAACCTAACCGCTGTCCACCACGCTGACACCAGGGCAGACCCAGAAATCGAGCGTTTGTGACTTGTACAATTACCCAGGCCTGGGAAGAAGACGTTCAAGCCTACACGGGAATGGCGGAGGAGCATGTGCCGCTCATTACTAACAATAAGGGTAGGCAATTAGATTTTTCTACTTCGTGGCCTGTCCCGGAGGAAGCTGCTCTGTCACCTGCAGGTAATTTCGGAGCGATGCCAAACATGGAGGTTTGCGCTGGGGACGATATAGGTGCCCATGTTCCAATCGTTTTAAAACAAAAAAATTGGGCGGGGAACTATATAAACTTAGCCCTACTTACAAAGGGAAGCACTGAACTGCAGCAGTTCGCTGCGGGTAGTAATTTTGTTCTAATTGATAAAGGGGAACTTGAGGCTAAGCCCAAAGTTTTGAAAGAGAAGATAGCAACCATCGATAGATGGACTGACGCTTTTTGTTATTCATGCACATATATATTCAAAGGCACCCAGGGAGGACAGCCAAATTGGTTCAATATGTGTTTGTCATTCGCGACGCAGCGAGGAAATTTCCGGGCATGGGATGGAGAAATTTCGACGAACAGTTTAGAGTTCGTCAAGCAATCTCTTACCGAAAATGGTCAAAATTAAATTCCGATTTATGGTTAGGCTTGATAGCTGTCCCACCCAGACCGGAACTTAGCGTCACTTCATCGATGCACCAAACCAAACTGGTGTCTGCTTCAGTTACAATAGAGGCCGTTGCATTACAGCCAATTGCAAATTTATGTTCTCTTTGTAAAGGAAATCACCCAAAAATCGAGTTGTGCAAAAAATGATACTTTTCGTACCTCAAAGGCCTCAAACAGCACCACTGCAACCAATATAAGTCAAATACTTTAAATAAGCAAATTCCCCATTAAACACTGCAGCTTAAAAAAATTCTCTTACAAATTATCCGAATTTAGAAGTAGCAAAAGAACTTATAAATAGTTTTCAATTTGGTTTTCGATTGCATTACCGGGGTCCTCGGGAAAAAAACAGAAGCACTTAATTTGATTAATGCCCATTTGGCCCGGTGATTTTGAGCTTCTGGGTTTCAAGTTCGATGGCTGTTATTATTTTGAAAAATGCCCCCCCCCTCCCCCCCTCTTTTGGCTTTCTATATCTTGTGCTACATTCGATCGTTTCTAGAGTGGCTGGTGCGTGAGCGAGCTACATCTAGAGAAGTCCTACACTATTTAGACAATTTCTTGTTCGGAGGTCATACGGCAGACGAGTGTCAAATGATAGTGGACAAGTTGCTGTCCTTTAAAAAAGGACTACAATACGTGGACCATATGCATGTGTTTCTAACCGAAATTCAGTCAATTCAAGACAATTTCTAGGTTTAGTTAATATTCAAGTAAGTTTGATCACAGTTTCTATTATGATCTGCCTACTTTGACTGACAGTACTTTCATAGCAAAATTGTTAAATGTTATCTCCGATTGGCCTATATAGTTTTGTCATTTTTAAAAATTGGGCTATATTGATCAAAGGAGGATCCAGGTCCGGCGCGCCGGGCGTGCGCCCCTCCCCCCTCCCCGTTTGAAATTTTTGTAAGTATACGTCCATTATCCTAACATCCAGGCAACTCATCTCATATTTGTAAAAAACAAAACAAAAAGGACCTTGCCTTAGACCCATGGAGAGCTTCGGTACAGCCACCTGACCTTCGGACTTCTACGGCGCCCGCCCCCCCCCCTCCCCCTTACGAAATTCCTGGATCCGGCACTGTTAAATGTTACATGTACCCCATAATGGCTGGGACTTGACATCTGTTCTGGATTTATACGGATTTATACGGAAGAAATCTATTATTTGAAAAATATACCTGATGGTAAACGTGTAGCACAAGAACGCAGATTTTTTTTTGCGCCCCCTCCCCCCCTTCTCCATATGGAAAACTCTTGCTACAGGCCTGTATCACGCTATATGCTGTATATCGAACTATTTTTGCAAGCCTTGATGCACAAAACAAATGACGATAAAGTCAAGTTCTTCCTACTTTTAAAATGCATCTGCCATAGAATTAATTTTAAGTTTGTATATAAAAGTATATGTCTAAGAGCGCCAATAAATAAATAAATACGATATGCAGGTTTAAAAGCGAAATTTGCCAATGAACAAGGTATATTCTCGAATAGGGCGAATTCGCGGGTGATTTGTCTTAGCAAGGGGGCGAACTCCCAATCGCACATTCTCGGGCCTTTCCGACGAGCTAATTTGTTTTTCCGACCTCTGACGGAAAGACCCGAGATAATGCGATTGCGAACTCTCCAGCATTCTCGCGCATGCGTAGCCTGTCGTATGCCCATGGCATCCTGTTTAACTTCGCTTATATATTTACTGGGTGGACCGCAGGGTCCACGCAATAATTTCATACAGGTCTGCCAAAAATTAGGGGTCCCAATAGCATGGAAAAAAGCGAGGGTCCACAGGAAGTAATTACTTTTCTTGGGCTAGAAATTGATACTCAAAAAATGCAGGACAGGTTGCCGGAAGAAAAAGTGAATGAAATCAGCATGATTATTGAAAGCATATTGAAGAAATGGAAAACCAACTTGAAAACCATGCAATCTCTAATAGGATATCTAAATTTTGCCTGCAGGGCAATTCCTCCCGGTCGCTCTTTCTGCAGACGGCCGTCAAATGCAACGCGTGGTTTGTCTCAACCCTATCTTCATTTAAGAGTAATAAAAGAGATAAAACCGGATTGACTTGTATGGCTTGGGTTTTTTGACAAATTTAGCAGTTTTGTGGTATTCCAAGAAAAGTTTTGGGTATGTAACATAGATCTGGAACTCTTTACAGATAGCTCGGCGCGTCGAGGAAACGATTTGGGAATTTATTTAGCGGTGCAGGGACGATCGACCTACGGTGTATGGCCAGAGTCTTGGTTAAATAAGGGCTATACTAAGGATATTAATGTGTTGGAATTTTTCCCTTGCTTGTCTCAGTATTTTTATGGGGGAAAAGCTGCGCAACCTAAAAGCTTTATTTAGATAATCAATCAGTGGTACATATTGTTAATTCGATGACATAAAAAGCAGAATTAGTAATGATTGCGCAAATTCGTTCTAAAATGCTTGCAGTTGAACATTTCATATAAAGCGCAGCACGTTCAGAACTCATTGACAGACAGTTTGTCACGTTTACAATTTCAGCGATTTCACAAGTTGGCTCCAGACGCAGACAGTCAGCCTACACCATTTCCAGGGGAACTTTGGACTATTTTCGAGACGAAATCACTCGATTGTTAGATGCAAGCATTTCAGCAAACACCAGGGCTGTAAACTTACAAGCTTTAAAGAATTTGAAAGATTTCATAATATTGACAAAACTACCTGATGAATTGCCAGTCCCTTCAAATCATATTCTGCTATATATGGCATATCATTCAGGCAAGGGCTCAGCAGCTTCATCAGTTTCATCTTATATTTCGGGTATTAGCTATGTACACAAACTGCGATAATGGACCGATCCGGCAGATTTATTCATTTTTAGGAGATCTTTAGAAGGGTTGCGAAGATTAAATAGAACAAAAAACCACAGAACACCTAATTTCGGAAGAGCTTCTCGCTAAAATCTGTTCTACATCAAGCGTGTTATTCGGAATATGAAACATTTTTGTTTAGATCAATTTTTACCTTGGCCTTTTACGGTCTATTTAGGGTAAGGCAATTAGTGTATACCTCGGAGCATTGCGCCCATGTACCCTTAACTATTTAGGATATAAAATTTTGTACGTCAAAGAGCGTTCCTTGCGTCTCTATCTCTGTAAGATTCTCCAAAACTGATCAAACAGGAAAAGGTATCAATATTATTTTAGTACCATCTATTCATCAAAGAAACATTTGCCAAGTTAATAACTTGAAAAAATTTCTTGCAGTGAGACCACGTGTTGAGGGTTCATTATTCGTGCATAGCAATAAATCCCCGCTAACTAGATATCAGTTTAACGCAGTCCTGAGAAAAACCATTTCGAAAATTAATCACCAAATTTCTGCTTACAAATCACATTCTCTTAGAATTGGAGGTGCAACGTATCTTGCTTTAAAAGGGGTATCTCATGACAAAATCAAATTATTGGGACGCTGGAAATCAAGCGCATTCCTTAAGTTTATTAGAATAGATATGATGTGAGCTTTGTAGATGAGTTGTATTTACCATATAATTTATTATTTATTGCTTCTTTAGAACACCTTGTATGGATTGTGGGATCTTCAATTGTTTACTGGGCATGAAGATGGGCGGCTACAAGTCTGACTACTAACATACGCTTGGAAAATTCAGGCGTTCAGGTAACCTGGATTGGCAAAAGGGGCATGAAATGGGGGGAGCTCATTCACTCTATCGAGCAAAAGTTAACTAAATGTCCTCCTCCCGCATATTTAATTATCCACCTAGGGGTTAATGATATCACATCAATTAAGAGCGAGGTATTATGTACCAGAATAGAGCACGACATATGTTTAATGACAAACAGATTACCAAGTTGCAAAATGATATGGTCTGATATACTCCAGCGCAGAAAATGGATAAGGGGTCGTGACATATGTTCCGTCGTACGGAAGCGAAAAAGAGTTAATAGAGCTGCTCGTAGGGCGGTCGCATCAGTAAACGGCAGTGTTATTAATCACCCTATTATAGAGTTTTCGGAGGTGGGGCTTTACCGTGCTGACGGAGTCCATATGTCTGACGTGGGAAATGCAATTTTAACAAACACTTTTCAATCAGCCATAGAAGCTTTTATCTCCTCTTAAATTTTATTTGTTGGGTGGTAGAGATGTATAGACATCTCTGAGTGGCGGATATGTCAGACAAGCAGAGTCATTATATTAATTATTGTTTATGTATGATTATCTATTTTACGTGATTGGTAGAGCATGTGGTGGCTCGCTAAGGCTACCCTAGGAGCCAATACAAGCTTGCTATGGAGTGCACTAGGAGCTTGTGTGAGGGATCTGTTCAGTATAACAATAACCTCGTACCGCGTTCGGTATAACGGGTGGTTATTTTTGCCCTACTCGGTATAGTGGGCTTACCCGTTCGGTATAACAGGTAGTAGCCTCGCTAAGGAATCCCCTAGGAGGCAATTACACATCCCAGCTGACTCGCTAAGGGGTACCCTAGGAGTCGATTTATAAATATTGTTACGCCTTGCTATTGATTACCCTAGAAGGCGCGGTGCCATAACGCCCGTTACCGATTTAGGTATGTGGCACCAAATGATTGTTAAATGCTTGTCTGACATTTGTCATTGAAACAATTATTAAAGCTGTGGCCTTTATAATCCAAGAAACATGTTTTGTTATTTTTCCGGAAAAATATTCTATTAAATAATTCTCAAAAAATTTTAATATGTTAGGAATGACACATCAAGTTTTCACTAGTTGTTTTTAGGGTTTATCTGAATGATGTTGTACATGATAATAGAAGGTCCAATACCGGTATATATACACTGAATTGATAACAGATTTTCCGGTTATTTCCCAGCCATGACAAGGAACATGCGGCGGGTTTGACCAAGCAACAGGGAATGCTCACTCCTTCCTGGCACCTGATCCCAACTCTGATATTTTTAGGTCCGTTTTTGCTATGCTCCTGCTTTGTATTGATTCCTGGACTTTTGTTCTTGAATACAATTCGTTATCGCCACCCCCCCCCCCCAAAAAAAAAAATTAAAACGTTCTACATACATTTATCGCCATCCAGATTCAGCTCTCCAAAAAGAATCCAATATCCGTTTCCGAGAATTTTTTGGATTTCATCATATGTGAATTCAGATTTTTCGCCATACAATATTGAGTAGTATGCGACGTTAAAGCACATCAAAATTACAAACATGATTGTCATGAAGGCACGTGTGTCTACAAACTAATCAGAAATGATATTTTTTAAAAGTATAAAACTCTGCATGTTATTAAGTTTTATCTATAAAGATTACACTGAACTGTTAAAATCTTAACTTTACAACATATAGCAAAGTATTAGTGCAGAATACATTAAGAACTAATACAATATTAATTTCTTAAAATATTTAGGAAGTACATTCAGATATAAAAATACTCAAATATGTACTTTCAATTTATGAATATATATTACCATTTTCTGGATCATAACTAGTTTTGGTCCAAGCAATTCCGATAAAGAAAACATGTGAAGTATCCTTACGCACAACAAAATATACGTAGTCACCAACAGAACCTTGGACGCGTTCAAATAATCTTTTTCATCTCGGAGCTTAACGAGCATTCCAGACATATATATGATCATAGACAGCCAATCTAGAATATTCCATGTGTCCCTATAGTATTGAGTTAGTTTTTTTCTCATCTTGGCAACAACAATCTACAAGATATAATAAATATATATAGAATATAAGCATCTCTTGTTTAAGTAGAAATAGAGCTACTAAGTAGAGCATTACCTGTATTATAAAATGTTATAAAATACAAAGTCATGTAATTTTTTGCAATCATGGCATGACTGAAGGAAGTAACACTCGCTCAAGTAATTGAATTCAATATTGTGCAAGTGAATAAAAAGGCAACAACATATTGCCGTGCAGATTGTTTTTAACTTTTTAACCCAAAACAGTTTTTTCGGTCGTCAGGGACTTAAAAGGTTTCAAACCAACAATGACGGTGACGTTGGCGCGTAACATTGTCATATCAAAATTAGGCCTTTAATCATGCAACCTCGGTTACTGTCAATGCATTCTCACTGAAAATGATATTTATACAGCAGACAAGCATACTCATTCTTTTCACCCTAAAATTTACAGAAACTCTGCTTTTATTACGGCCAGGTGTGCACGAGCCTGGGAACATTTCGTCAATTTTGCTCTCACAGGCACACGTACAAGTGGTATGCGTAATGTCTTTACTTTTTAGCATGTTTACACTGGGGAAATGTAGCTTGTGTTTTTCGAGACTTTTTTTCAAAAACATACTCCTGTACAAAACCAGCTGGATTCTGCACATTCTATCCTAAAACGAAAATTCGCGGCATTCATTTGGCGGGGGGATTTGTTAGCTTTGGAATAATAAAGCTTCTCTCAGCCATACGGTCGGAAGGGTTGAATAATAATCCTATGAAAAAGATAAATGCTCTGGTGAACTCAATGCACAGGAAAATCAAGTTTGTTACTGATGCGTAAGGGAGATTATGAGAATTTTTTTAGTTTTATTTTGAAGGGGTGTCGACATATCAATTTCAATAACTCAGGAATTATCAGTCAAACTTACACAAGATTTTAGTAACTTATTAATTAAAGATGAATTAAAATGTATGATAACAATGCTGGAAAACATTTTCGAAATAATTGTTTTAATTTAATTCAAAAGTTTAATATGCGTTTCTTTTTGCCTCAGTATATTACAAATTAAAGTCACATTCAAGACAAATCGAAGTATGTTTTGTTGCATTGCAAGATTTTTGACAACCTTTTCATAGATGAATAGCTAAAATTATAATGCGTTAAATAAAGCTCCGTTTATCTTCTTTTTGCTCTCTATAAAACATACCTGTTTTATTTCGTCAGCGAAAAAGTTTGCCATCCAGAAAATTATACACAGATCTGTAATAGATGTTCCTTTGTCGAAGTCGAACAGGAGCATATATGCGTATCCTAACAGAAGGGCCAGATGACTAAACTGTGAAAGAAACTTTCATATGGTTATAAAGAAAGTATAAATTCAAAAAGAGTAAATAAAACGCTAAAACTCTACAATGTACTTTCTCCGTCATGCCAGCTCAATTATGTTGTGATTTGACGTCATATTCTATTTGAAGTCATATCTACATGTTACTATTTCAGAGAAGTGACTACAGTTTGACCTGTTACTATTTTTAAAAAAAAGTCTAATCCTAGCCGCGTTATCCATTCTTGATATTATGTTAACTTACTGCGACTAATTAAGCATCTCCTAAAGATATAATTTAAACCCCTAATTGGTGTTTAAAAGAATTACATGTATGATAAAATGATTCATTTTATAAAAAAAGCAAGTGATCAAAGATCACAATACAGTTCTCCCCTATATTTGGAAACAGAATTTTTAACTATTGGAAATGTTCATCGAAAGGTCTTTTGCCCCTATCCCTTCGCTGTTTGGTCAACATTATCAAATAAAAGTTATATGTAGTGAAAGTATATGAAAAGTAATTAGGTAATAAAAAACTTTGTATCTCACCGCTCCCTTTTTCACTCCCAGAAATAGAATTTTTTGTTTGTTTGTTTGTTTTTTTTTTTTTGTTTTTTTTAGGGGGGTTTCATGTTTTTTGTCAGGCTCCTCCCCATTTTCAAAATTAAATTAAATTAAATTAAATCAGACAAAATGTCATTTTGTACGTTAGATGTTAGAATACATACCACATTTAGGCACACCTTCATAAATGGAACTTGGTATTGCCGATAGAACCTATCAAAAAAAAAACACACACAATTTCGATTACGAAGGATTGAAAACATTTATTTTTAAACTTGATTTATAGTTTTGCTAGAAAAAAAAATGTATTTCTATTTTTGAGTGAAAACCAGATTCATCTTTTGAATTCATATTTAGACATAAAAAGTTTAACTTTTTTTTTAGAATGGCCTAAATAAAAACTGTTTATGCACTTTAAAGATAATAGAGGTAGAATATTTTACTCTTAAAATACGTTTTTTTTTATAAAATTTTCATGAAATTGTTTAATGGTCTGACTTTGCTCTCACATAGTTAGAAAAGTAAAATATAAAAGTATTAATATATATTCAATATACATTCCTATTTTGTCAGTTGTGGATATCTCACATTATCTGATAATATTTTAGCCATCTGCACTGTTTAGTAAAAACAATGAGACAACAAAAAAAAAAAACTTAGAAAATTAGATGTAAAATTCTTAATACAACCTTCGATAAAAATAGCAGGAAAGAAAAAAAAGCGTGTAAAAATAATCCTTAATATCGAAACTGTATGTGTAAAACGGAACTAAGTGCTGTGATAACACAACAGTCATTAAGCAAGTATTTAAATGTATTTTTTTTTATTAAAGACGTACAACACACTGGGGGAGATAACTTTTGCGATTTCAATTGAACGTTTGACGTGACACTGATGTCATAAATATACCAGGGTTCGTTGTATATATGAAAAATAGATTCAATATTGCAAAACTTAAATCAGGAGGAATTATCCTTGCAGTGAGAGAAAATTTAGTTAAATATGTTGATGTTATAACCTCAAATTGTGAATATGTATTTTGGTTTAAGTTATCGAAAGAAGTTGTACATTTACAGTCAAATATATTGTTTGGAATTACGTATATACCTCCAGAAAATACTAGATACACATCAGTTGATAGTTTTACTGACATTGAACGAGAACTGTTATTTTTTTCTAAAAATTCAGAAAATATCTGTTTATTGGGTGACTTTAATGCACGGACAGGTAAATTAAAAGACTTTGTATGCTTAGATGACTTTTTTGTAAACCATGGTATGTTGGACGAAGAAACACAAGAATCTTTAGAAGAAGTTAATGTATTGTTGAATTCAAACGTTTCACTGGAAAGAATGAATAGTGATAATATTTGCAATAATTATGGATACAAATTGATTGAATTATGTAAAAATAACAACCTTTTTCTTGTAAATGGTCGAATAGGAAATAATAGGTTAACTTGTAAAGATAGTAGTACTGTTGATTATGTAATATGTAATGCATTTTTATTAAGGCAAATTAAGGAATTTGTCATACATGATCATTGTAATCTATATTCCGATGTTCATTGTCCAATAACCTTCGAACTTTTAAACCTTACATCTAAAGATATTCAAACATCTAGTCAAGTATGTGAAAAGGTAGAATCAAAACTATTCATCTGGGATCCTTCAAAGGCTACTGAATTTGAGAATAATATTAGTGAGGACACATTAAATGACGTTTTGGGAAGTATTGAAAAATTAAAAGAGAAGTCTGTAAATCAACATGATATAGATAAAATAACTAAAGATGTTTGTAACATATTTATAGATTCGGCGGGGAAGACTTTAAGACGAAGAAATCACCCACCCTTTAAGTCACAAAACAAAAATAAACCATGGTTTAATAATAGCTGCCGCACAGCCAGAAGAAATTTTCACTTGGCGAAACGCTTAAATAATAAAGAAAAGTCAACTAAATCAAAGAAGAATCTAAAGACTATGAGTAAAGAATATAAGAGAGTCATGGATAAATATATTAAGGAGTATAATAATGGAATTTCAGATAAACTTAAATCACTACAAAATGGAAAACCGAAAGAATATTGGCATATTTTAAATAGCTCAAATACAAAAAATAAAACAAGTGTTGATATAGATTCTATGTTTGATTTTTTAAAGAAAACAAATGAAAGTATTTTCACAGATGATGACATAGAATTTAACGTAGACTTAAGTAATGACAGTATCATTAATCAGTCTATTACAGGTGAAGAAATAGAGAATGCAGTAAATAAATTAAAAACCAATAAAACGCCAGGGGGTGATTATGTTTTGAATGAGTATATGAAAACAACTATTTCAAGCTTTCTGCCGTTGTATGTAGAATTATTCAATGTTATCTTTGATAGTGGCATAATACCAGAGGACTGGTTAGTAGGATTAGTTAAACCTATTTATAAAGGTAAAGGTGATAGAAGCCAACCTGAAAATTACAGACCAATTACTTTACTTAGTTGTTTAGGAAAACTTTTTACTAGTATACTTTGTGACCGTTTAAATACTTTTGCTGATGAAGTGGAGCTAATCAATGAATCTCAAACAGGATTTAGGAAAGGTTATTCTACTACTGATAGTATATTTGTGATTGATTTTTTGAGTAAATATGCCCTGAATAATAAAAAGAAATTATTTTGTGCCTTTATAGATTTTAAGCAAGCCTTTGATACGGTATGGAGACATGGCCTGTGGACTAAAATTCTACAAAGTGGTATTGATGGAAAATGTTTTAGATTTATTAGAAATATGTATAATGGTATTAAGTCAAAAGTACAAATAGGTCATCAGTTATCAGACTTTTTTATGTGTAATGTTGGTGTTAGACAAGGGGAAAATTTATCACCCTTTTTATTTTCATTGTTCATTAATGACCTAGAAGATTATTTAACAAGAAATCAAATTAATGGTTTTACATGTCCTAGTCAACAAACGCAAGATGATATGTTTGTTATGTTAAAACTGTGTATACTTTTTTATGCCGATGATACGGTCTTAATGTCTGAATCTGCTTCTGATTTACAAAAGTCACTTGATGTTTTTGCTGAATACTGTGATGTATGGAAACTCCGTGTTAACATAGCCAAAACAAAAGTCCTTATTTTTTCTAAAGGTCCAATGACAAAGCGTAAATTTTTATATAACGGTGTAGCTATTGAAAATGTTAAAGAATTCTGTTATCTGGGTTTATTCCTGTCAAGAAGTGGAAAGTTTAACAATGCAAAAAAACATTTAACCCAACAAGCATCAAAAGCAATGTATGGAGTCTTACGTAAAATTCGATATTTTAATTTACCAATTAACTGTCAGTTAGATTTGTTTGATAAAGTCATCAACCCAATTTTACTTTATTCGTGTGAAGTATGGGGATACGAAAATTTAGACATAATAGAAAAAATTCACTTGAAATTTTTGAAATTTATTCTTAATCTTAAATCTAGTACCCCGAATTGTATGGTGTATGGAGAAACAGGTAGATACCCTCTGTCTATATTTATAAAATTAAAAATAGTTATGTACTGGGCAAAAATTTTAACAGCTCATGAAAGTAAGCTTACAAAAGTTATTTATTCATATTTTTATAGATGTTATAGTGATGGGTCGTTTGTACATCCATGGATAAAATGTGTACAAGACGTACTTAATTCTTGTGGATTGTCCTATGTATGGACAAGTCAATCATTTATTAGTTATAATTGGCTTAAGTCAATCATTAAAGATACCCTAAAATGTCAATTCGAACAAGAATGGAGAAGCATTGTTTATAGTTCATCCAAGTGTATTAATTATAGAATTTTTAAAACAGATTTTGGTTTAGAAAATTATCTGATGAATTTACCAAAAGATTTAAGAGTTACATTTACAAAACTTCGAACTTGTAATCACCATTTGCCAATTGAAAAGGGTAGATGGCATAATATTGACAGAAATTTAAGAATATGTACTATGTGTGATTTTAAAACTGTTGGTGATGAATATCACTATATTATGGAATGTAAGTACTTTTCAAAAGACAGAGAAATATTTTTCCCAAACAGATTTTGTAATAATCCCAACACTTTCAAATTCAATGAACTAATGAGTAGTAATAATGTAGAGATACAAAAATCATTATCACTATTTATAAAGAAAATTTTTAAAACTGTCTGTCCTTCTTGATTCCTCCGTGTGTTTTTTTTTTTTTATAAATGACTACAGTCATTTTTTTTCACTCTTTTCGAGTTTCTTTATATTCAATGTACTTGTCTATCTCTTGACCCTTGACTGTAATATTTTTTTTGCTTGTATATATGTATATATGTACCTCTTGTACCAGTGATCTGGTCTTGAGCGAATAAAGAATTGAATTGAATTGACTTCAAATAAACGGTGATTAAGACGTGACGTCAAATTTAACGTCAAAAATAAAGCGTCAAAACGACAAGTAAAACGATCCCGATGTATCTCAATTATGAAAGAAAATTGGGATATGGGGCTTGGCTGTGATTGTGCGTACCATACTCAATCAATAAGTATTTTTTAATTAACCCGATTAAACTCCGTAAAAAGCAAGACATAAAATACCATCCCTTAATGTTTATTTCATTTCATATACAATAAATTGTATTTCTGATCAAAGCGCAGAATTTTTTTTTTATTTTGAAAATTTTATTTTACATTGCCGAAATTCTCATGTACAATTGGCTATATAACATTCCGATTAGTGGTCTTCATTACAATTTGTGCATACACGATATAAATATTGTTTCTTCTTTAATTAACTAAAACAACAATAAATAAACAAAAAAACTTTTTACAATGTAAAATCGATGTTGTTCTCAGACCCTTACTGATCAGAGAGGAACAACTCTTTTCAAAGAATAAATGCATTTTCACTATATAATCAATTGATCCCCGCCCTAACACCAGAACCCCTGACCCTGGGGCCATAAAATTCACAAATCTGGAAGAAGCACTCCTGCTCATTATAACTATGTACTTACGAGGGCTGTTCGGAAATTATTGAGACAATTACATTTACTCCATAAAGGAGGGAGAAAATTTCATGAAAATTCATCAACAGTTTAAAAAGAACGAATAAAACAGTTATGCAAAATTTCTAATTCCTATGATAATTAGATAAATTTTGGTGAATTAATAAACTTGCATATGTATATCGACCCGGAGCAGCATCGCTACGTCATTTAACGTCACGTCAGCCGGAGATGATTTCGCATGTGAAACGATCGGGAAGCGTTTATTACTCTTCCTTTTTTTTTGTAATTACCTTTTACATTATTAATTTACAAAAATCAAACAGTGTCTTTTCTTAAAGTATTCTTTGAAATTGTATGCTGTTGCTACCCTAGTGTAAAATGTTCATTTTGGGGAAATGATGACTTAGAATCCTGCAGTGCCGATCTATGCAATGCAGATAAACGATATTAATATCGTAAAGATATTAATGCCGTGCGTAATAACTCATGGTTATCCAGAGCATTCAATTTTACTCTGGTTGAATTAATTGTAAAAAAAAAAAACAAAAAAAAAAACAAGAGGCCCATGGGCCTTATAGGTCACCTGAGTATCATGCAACAACTTTCCAACAAATTAAATTTGATTCATGTTTTAAACCAGAGGCCATGGAATCTTGAAACAATTTGAAAGAGGCACCATTTAAGGTTTATTTCATAATGTTGATTAATACCAAAGTTTCAGATTATGTACCCCCCCCCCTCCACCAAGCACCTGTGTCCCAGGTGACAGTAAAATAACTATTTTTGAAAGAAGCAGCTTTCTTTGTCATAAATATATACTAAGATCATTGGCATAATACCCAAGAAAAAAGGAAAACATTTTCAAAGAATTCATGTATTCTCACTGAATAAACATTAGAGCCCCACCCTAACACAAGAAGCCCTGACCCAGGGGCTCTGAAATTCACAAATCTCAAAGAGGCATCTTTCCTTCTCAGAACTATGTACATAATTCACTGGTTAAATACCCAGGTGTAGAAAAAAAGATTTATAGACAATTTATGCATTTTCACTATATAAACAATAAAGCCCCACCCTATCACCAGAACCCCTAACCCAGGGGTCATGAAATTCACAAATTTAAAAAAAAGAAGCCTTTTTCAACACAACTACGTACTTGGTTATTTTATTTAATACTCAGGAGCAAAGAAGAAGATTTTCAAAGAAATAAATCATTTTTACTATATAATGTATATAGCCCCACCCTAGCACTAGAGCCCCTGACCCTGGGGCCATTAGATTCACAATTTTAGAAGTGGCAGTCTTATTCAACATAGCTATGCACTTTGTTAGTTTTTTTAATGCCAACAAACAGAAAAGATTTACAAAGAATTTTTGCATTTTCACTATATAATCTATATAGCCCCGCCCTGGCACTAAAGCCCATTGCCCTGGGGCCATGAAATTCACAATTTTGGAAGAGGCAGTCATTTCCAACTCAACTTTCCACTTGGTTAGTTTATTTAATGCCAAGGAGCAGAAAAGAAGAATTTCAAAGAAATAATGCAATTTCACTATATAACCTATTTAACCCCGCCCTAGTACTACATGTAGAACCCCTGAGCCTGGGGCCATGAATTTCACAATTTTGGTAGGGGACTCAATGCTGATTACAATCATGTCACAGTTTGACTGCTTGAAGTCCAGGAGTAAAGAAGAAGATTTTTAAAGATTGCACTAATTTTAGTGGTTTTGACCCCACCCCCCAGGCCCTAGGGAGAAAGGGACCATGAAATTCACAATTTTTGTTTCCCTTAACCCATAAATGCTATATGCCAAATTTGGTTAAAATTGGTTCAGTGGTTTTAGAGAAGAAGCTGAAAATGTTCAAATGTTAATGCACGACGCACACCGCACGACAGACGACGGACGACGACGGACAAAAACAGATAGCAATAGTTTACTCAGGTGACCTAAAAAGTAAACCAATGAAATGACAATCCCTAACACATTATTTTTCCCCCTCAATTTCATTGTTTTAGCAGGATGTTCAGTCTGAAAAGAGTTCTATATTGCGCTTCACAAAATTTTAGGTATGATGGCTGCTCCGCCTTTGACGTCAAATTCCATTTTGTCGGTGTTAGCATTTTTTTTTCCACCAAGCTTATTTTTTTTTATTATCTCCGTATTTCTGATCAAAATCCTATCAAAATTGCACAAGATGAATTTGAAATAAAGCTGAAAAATTATACATATGAATTGAAGTATTTTCGCTCTTATTATGGGTCCACGATGAGCTAGATCGTTGGTGTTACATATTTTCAATATCTGATTTCGTGACTGCTCCGGGTACCCCTACTATTGATGCATTTATGTACCATTTAATACAAAATATTTAATTTCTGTAAAATATGTCTTGCCTTTATTATTTCTAAGTGTATTTTAAACGTACATGCATATTTTCACCGGAAAACGTTCATTAGAAAGCAAAATATACACAATGTATCAATAATTTTCGAACAGCCGTCGTAGTTAGTTTATTTGATACCAAGGAGCAGAGAATATTTTCAAAGAAATAATGCATTGTCACTATGCAATCTACATAGCCCCGCCCTAGCACTAGAACCCTTGACCCTGGGGCATGAATTTCACAATTTTGGTAGAGGACTCAATGCTCATTACATTCATGCCAACAGTCTGCCTGCTTGATGTCCAGGAGTAAAGAAGAAGATGTTTAAAGATTGCAATAAAGATGTTATCTAGCGGACGCCAGATTAATTATGTGGCGGCGGACAAATATTATGTGGCGGCCGCAAGATAAAATATTTTTCCTACGTGGCACCAACGGGCTTCCGTAGCATTCAGTATAAAATGCTGATATTCCAGATGTGGTTCTTGTCCTTATCTAAGAACAGGATCGTATATTTTTTTCAAATGTGGAGAAACATTTGATGTGAATGAAAAAATGTCGTGTAAAAGCAAAAACTTTCTTAATTACATTACTTGTAACAAATCCGGAGAGGGATACTTCGGTCAATCCGGGACCCAATTAACCGCCAGCATGTGCAAACATATCAATAATACGAGTATCAGAAACACTACATGTAGTGAACATTCCGACATTTGCTCCCAAGGAAATTGCCGTGTATTTCCATGTTATTAACTTTTGAAGGATTCAGCCGTATTGGGAAAAGCAAATAAGAGCTACTTCACAAATCTATTTACTCCAAAACTGAGAAAACTTAATAATAAATAATAAATTCCTTTCATTTTTGTTATTAATATGCTGACGGTACCACCGTTATGGCGAGCGCAGATATTTATTTTGTTATAATTCAGATTGGGCTCGTCAAACTGCAAGCGAATGTTGTGTCTAAACTCTGACATCATATTAAGTAAGTTACTTTCCAAAAAGAAGCCTGAACAGTACTGAAAGTAAATGAACATTTTATTTCCTTTTTATCTTCAATATTTATCCATGAAATCAGGCCATGTTTACTTTGAGTTGAACTTTTGCTGCTATTCTCGCGAGAATTTACCTTTAACAAGTGATGCATTGTGGGTCCAAATTACTACGTCAAAAAATTCTATCGAATGAATGTATAGTAGTCCGAATTTTCTCTTTGCAAGAGCGTTGCTTTGAGAGCTCCCTGTGTCGAGCTTCCCGGCGCTTGCTGCGCTCGCTATAATTCATTTTTATTTGATTATTGAGACTGAGAAATGCATGCCTTACTGTCCATTATTGTCATTTTCGACTTTTACGTAGCTTAATCTTACTGTGACATCATGGATTTTTCTTCCCTGCAATGACTCTCATGACGTCATAAACTTTGAATTATTAATTATGTTCATGTATTGTTTACCATTTAAATGGTCTTCTTTCCATTGTTATCATCAAAATTGGTAGGAGAATGAAGTGAAAAACTGTCAATAACAGGAAGCACAAGCGCTGTAAATGTTAAGAAAAAAATTTCTTATGGAAGACATACCAGAGTTTCATAGAATTTTTATATTTTGTGCTCGAAAAAAACATGTTTTCTCATATTAATAAACTTCAAAAGGATAACAAAACAATTTACCATTTTCATTGTTTTCCCCTTTTTAATTAAATGATGATATCAGATACTTACTCTTTGTGCATTCAAACGTCCACCCCCATACCAAACATGGTTAAGTATGTGTTTAACAACATCATTTTCTAGGAATATCTTGTTCTTTGTCCGTATTCCATCCTTTAGATATCCGTGATTCAGAAGGAGTCTTCCAGCGTGCTGGACTGTTTTGCCACGCCTCATGTTAAAATTGTTAAAAATGTTACAAATGGATTGCTCTTTCCGATCGTGTTCTTGTGCCAGTCTCCTTACTCTCTCAGTTTCCTTATCGTTCTCATAAATGCAATTAATAATACGCAGGGCATGAATGGTCAGTTTTCTGTAATATATATATTAAAAATATCAACTAATGAGAATGTTAAAAAGTATAAATACAAAAATAAAATAAACACAAGAAGTCCAGGGGCCACATCGTTCACTTGAGCACTGTTGCTAGAAAAAAAAAACATTTTTCTTCTTTTTTTAGTGGGGGGTGGGAATACATAATACCTATTTTTTGACTTGCCGGGACTCTATTCATTTAAATTTGAACTCTCTTTGTGGCCACACTTTAAGTTGCCTCCATATGATTAACAAGCTTTGCTGTTCTTGAGAATTTCTTTAAAATATTTTTTCTATACATTCCTTAGTATGTAAATCTTTTATATTCTATTGTGGCCCAGGTCACCCCTGGGATTGTTTATTTAAACAAACGTGAATCAACACCGTCTGATATTTTTAAAATGTTGTCATTCATTTTCGTTTTTTTTGTAACACCCCCCCTCCCCCCTTAGAGGAAGACCTATCTTCTTCATCAAAGGATACTCTGTGCCAAGTTTGGTTGAATTTGGTAAAGTAAAAGGTTTACAACAACGCCGACGACAAGAACGACACTGACAATTTTCGATCAGAGAAAGTCACTTGCCTTCGGATCAGGACATGAAAGTATGGAGATAACAAATAGCAATCAAAATAAAAATTCCATGCCCTGGTTTAGTTTTGTGTCTTGTGATGAACTTATAATATGCATAGTGCTTATCTCAAAGACAAAAAAGATGTACCTTTTCAGCTCAAGCAGTTTTTCTTTGTCCACCTCATTTGACTTCCAATCATCTGCCGCATTTTGAAGAATCACACACCCAATGAGGATGTAATGAATGTGTACCTATTGACGTAATTTAAAGCATTTATTTAATGAGTAAACATACACATAAACATACACATATACATTCTGTACTATAACAACGAGTTTGATTTGAGTTTGATCATTTGGTTATGATTCCATGGTTTTACTGCTTTAAAATGCATAACTTACGTATCCAGTTTTCAGAAATTGCATTGCTCCTGTGTAAAGATTTCTTGTCAGCAAAGCAAGAAAGAGAAAGCCAATCAAGTCATTCTTTTCGAGGTTCAGCTTTTTTTCTAGCAAGGTATACAATAGCTATTATTTTTCATTGCAATACATCAAAGTATATTAATGTGCAGCATTCATTCAAATTAATAGTTTATATATTATATTAAAGATTTACCATTCCTTTTCCAAACAGGTGGTTTGTAAGCATTTTTTGTTGATTTCTTTAAATCTAACCAAAGACTCTTTTCAAACTCCCCCGTTAGGTTCTGCAATGTTTAAAAAACAAAATACATCAGAACAATAAATAAATATCAATAATTGCCAATTGAAATTCACAAATACACAATTTAGAGATTAAGAATTGCGGTCACAACCCCCCACCCCCCATGTTAAGCATCTTTGGACGAATTCACCTAAGATGATGAAAAGCAACACACACAACCTCAATTTCACACACAAACACGCATACACATATTTTTGTTGCATTCCGCTAGGATCGACATCTCATTTTCTCTTGAAAACACGAGAACCTGACATATGAACAGATGCCCTGTGCTAAATTCCTGCTTCTTCAAATTTTAGTATTGTTAAAATGTGCTTCGTTCAGGTCTTCCACAGATAATTGATGACTAAAGTGAGACGAATAAGAATGAAATGAGCACCATATTTAAAGTTCTATGTCTCAAAAATTGGAACACGATGAGTAAGGAACAGTATGTCTTCCTAAATATGATAAAAGGTCATAGGAAAGGCAAAATCGGTTCAGAATCATTCTTCATTCTTCAAAAGTTGTAGGTCCCGAAAGGAATTTTTACTTGATTCAAAATGTACATGTGTCAGTTAGTGTTTGAATTTAAATTAAATCAAACTACGCTAATTCCATTTAAAGATAGATATGTCAAATTCTTACTTTTTCAAAAATATACTCAATAGAGCGATGACTGAAGAAGTTCTCTGTGAGATCAATTGGATATATCCATATCCCTCTCTTTAACAGGTACATAGTTAGTGCATTCGAATAGTTTTCCTATTTAAAATGAATGAAGAATAAATAAAACATTTTATGTTTTTCAAAAAATATTCAGTCAATACATATAATTACTAGATGTTTGCGAAAATACATGTATATATATATATATAATCGAATACACCAGAATGTCACCCATTTACTGAATATCGTAACCAATTTAACAAGTATTAACTGATCTTGAAAAAGTAGGGTGATTGTACATGTTTTTAATAATTAATTACATGTAGTTTGAAAATATACATTTTTTGCCTTAAAACAATAGAATAACAAGGATATATTAATAAGATGACATTTGTCAAATATTGGTTAAAATATATTGCATATATATTGACATCATTATATTCATACCTGATGTAACCTGCCAAGTAATTTAAAGATTGTTATCCTTTCCTTCATAGTTAAGAATATTTTGATTTTTATCTAATATTGAAAATGTCTTTCGTGGATTTATCGCGAATTGCTGCATTGCTCTGATAAAATAGTTAGTGTATTTGACAAAGACAAGTCATGTTATCTTTGTGGATAAATGCACTTTTTTTCTCGTAATATTATGTTGATTGAAAGAAAGACTTGAATAAGATTTTTTAATTAATTCTTTAATTCTCGTTAACTTTAACTTAAAGAGATCATATTGATTTCAAGCAAAATGAGATTCACATACTCGGGAAATAAAATCCATTGTCAATTCAGTGTGAAACAATTTGTATAAAAAACATCAGTCAGCATTTGACTCAATGATTAAATGTATTCCATGATGAGGTCATTGTATCGACCATAGAACTTACGACATGATGAATTGCAACGGGACTGCTCGTATTCTTGTTTCATTAACTTGTTTGACAAAAATTCACCTCGTTGCAGAATTTGTACATGGATTGAACATGCTTGTGCGTATCAAGTCAACTGAGAGATATAAAACCCGTATGCATTGCTGCACAAGTAAGAAAGTTGAACCAAATCATTGAAATATGGTTTGTTGTTCGTTTTTATACCCTGCACACAAATAAGTATTGTTTGTAAGATTTTATGAGTTCGATAACTGTTCGTTATAACCGCCATTTCATCTAAAAGGAAATATACAAAAGACAACTTCCTTTCTTTTACCGTAAATAAAGGGATCTGAATTCAAAAGGAAAACCTCGATATGGTAATGATTGTCCAACACCTTAGAAAGTTTAGCTATTTTCTATACCCAATTATCTTACTTTGAAAATCATAATTATTGAGGTAACTAAGAAGAAAAGTTTCTAAGGTCAGAATGGAAATCGACTTTGGTCATTTATAACCAAAGGCAAAGGAATATGCATGGAATTTCATACGGAAACGTTTGATTTTATTAACAATGGAATAATGTTGATTATGAAGTATAATTATTATGTTACCTATAAAGTATCTATATGTTAAAATATCTATATAAAATATGTGTCAGATACTCCACCATCTGTAGCAAGGTTTAATGTTTGATGCTTTATCAATGGAGATTCGGTTCAGATCGGCCTTATGGACTTGAAGTCGAACCATATTTAAACATATCAATATGGTAACATTCTCAAGCAGTACAGATTACAGTTTGTACAAATTGCAACTAGTTTTGTGTATAGTTAAGATATTCTGTCTTCAAGGAAGATCCCATACTGATTCCATTGTTTTCCTTTTCAAAGGTAATCATTTACACGGAAGACCTTATTGTGATTCTACTGTTTTTCCTGATTATTATTTTTCCGTACATCTAATGTTGTGCACGCGATATCTCAAGACTACTGGGTGGATTTCAATAAAATTTACAGAAAAAATGTCGTTATCCGATGCTAATTTAAACAGTCGAATTGTCTAACTTATACGTCTTTTATATTTTTTAATGGTAATAGAAATCATTCTTGTAATACTTAAAATATTATTTGTTTGAATATTGATAATCAAAACTCTAAATATTAACATTTAAAAAATCTGAAGTGGGTACAAAATGGTCGCTGTCTCCGTAAATTCTTACATTTAGCAGATAGGGGTTTACGGAGACATCCGAGCGTTTGGTTGAAAGAAACTAGCATAAGGGTAAATGAAATGTGAATTGATGCCTGATTGTCACGTCGAATTTACGTTGAAATTCTGTGTCAAACTTAAAGTTTAATCTAAGGTTTCCCCAAACATCTACTATAATTGGTTTTATCTGGTTCTCAACAAAGAAAAAATACATCACTACATGGAAAACAATTTTTTAACATGGTTATAAGCAATAAGTTTTTGAGGAACCATATATGAAATAAGTTTATTATGCGGTCTTAGTCTTTTTTTTTTTCATGCAAGCTTGTATCATATTAATTGAATTAAAAGAATAAGAAAATCTGTTTTCAAAAGACTGTTTAATGTTTAATTTAATTAAAATACATATTTTTTTTTAATAGATCTGATGCAAGTTATTGAACATAAATGGTGTCTGATTCATTGTCCGTCAAAGGGCGAGGTATGTTTCTCGGCGAAACATTCCGGTCTTTTCTTTTTATACTAATAGTCCACTTTGGGGATAAACAGGAAATTAAATAAAGTTAATAAAGCATAGCCATTTAACTGTTTCAGTTTAACTTGTCTATATTTTAAATTTCATTGAAACTACCACATCAATTTGATAGAATATCCTAAAGTTGGGGAATTATGAATGGTGACACGTGTTTCTTAATTGTAAGACAGATAAGACTGGTGCAGAAGTAAAATTAAAAGACGTCTTTATGAGGAATTGCATGGGGGCAAAATTGAACGCATAAAGAATAAATGAGATTAACATAGTTCATCAGTTCACCATGAATGGATTATTTCTTTTCTTTTTTTGTTTATAGTTTTTGCTTAAGGTCAAGATCTAGTAAATGAAAGGTGCCTACAGATTTATCAAACTTGAGAAATAAATTTCTTTATTGATGCTTTACAACTTTAGCTTGGTCAAATAAGGTGTTTCGGAGCATAATATTGAAGGTTAACAAGATGAAAAACTGTATTTTAAACTGTCATTTTCAATGAAAAATTAAGAAAACCAGTCATGAATATGGGAGTTTTTCTCATATTCGACAAAGAAAATGTATCCAGAATGCCAACAGTCTCTCAGAAAACGGTAATTAGTATGTTCATGGCCTCTTCTTTAAATTAATATCAAATTTAATATAGGTATCCGGTTTACTTTTCATATGATTTCAAACTGAATGTCATGAAAATACCCTATTTTCTACATAATTCTGCTAAAGCCGTAAAGTACGGGAAACAGAAATTTGAAATCGATTATGACGTCATAATGGATCTAGCATCAAAAAAGTAGTCTCAAGTTATTTACTAGATCTTGACCTTAATCTCAAATACATGTATTAATCTCAATGTGAATCGGCTTGCAAAAAAATGGCTGGCCATAGTCTAATTCTGTAATTCAGTACAAGTTAACATAGAAAATGACTTGTAAAATTGCGGTTGAGGTTTCTATATTACCTTTTTATTCGGGCGATCTTGGTTTAACACCGGCTATGTCGGATTTATCTTACTCATTCTTTAGCTAAGATTTATGTTTTTCTCTTTATAAATAATGGTTTTTTTTTCTAATTTTGTGCACACGGTTTCTCAAGTACTACTAGGCTGAGTTTAATGATATTTGCAAGAACATTTTGATGTAATATTAAGCAATAGTTTCAGAGAGGATTTTTTTGGGAAATTAATTTTCAGTCCCAAGAAACAAACAGAACAAAAAATCAATTGTAAATTAAATAATGTTTTCAGAAATAAAGTATATTTGTAACGTTTTTTTGGGGGATGTAAAACAGGTTGGTCAGGTGATCAAATCCTATAAATAATGACTTTTTGGAAGATTTGATTGTTTGCCAGCCCGTATTACATCCCAATAAAACTCAAAAATTATACCTTGTTACTTATATTTATATACGTGACTGATTTATCAAATATAGTAAGGCACTGAAGGTATAAATCATTAAAAATTACATTTTTTACAAACTCAAAGATATAAATTGAATGCGTTGAACGCATCGGTCACTTATGACGTCACTATGAAATTACGCAGATCGCTTATGACTAAACAATCAGTTTATAGTCACATGACGAAATTATTTTACCGAGAGGTAAACACGCCTTGTTCAAATAGTGCTTTATAGTGGCAAAAATTTGCAAAATAATGCAAAATATAAAGAATTAAGGATAATTATACGTCTTACCTTGAAATCGTCAGGTGTCTTCGGGATTCTCTCATTCATAGACACTTTAAATACATGTATAAAATAAAAAAAATAATTGACATTTCGTTTAACATATATTTGTACTACATTTTCTAGCTTTCTGACAGCCTTTTGTGAATAATTATTTACTTACGTCCACAATAGCTCTCTTTAGAGCTAATATAACCAGTGGTTTAATTGCCATATTAAATTAAAAAATCATAAAACTGTAAACGTATTATATTTAGCGTGTACGATTTTATTTAGCACATTTCTCAGTGTTTCTATTTATGCGAGATATTTAGCGTTGCACTTGAATTAGCGGAAGTTTTACTCCGCCAAAACGAATACACAGCCAAATGTAATACGTTTACTGTAAAATAGATTTACGTAAATCCACAGTAGTACAATAAATGCACGATTTCATTTAGACTAGAGATACTATGACAAATAGCTCACTTAAAAATACCCCGCCTCCCTTATTGTTGCAAATAAGGGCAAAGTCTAAGACTTGCATTATGGAATCCCGAGATTTACGTGTCACCTTAAAAAGTCAAATAGGAGCTACACAATGACATTATGTATTAAGCAATCTGTGAAAGTACCATTTAAGGAATGACTCTAATTCTTGGCCAAATTATTCGATATCACTGTGATGGTTCTTAAACTTATTCACATTTACTATTACATGTTTAAAATAATAAGATGATCATAATAATAAAAGAGTATTTATAAATTTAGAATGAGAGTTTGCTGAAGCATGTGATGATGGTCAGCTGAGTATCATGAGTTTCTGAAGCTACCGCCATTTTAATACAAAAGAACTGGACCTCTGGTCTCACAAAATTAGTTTTGAGAGGCTTTAATAATCATTTTAATGCAGCTTTCCTCTTGGAAACTAAGGCATATTGTATAATAAGTTTCAACGCATGACCAATTTAGCCCCATCCTCAGGCATGATCGCTGGATATTAATTAATGAAATAAGTTTGAAAATATTAGAAAAGGAATTTAGTACTTATTTTAATGACCAGTGCCCCAGATTGCAATAAGGTCCAAATGCTGGGACCACGAGCAATGAATTTTACAGTTATTGTTAAGGAAATAACATGTTAATCATTTGTGCTGTACATGTACATAAGTAAAGAAGATATTTCAATGTGTTATGTATTTTGATTCACATCCAATTTAGTCCTACCCAGGGATCTGAACCAAGGGCTATATTCTTACAATTTTTACATAAATCTCTATTGTTCAACAAGTGAAACATTTTATCAGTTTTCCTCGAAAATAAAAGTTTTATCTCCAGGAGCATTATAATTCTCACTAAAATGCACAAAGATATTCGACGGAATGTTTTATCTCCATTTTCAATGTCAGTTTTTTCACATTTCTGCTCAAATTTATTTGAAATAAAGTTTATTGTACCGAAGATCATCATATTTTAAGCATTAACGCCTTATATCATAGTCCAGAAAGTATGAATAAAAAAGATATTGATCCCCGAACTTTAACTTCAATTTCCCAAAATTTTACAAAATTTAGTTAGAACCTTATAATTCTCAGATGACGCAATGAGAGATAAGAATACAAACAAAACTAAATTATTAAATGTTATTCAGTGGTAGAGAGTGGGTAAGAGCGAATAAGAGATGGGTACCCTTCAATGTTACAGAAAAATATACACAAAAATAAAACAATTAAATATGAAATAAAAACGTTAAGATACGCACCAGCGATCAAAATGCAACACACCGTTGCATCAAAGGATTTATCAATGTCTGAATACCAGCAGTAGGTGAAGTAATCCGTTATAGATAAAGAACTACGGCGTTTTCTTCGAGAATTGTTAAAAAATAATTGTTTTTTAGTTTGTTTAACTTTCCATGGAGTTTTAGTTTCAAAGTCAAAAACTGTTTCCAACTTTGGAAAAGACTTGTCCACGGGATCATTCTCCTCAAATAGGGATACACTAGCACAGCTGAAAGAACTCTGCCAAAAATAGAAAACCTTGATAAATCATGCATTTATCTTTATGCCTAATACTAATACCCACCTTTTCTACTTTCTACAAATAGATTTATATTAAGTTATATTTGAACTTGATTTCCTGAACACATAGAAGTATCGGCAAATGAATAACCCAACATTCATAGAAGCTTTGAAATTCACTAACAAATTTTTCCTTTATTTGTCATGATATATATATATATTTTTTTTTGCAAACATTTGGCTGGTGTTTTGATCATCACATTTATTTTGAAAGCTGCGAGAATTCTTCAATGAATTAGAACTTTTAAAACATTAAATTTCTTACCTGGAAGAAAATTACAGGAATGGTGTCTTTAATGGCATTCTCAACTGTCTCTTCACGAAGATTTTCATAATCCATAGATACAACAACAGGAATAAGGATGCATCCACAATGTGCTATGTATTTAAAAATTTAAAAATTTTGTTAAAGAAGCCCAAAAATATGATTGTTAAGTATCATCCAAAACTTACTCTGAGGTTGATTTATTTCATTATTTCACTTCACTGTTTATAATAGTTTTCTTCAACTTTATGAATACCGTATAACTTGTATTTTCTGCGATTGTCCAATTTTTGCAAACTTTTTGGGATAGGACAAATCCCCCAAAATTACAATCGCAAAATATTTTTAATATGCCTACGGGTATTTTATACATGCAAGTATGAAGATTGGTGCCTTTGTCTGATAGAAATCTTATTCTCTCTGTACCAGTTACAAGTGTCTTCGATAGCGAAAAAAATCGGATGCCATCGAAACTCCGATAGATGCAAACAAAACTTTGCATTTCTTCTTTCTTTCTTATTTTCCACTTTTCAGTATTGACTAATATTACTGTTTGTGTATACAATTTGGCTTGATTGTCTCTTGAATTTCATCCAAATCAGACTCAGACGACTGAATATTAGTTACACCTGTATTTTTAGGGTGGTTGATTATGCAATTGTTTGTTTTAGCTTAAAACGAAAAGCCCAAATTGATTTTGCTGGCAATTAATTCTAAGTGTATTTTAGAATATGGCTTGTGGACATTAATTATCATTACCTTTATTTTTGTAAAAAAAATTATTTTTCATGATTGATAGATCAAATTTAAAAGTCCACAGTTTAATGCCCTGTTCACATGACGAGTTTAATTCGCAGTAAATTAATGCGAAGTAAACTAATGCGAATGAAAATAACGCGAATTAAATTGCGTTCACATGACAGCTTATGCGAAGTAAACTAATGCGAATTAATATTTTACTTCTACTGCCAGGCGTCATTAATGCTATTATGACGTCATTTGCAAATCACGTCACCTTATGCAGAAGCAGATGCATTTGACATAATGGTACCGTGTCTGTACTCAAATTTTAGTGATAAACACAAATTTCCTTAGTTTTTAACTCAAAAATAGCACAAATACTTCAAGCTGACAACGGACATGTGGCATTTGACCTAATTTTGCCATTATGCATGCCTCAAAAATGAATTCGAGTGAGCTTCGCTTAGCGTTCACACGGAGCTAATGCGAAGTAATTTAATGCGCAGTAAACTATATTTATCTAATTCGCATTAAATTTTCCTTATTAACGCTAAGCGAAGCTAATTCGCAGTAACTTTATGTTTAATTCGAATTAAACTCTCCGTGTGAACAGGGCATTAGAATCAAGATTTTAATTGTTGTTTGAGTGAACTAGTACTGTTACAATAATATTTATTTTCAATTGGGACTAGGCATAATTTTAACAAAAGTAACTAAATGCAAGTAGATAATTCATAGCGTAATATATGTACCTGTTTTCACGCATCTTTCATTCATGTGCCTGAATAAATTTACAAAACGTAATCATGGCAGTTTTCTAAGAAATTTTTGATGATCATATACTGCAACCATAGTATAAGAAAACGCAGATTTTTTTTTTTGCTACATTTTAGCAGTTAAATTGCAGAAATGTCCGACCTCAGAAATTACCAGTATTACGGTATATACAATGTGAATTACACTGTATCCTTTAAAAATAGATGCAGAGAGCATTGTTTTAGCTCACCTGAGCCGAAGGCTCAAGTGAGCTTTTCTGATCACATTTTGTCCGGCGTCCGTCTGTCTGTCTGTCTGCAAACTTTTCACATTTTCGACTTCTTCTCAAGAACAGCTGGGCCAAATTCAACCAAACTTGCCACAAAGCATTCTTGGGTGAAAGGGGATCAAGTTTGTTCAAATGAAGGACAACAATTCAAGGGGAGATAATTGGGAATTAATGAAAATTTGGCGGCATGTTTTAAAAATCTTCTTCTCAAGAACCACTGTGCCAGGAAATATGAAACTTATGGGGAAATATCCTCATGTAGTGTGAATTCAAGTGTTCAAATCATGACCCCCGGGGGTAGAGCGGGGCCAAAATGGCCGACCAAATTTTTACATAGAAATATACAGGAAAATTCTTCAAAAATCTTCTTCTCGAGAATGACAAAGCCATAATTCATCACATTTATATGGAAGCATGCTCAGGTAGTGTAGATTCATGTTTGTTCAAATCTTGACCCCGGGGGGTAGGGCGGGACCAGAATGGCCGACCAAAATTTTACATCGAAATATATAGGAAAATTCTTTAAAAATCATCTTCTCTAGAATTGCAAAGCCATAATTTATCATATTCATATTGAAGCATCCTCAGGTTATGTAGATTCAAGTTTGTTCAAATCATGACCCCTGGGGGTCAAAAATAAAATAATTTCTACGTTTTTCTAGCCACAGTGCTCAGGTGAGATATGTGGCCCATGGGCCTCTTGTTTTTTAATCTTATAAAGTTTTTTCTCAAGTCAATACGAGAAATATCACCTCAAAATAGAACATAACGAAATGAATTGCTTTATTATGCATATTATTTATCAAATTACTAGGTTTAATACTAATTATTTTATTTCAATTTTAACAAGCATCCGAAATTTCGGCGACCGATTTTAAATAAGCCTGTGTACATATAGAGAATATAAAATATTAAAAAGACTACGTGTCCGAACAACTTCAATCCCCAGTTTTTAGCATTGTTATTTATTTATGAAATATTGGAAAATTTTCCATGTCACCTACATGTACACATTGAGGTCTTTTTAACATTATGACGTCACAAACAGGGCTCAATCGTTACATCACATCTGATATTTGATTTTTTATGTCAAAATAATTGAGTTTAAAATTGTCCACAGGTTAACGTTTCCCTAAATGGTTGACAATTTGACATTTAACCGACAATGCCATAAAAAGGTCGACAGTTGACGCCCTCGTCATTTATTATGAAGATCGACACTTAGTTTCCTCCTTCACATCAGTTGACACCCCGCAATTATGATAAGGCTATCCGAAGGCTTAAAATGTCTTGAAAATATACATTTTATTCTGAGCTTAATTTTAATATTAATATGTAATCTTTGTTTGAAACTGCAGACAACTTGAGATAACAGTTTAATCATTTTTTTTTTAAATTTTTAAGCATTTTTGTGATGTCACATGACTACGTTGATCACGTGACGGAGATATATAATATTTCTAATTGTTGCACAAAAATACTTCGGCACAAGTGCAAAACAAAAATATTGTGCAGAGTTTCTTACATAGATCAATTCATCGTGATCTCTATTACATAGAAAGCTCTCTATTACATAGAAAGTGCTTGGGGCAGGTTTAATTTTTACTCGTTTAGAAAATATTTAACGAGAAATTAAACTTACCAACATAAGAACGGGTACTTTCTAGTGTTTATCGCGATTTATAAAAAAATGGATAAACTACACACAATCCTCTAGCAATATTCAGTTACAGGACATAATTCTCTTGTAAATTCACACAAAACATCTTCAATTTGTCCCTGTTTATCACTTGTACCAGTCCAATATAAACACGATTCATAAATTCTATTTGTTGTCTACGGTCGTGTAAGAGGAACGTTTCACACATAAGTTTTTTGCTATTGTTTGAATACGTGCATATCGGACAAGCAAAAAAATAATGATATTTAAATTTCAAATGTTTAACATCATAACAACACACTCGAGCTTAAAAACAATCCTTACACTTGAATTAAACAACAAGTCACTCAGTAAAGGTTTACAGATAAAAAAAAAATTTAAGAATATGTTATCTTGGTGCTAAAAGTGTAATATAAACTTCAGAAAAATATACAAAGCCAGGTTAATTTTATAAGGGTAGGCAAAATGGTAAAAATCAGCCCATGTGATGTGATATTGTTCATTTTTTGACATTTTGTTTTTCCTAAAAAAATCACCTGGCTTGGTATATTCTTCTAAAGTTTATATTACATTTTAAGCACTAAGGTAACATATTCTAAAATTTGTTTTTACCTGTTAACCTTTACTGAGTGTATTTCGTCTATATTTGTTTTTTTTATTGAAATATTTCATTTTAGGAGAAAAAATTCAAAGAATTAATCACTTTTCTAAACTTGTAACATAATATTAGGTCTCTTTCAAAGAAAGACATATTTGCATCATCTGTCCTTAATTCACAAAACATCGTCGATATATCTAAATGTCGATTTGAAGGCCATATCAAGTGTTTTCTTCTTTCACGCTTAAGATTGTGCACAAATTTTGCTTCATTTGAAAATAAAAAAGGTCTGCTAATAACGGAGCGCATTTGGTACCCATGTAATTTCAAATAGATGGTTGGAAGACCTGGTTTCTAAAAAAAAAACTACTTAGATATTTCATTCAGAAACTCAAGAAACTTTTTGTCTATACTGACTTTTTGACATCTCAATTTAAGTGTCGAGTAACTGACAGCAAAATCGTCTGATTTAAAACTATTAAAAGTAGGATTTTAAAATTATGAATTCAAAAAGTCGTTGTTAGCAGTAGTTAGTTGTCTTCTATGGTTAGCTCCTTTATTCGGATTTTTAAAAAAATATTTTCTTCAGAAAAATATCCTTTTTTAATAATTGTAATCTTTTAATATTTTCGCAAATGCATTTTCTAAAAAAAAAAAAACTACCTTCAGCCAAGCGTTGAAAATATCCTATCAAACTTTCTTTGTCATCAGTATTTCCTCTTACGACACCGTCTACGCATATTAATAGTTTCTGTAATGTTTAAATATAGTATATCATCATTTAACAGGTCGAGGAAACTATTTTCTGTGACGTCGGAATAAATTTACATGTTAAGTGAGGAACCAACGTGACTGACAAATCGACCAATCAGCTCAATGAGTTGCATTATGGTCTACTACAAAAATACTACACGTGTGTTTCTAAAAGGCCAATTTTTTAAATCGCTCTCGGAAAAAAGTGATGCATTTTTCCAAGCATTTTACACACTTAATACAATATGAACATCATTATCTACTGATTCCATGCTCACATTTATATACAAATGATTTACAATGATAAAAATTAGGGTTTTCTCCACTCCATTGTATAAGTCCGTTTGTTGACAGCTTTCCCCGTGCTGTATAGCTGTACCGTCAGTGAAAAGTGAAATTTCACGTGACTATTCCTTGGTCCAAAAACGATCAACTCTGAGGTGTGCTCACGTTTTGTCAATGTTTATAACGTACACAACCTCGAAATACCGGTATATGCTACTCATGTTCTCAATGTGCATGATGGTTTATATAACAGGTAAATAATAGAAAAAAATGCAACTTAAGAATTTTTTTATAAAATGCAAGTCTTAATTTCTTGTAACAAATAACTGAGCAACAACTCCATAAATTTAACCAGTAACATGGCACATTAACGAATATCGAGTTAAAAAACTCGAGTCTTATTTACTAGTGAAGACTTTGTGAGCGGTATTTCAAAGTTCTATTTAACAAGGAAAACTTACTTTGTTTGTTAATGTGAGCATGGGGAATCTTAATAAGTACCCAATCTTCGTATTTTTCATGACAAATTTCAAAAAAATTGTTAGCTGACTTTCCTGCAGTCGTTTGAAATCGCGTCCTAAAATTCCCTGAGCCACGTGTTTGTAGTAAAAATAAACATGTAGTAGACCATCATGCTTTTCGGCTCATTCACTGGATTGGACAATTGTTTGCCATGAGCACCTCTGTGCGCAATCGCAACAATATCCATATAAGGTAGTTTCCTCGACCTGTTTAAAAAAGCATGCTTTCATGTAATGATCATTAATATTCTTATCTTTGATGTAATGCATTGTTCTTCTTACTTTTATTGTTGATTTCTCTGTCAGCGGATGCACAATCCCTATATTTTTAAAGAACAGAACCTTTTTAGCAATAAGAAGGATTGGCAGCTCTGTCCGTTCTAAAATCAAACAAATATTCAAAATATTCAATTATATAAATAAACCCCGCTATCAAATGCAAGAAATATTACCAATTTCGAAACTTTTGACGGCAGTAAAATTCTACTTACCCGATAATGACATCATTTCATCTCCATCCCAGCCTCGTACGTCATTCTCAAACAAAAAATATGGTAATCTTTTTTCTTGTAATATTTGAGGTTTCCTTCCTTCATCAAACCAAAGATCAACAGTTATCTAAAAGTATATTAGAATTATAAGCATTGCTTTATGTTGATGTTTTCATCAAAGGAGATATAAAGATCACAGGCATTCTTCAAATTTAAGTTAAACAACACAGAGGAGCAGAGCAAATAGGGACCTCAAGTAATCAGAAGTGGAATCACGCGCAGTGGAGGAATTGGGATAATTGGATTAATTGTATTACATTATGTTCCATTACTATTTATTTTTTTTTTAAATTTAATCAATATTTTATTACGTCAGATTACATAATTCGATTGGACATCATTCAGTTTCAGTTTTATTGAAGTCGAGAGACATACATTTCATAGACATAACACATGTAATAATGAAATAGACATATATCTTAACACGTGTAATAATGGAATAAACATACAACGTACATGTACAAAGCATATAATATTTCTGATAATCTATAAAATTGATAAAGATGCATTTCTTGAGGCATTCGTTAATTGCAAAAATTTTCCTAAATTACATAATTCTTTTATATTATGTGTACTGAGTAGCTGTACCAATTTGAAGACGCTTGGTCTTCGGGAGTAGTAGGATTTTATGTATTTTTGTCTTCATGTGTTGTAATGTGGACATTTTAACACAAAATGGAATTCATCTTCTATGTTACCTAATTGACAGAGATTACATGTTCTGTTATTTCTTAAAGTTTTATTAAATCTTCCTTGTTCAATCATTAAGTTATGCGCAGATAGTCTTAATCTGGTAATCGTTACTCTATATTTTAGATGTATTGGTTTACATAAATAAGACTGTAGGGTAAAATTATCTACCAGGTGTTGATAAATGAGACATTTTGGTGATTTACCTAAATCTGACATAATGTTTTGGATAAATTCGTCACACATTCTCTGATATAAAATATCAATTGTGTTACTATTTATACAATTGCTATCGAATAGTTCTACTAAACCAAGCCTATAAAATTCATTCTTAATATTTACAATCCAGTCATCATTATTTTCTAACCTATTCAATGATTCTACGATCTCTATCACTTTTTAGTTATCTTCATTTTGTCAATTCCATTTTTATTTGTAAAGTTAAAACTTTTATTTGTATTGTTTAAATTTTCCTTTATATTGTACATTTTATAAATTTCCTTTTGTTTACAATGGAAATGTATAAATGCAAATGAAAAATACATAATACAAATTGGAATATTATATCATTATACAAATGAAATATTTAAAAAATACGAATGAAATATAAAAAAATATGTATTTGAAAAGCTAAATACTACAAACAAAATAATACAATACAAATGATATTGCCATGTCCTACCCATCATCGATAACATAATTATATTTATAAAGAGAAAAAGGTGTTTTGATATCGAACTTTAAGAATGAACTGTATTTGAAGATTTTCCAGGACACAGGAAGCCATTCGTATTGGATCTTTTTTTATCTTTTAAAGACAACAAAATCATTTTGAAATGGTAAATTCTTAATTTTCTTTCGTTTCAAAATTTAGAAAGGTTTACATTCCTTTGATGGCTCTGGGGATGAAATAAATATAAATCCTCATAACAAATCCTCAGTTGTGTTTAAAACTTGTTAAATTACTTTGATATAAAAAAAAAGCCTTGCCTTATCTTCTGTGTGAATGCAGTTTTGATAGTCATTAAAATTTTCATTTCAAAAAGCTATGAATTTTGAATGCTAACATTAAATAATGACTTTCTAAGTATGAAGTACCTGTTTTGTATAAAGTGCAATTTTGACATATCCCTGTAAATCTGTAAAAAAAATATATATATATATATATATATAAATATTTACATATATATCAAAGAAAAAGGAAAGGTGAAAAAAAAAATGACAAAAAATTATCAATTTGAAAATTTTAGACGAATTTTCATTATTAGAAAGTGGTCAATACAAATCTTGATTCACTAACTGTCAGTTTGTGCCTACGCCCGTCTTTTAAGGTACATTTTAGCAAAAATCAGACATATGCACGGGAGTGTTAGAGAAAATGACATTCAAAGAAAAGAGTTGTTTGTTTTGTATTCCAAAAAAAAAAAAAAGAAAAAAAAGAATGACAAAAAAGAACAATAGGTATTAAAGGAAATTCTATGGTTTTATGCTGTCCTTATACAAGGTTTGTTCCCTACATAATCTTTATCCTATTATATCTCAAAAGTGCATGACTCAATACCGGTTAAGCGATTCCTCAGTTTGAACAATGTAAATCGGTTCGAAAAGCTGTAATCGGTCAGGATAAAAATTACCTTTCTGAACTTTTGGGAGATGTGATGCCAAATATATGATTTCTTCCGAGTCTCCTTGCAGCATAAGGTCTGTTATTTGCACATGCTTTTTTCCGACATATCCATTGCACCATGTTACATGAACTTGGCTTTGGCATGCGTTTATTTTGTATTTTGATATTCTAGAAATCTTTCCAATTTTTTGTTCTGTGAAGAAATATTCATAATTTTATAAACATAGAAAGTCTTATATATATGACATTAAAAAAGAAAACTACAAATGAAAGAAGAAAAAGGTCACCATTTCCAATTTCTGAAACTTCGGCATCTTTAAATAGTCCAATGGCTTGTGTTTTTCTGTCTAACCCAAGTTCTGATCTCGAAATTGATAACTCTTTGCTATAAAGGAAGGTGAAAATATTATAATATTAAGATTTCCTATTTTCTATTCCAAAAAACATAAATAAATTCCGGAGTATTTATCCTTAATATTTTTTACAGCCTCAAAATGAAGGTTAAAGCAAAATGCAAACATTAAGAATAACGTAAATCAAAATTAAAATAATTTATTAAGATAGTTTGTAAAAGAAAGAAATCCCAAAATACCCTAATACAAATGAACTTGGATATTAATTTTGTTTCCCATATTATATGCAGTTATCCATTGGCTGTTAGTGGGACGATTGCAACGTAAACTAAACCCCGATTTGCCAAAAGGGGAACAGTTCTTTTAAAGAAGATTGATGAAAGAGGCATTGTCAACAAATCAAATTAAAGCAAATCAAAATGCGTGTCAAAATCTGAAAGCAAATTTTCTGAGGTTCGGATAGTATACATGTGTATATTTTATCCCGGGGATAAGCTTCTTTTTGTCGAAATTTTCATATTCTATTTTTTTTCTTTTTGATCATTGTATACCGTATATACCCGACTTTAAGCCAGTCGTATTTTAAAGTTTTTTAAATTGCAAAATGAAAATTGCTCCGAAACGATTTTGAAGAATGCAAAAAGATGTGCATTGAAAATAGGTACCAAAATAATTAAAGCAATCATTTTTGAGGTACCAAAAATTATTAGAAAACAAGTTTAAATTTTTTATCTGTTTCATAAGTTTAGCCCTTATGGTATTTTGATAAGTTTCTTTGCATGAACACGTCTATACTTAGCCTTAACTCACTTTCAAATCAATGATAATAAATGCACGAAAATGCCTTGTAAAAATAATATTTAGGATTAGACATACCCATGAAAAGGGTCGATCATTCGGATAAATAAACAATCTGTGTCACCCTCATCGGACATGTAACATCTTGTACAGAGGCTATATCCCTTTTCCTTGCACTTCTAGCGTATGCCTTTAATATCTTGTGTGCATTTGTGACATCTGGTTCCATGTTCCGTACCTGTATAAAAACATCCTCCACAAAATGCAATATTCCTTAACATCAATTTCTGTAAAATCTACGAATGAATAGAGATGTTTTTTATCATTTTGTTTTACATAAAAAAAACAAAAGTCCCTTTAGCCATATCGATCACATGATCATCTGAGCAGCACATCGATTAGGAAGAAGCAGACTTCAGATTAGCAGATATGTCTAAGATTAGGAAGATATGTCCTATATGGCATGTATAATGAGGTTCGTTAAAGCTATATTTACTCTTTGTACTGCGTTAAAAGATATATTGATTATAAAGACTATTCTGTATGAGGTTAAATCACACCACATTACTCAGTTTAATCTCTTTAACCTAAAGACGAGCACTTGGTAAGGCTACTACTTGCACAGTGTTTCTCCCATTGGTTCCTTTCCATAGAACGAAGCGAATACAAACTTTAAATTTACTACACCGAAAGCTTAACATCAATTCTGTATGATACTTAGCACGTGTATATAAATTTTATTCTTTTATTTTTCTTTGACCTTTACCCTTTTTATTGTCGATTGAACATTCACTATCTAAAGTGTTACGCAAATGCCCCTTAACCATTATACCTATATAATCCAATCCTGCCTTGGAAGAGGGCTTGGCATTTTCTGAGAACAAACGGAAATTCCATCATGCAAGGATAATTTGTGATAACTTTGGTTGAAAATGGCACAGGAATAGTCGTGAAGTCGAATTTGTGAAAAAAAATACATACGACAGCCAACGCCCTAAACTCTTTGATCAGGAAAGCTCAGTTGAGCATTAGCCTCGATAAGCTAAAATGTCCATACCTAATTGACTGTTATCATAAAGCAGTATCTGTTCCTCATTTTCTATTTCATTGCCGATATTTCCATCATCCCATTGAACCTTAAGTTTCATATCTTTTTCAGATGAGTCTTGGACCATTCCAGGGATATTTGGCGTATATGAGTTGATGGTTTGACTCTGAAAACAAACATTGAAACCCCCTGAGATTTTCTTTTATTTGATTTATAAATAGATATTGCATTAATTATTAATACTATTATTTCATATGAGAGTTTTCTAATGTGTTAAGCAATTAATCCACGGGAAAAGTGTTATTTTCATTTTTTTTAAACACTTTAACTACCAGATTTTGCGTTTTTACTGCAAATTAGACCCAAAAATTTCGAATAGAAATTTAAATATTTTCTATTAATTTTTACATAAAGCAAAGTATATATTTACTGAAAGGTAAAATCCTAAAAAACTATTTAATTACGTAGAGTAAAATGACGTCGCGGTTGCAATGGAAACGAATAAGACCCATGATTGCCAAACTTTTTGTTTTTTTCCTTTTAAACTTCCCAGAAATACAAGCAGATGGATGGATGGATGGATGGATGGATGGATGGATGGATGGATAGATAGATAGATAGATAGATAGATAGATAGATAGATAGATAGATATTTGGTATACAACATATACGAGGGTTGATCCAAAAGTAATGTTACTGTATCCATATCTTTAATATTTGGCGTCGTATTATCAAATGCAATGCACCAAAAGATGCAGAAAAATAAATCTAATCAAAATTAAAAATTTCATTTAATGATGTTTAATTGAATTCATTTTATAGACGTTTAAAACATTAAACATAGGGGGTGCCGCCGCGTCACAACTAAACGTCTCGTTTTAAAGTGTATATTGCTAGAATAAAAAAAGACATATACATTTAAAACGCATCTAAAAAAGCGTCTAATCGCCAAATATTTAAAAAAAGACAAAATTTACGACAATTTCTAGTCTTAAGTTAAAAATTAAATGGCGGCATAGTTTCTTTTCCACAAACATTGTTGTTTATATCTGATGTATTGCAGAAAGGAAATGTCGAAATGGAAGAAAACGCCGAAATGAGTTGTAATGCGTTTTTTCTTCAAAATCGGGAAATCGCCAGTAGAGACACGATGTAAATCAGACTCGCAGAGGAAAGAATGTTAAAAAGAGACTTGTTTATAGATGGTTTAAGCGATTTGGGGCGGGTCGTGGGTAATTAAATGATCAGGCAAGGACAGAAAGACCGAAAGATACGAGGTCGGGTTGAAACGTTCAATGGCGTCGACGTTGTCAAAAAAAGAGATTCGTATCACGCGGTTTGAGTGATCTGAGAAACGTTTTAAATTTGTCTTATGGTACTGTTCAAAGAATTTTGATGAAGGACTAAATTACAGATAGAGTGTACAATTGGTGTCAATAATTCTTAAAGTAAATTTGTGAATGTGTTTGTAAATATCAAATTTTTTTAATGAAACGACGAGGAAGCGTTTTTAAAACTGTGTGACGGTGCATATCCGTCATATGATGTTATTGGGGTGCGGCGACTACCATAATTGCACTTTGTATATAATTCGATATTTTGAAAAGTATAAATCATTTCAATTTGAATTTTTCGGGACTGGTTTGAAATAAATGTAGCTTCTATCATGTGTAATTTTGTTAATTTACGTCGACTAGAAGCATTTTTATCGAAGTTGTGACATTACTTTTGGATCAACCCTCGTACATTGTTACAATGCAAAATTGACAAAATAATTTTATGATAAATATAAAAAATGGCACTAAACAATAGAATAAATATAAAATATCGGAATCGATCAGTTTTTGAAAGACATAAATTTATATATATATTTATTTACATTAGTATACCAAGGATAACCCATGAAAGCCAGTGGCTTATTTCCAATGGGGTCCTTATACTCAAACTTGTATCTTAATTAGATGTTAGATAATATAAACAGATAAATATAAATACTATAATTAAAATATGGGATCAAGTTGGCAACACAGATATCCTTAAAAATAAAGTGTTTTATGAAAGTATACCAAATATTCCCATGATTGTAATTGGAACAACTTATAATAAAAAATCAATAAAACACAACTTGACTTTTACACTGGGCAATTCCTCTTTCTAATAAAAATTTCTTGACATTTTTTTAAAAGCAAAATTATTTCTAGTATTTAAAACAGGTTTAATTTCTGCTGGTAACATGTTCCAGTCTTTGATTCCATTAAAATAAAAGGATTCAGATTGTTTTTGCTTAATTAATGGCACAACAAAATCTGCATTTGAGACTGATCTAGTATGATAGCTGCTAAAATTTTACCGAAGTGTAAAATGTTCATTAAGATAAGAAGGAGCTTTTCCTTGAAAAATATTAAAAACATGGTTGAGTCTAAGCTGAGAAACTCTGTCTTGAATATTTAATAAATTTAGTTGACTAAGTATTTCGTAATTCACGGATGCCTGTGGTCCTAAATTCAAAATAAATCGAACCATCTTGTTTTGACAAATTTGTAACTTTTTCTTTAAAGTTTTGGATAGTCCTGCATACCAAGCAGGCGTTATCAATATGACATTGTATTAATGCTGAACACAGAGTCATTTTACAAAAAGTATCTAAAAACCGGGCTTGTCGGTACAGAAATCGCAATCTATTATTTACTTTCTGGACAATAGATTCAACAATGAATTCACCACTTAAACATTTGTCGATCAAAACTCCAAGATATTTAACTTTTTCTTTACAATCAATGATATAGTCATTACATACAACCTGGAATTTTTTAACTTTTTGAAGCTTTCGTTTTGAACCAAATAAAATGCATTCAGTTTTACCTAGATGTAACGATAGTTTATTATCTACAAGCCAGTGCGAAGTCTGATCTAAAACTTTGCTAAGCTTTTCTGATATAAAATCAGGATCTTTAGGTGCAAATAAAATAGCACTGTCATCAGCGTATAAAATAAGTTTACAATCTGCATCAACACTAGTTACCATGTCATTAACGTAAATTAAAAATAATAAAGGTCCTAGAATACTGCCCTGAGGTACACCACATGTGATAATACCAGCATCTGATGAAATTCCATTGCTGTGAACAAACTGTTTTCTTTCAGACAAATAAGATAAAACCCAATCAACAGATTGAACACCAATAGCTTTTGGTTTTTTACAAAGTATATCATGGTCAACAGTGTCAAATGCCTTTTGCAGATCAAGCATAACCATTCCAGTATATAATCCCTTTGCAATATTATCTCTAATAAAATCAAATAAATGTATCAAACAAGATTCAGTGGAGTACTTACTTCTAAAACCAGATTGAAACTCATATAAAATATTATTACAATCTAAGAATTTCGAAAGTTGCATATGTACAGACCTCTCTAAAATTTTTGAAACAACACTAAGAATACTAACCGGTCTATAATAAGCTACTTCTAGTGAACTGTTCTTTTTGTGAATAGGTTTCACCCTAGCTGTTTTCATATCTTCAGGAACAGTGGAAGAGGAAATGGATAAATTAACAATATATGTTATAGAAATCTTTAGAAAATCAGCTCCATCACGAATGAACCTAGATGGAATATCATCAAGCCCCATACTTTTAGAAGGGTTAAGTTTTAAAAGCTCTTTGTATACAAAACTTTCATTCACTGTTTTCAGAGTAAAAAGATTATCATTTTTGGAATAAAAAGATTTAAAACGTTCACTATCCACACTAAAAATATTCAAAGGTGTGGGGAGTTTGCTTACCAGTGAAGCTGCAATATTAACAAAAAAATCATTAAAATGATTTGCAACAGATTTTGGCTCATGACAAATATCATCATCAATTTTTAAACAGACATTCCTACTGTCCTGACTTTTATTTTTAAACCCAAGGTCTCTTAATTTAATTTTTTCGGGTTATTTTTGTTTTCTTCGATTTTACTAGAGATGCATTCTGTCCTTGCAACTTTAACGTCTCTCTGTATTTCATTTCTAATTCTGCAGTAGCTTTTGTAATGTTCTTCCTGTTTTGTTTTCCTGTATGTATATAATAAATTATCTCTTTCTCTGATCTCTTCGAGGATGGACGATGTTATCCATGGTTCAGTTCGTTGTTTTAATCTAATTTCTTTGACTGGGGCTACTTCATCTAAATTTACAAATAACACTTCAATAACAGAGGATTTAGTGGTACTATTTAAACAAAGCATATCGTCAATCAGTTTTTAAGTTATGCTGGTCAATTTTATTTGAAAGAGAGGTTTTGACAGTTACAAAATGTCCGCCATCCGTAAGCATGGTAAGGTCTTGTGGAATTAAGGTTGCCTGATTTTAGCATGCAATTTTCAAATCGCTTTCCCTCTTACAGTTCTTGATACACATGTAGAGAACACTCACATACACAAAAATTGTTGCCATGGTAATAAATATTGGACTATTGCAAAGAGGACATCTAAAAGGATTGTTACCATTTTAACAAAACATAAAAACTATATTCAATACCATGCTGCACACTGAATTACAAATAACGTTACAAAAATTGACATTTATAAAATGTTGGTCGAAAGGAGATGAGGAAGAATGTTGCTATAAAGAGTATTCCATTTTCGTTAGTTAAATGATTATAATGATTTGATTTAATCAGAATCATGCCAGAAAATATCTCGCCTCAAATAGCCGGTGTTTTGCTGCTTGAAAAAAAGTCATATGTATTGGATTGATTTTTGTACATGTATGTTATTTTACGTCCCATTCGAAAATGTAGATTTCACCATAAACCGACGAATTGACGAGCATAGAATTTTGACCTTTGACCTCAGTTTTAAGGTAAATCGATACTCTAAAAAGAGAGATAACTCTTAATGACATAAATGTTTATTATTTCTTTTTTATTTGTCAAGTTGAAGTGCTTTTGTTGTCCAGTTTTGCCCTGCAAGCCATGCTATGATTGCTTGTATTTTACTTAGGATATACATTTCTTTTGGAAAATCATAAGATTTAAGGAACATTTTATATGAGTAGGCAGAGAATTTATGAACCTCAAGGGCTCATCAAAAAGGACCGCAACTTCCACATGGTGAAGGAACAGTTGCAACCCATTTTATATCGACTTAGGTCAAACGCGGCCGAGATTCGAACTCACGACCTCTCGATAATTGAACGACCGCTCTACCTTGAATAGTCCCAAGTATTTTATATGTACATGTGGAATGCCCCCATTTACTAGAGTTTTACCGAAGAATAAAATTACTTGCTTGCAGATTTAAGCAATCTGGACCCGAGAATTCCCAACAACCTGTTATGGGCTTGAACAAACAATATTATTAGTTCATCAACAAGTTTTAAAAGACGGTCATGGGGCCATGGCCAAGATTGACTGATTGATTGTACATTTGATGACGTCCCGCTCGAGAATTTTTCACTCATATGGAGAAGCTACAACTTGCCGGTGGAGAGCTGCAAATTTTGTCCTATACTCGGCACTTAGGGCCATTGAGCAGGGAGAGATCTTTATCGTGCCAGCACCTACTGCGACACGGAACCTCGGTTTATACGGTCTCATCCGAAAGAACGGTCTCCACGTCCCACAGTGGGATTCGAACCCGCGACGTAAGGATTGACACCTTACTTCGCGACTCTAGAGCAGACGCTCTAACGACTGCGCCACGCAGGCGACAAAGAACAACGCACACTAACTTTTGATTCCATCCCACATATAACATCCCCTTAGTTTAATAAAATGAAAATTTTGCAATTATTTTTTTTGCTGCAAACATGCTTTCAATGTTCATTGAATTATTGTATCAATACAGTGCCAAATTGCAAATTGTTCTTAATTACAACTCTTTTTATAAGGGGGCTAGAAGAAATATATCCATTGAAATTAAGCTTACTCCACCAGACTTTTAGATTTCAAAATACTTATTGATATGAATAGATTATCCTTCGACCCCAATATGTTTATGTATATGTAAATCAAATATATATTTCTCTGCAAAGATAACACCCCCCCCCCCTTCCTGGTGAAAAAAAGTACAAAAGCTTTGAAATGTCTTTGTTGAATAACAATTCCTTATCGCTGAAAAAGAGATTTTTTTAAAAAAATGATTTCTACTGTGAAAATCATACGTTTTACCAAAACTGTAGAGCTTCATTAGGCATAATTTCCGGATACGTCTGATTAAACTTTCTTTAATTTTTTTTACAACAGCGTTTTAAAAAACAGAAATGTGACTTTGATTTCAATTAGCACATTATACTATTTTAGTGCTATCATCTTGTTAATGCTTTATATACTCGCTCGGTTTTATTTATTTTTTGCAACAGTATAATCAAATTTCTCAGCTTCCTCAATATACTTCCTGATCCCGGCTAGTTTACCCCAAGTTTTCTATTTTATCAAGTTTGATGAAGACATGTTTTTAACTTTGTGAGAACTGACAAAATTTATTTAGATAATGCTTGTAATAGTTCATAAAAGTATGTAATAGACAACTATGTAATGTCATTCAGACTGTAAACTTACACACACACACACACACACACACTAGAAAAAAAAGACTATCCCATAGTGTGAAATTTAAAAATTGTGGCACTTGATAGCAAATATGTGTATGTACATGTCTAGCAATGTGTACATTTTTTTGCATCGTGATTTAATTATAACGATTTAGTTACAACACTTGTTCATGACTTTGGAGCTTTTTACTGCATGGTCTACAAATGAAATGAAAAGAATGAGGACTACTTAGCAAACTCTGTGTGGCAAAAATGTTCAATTTGTTCTCTAGTTTAAGAAAATATCAATTGTTTTGTTGTATCCTAATTATTTACGAAACGCCATCAATTAAATGCACGTGATGTTGAAAAGGCGTCAAAAGGTTTCTCTGGTATAAAGGGTTAACGAAGCGTTTTATTCACGTTTTAACATGTAAAATTCTGAGGGTCTGTTACCATATAAGAATTTCAGATAAATAAAAATCAAACAGACAAAAATTTCATATTACGTCTAGTAAATTCTTTCTTTTGACATATTTTTTAAACTTTGCTTATTAAGAACTCATTCAAAAAATATGTGTTGCAGTATTTTAAAGGAAAAGTTTTTTAAAAGAGGACACTTATTAAAATATGGATATGTATAAAGACGAGGTTTGAAAAAAATCATTTCAATAATTTATGTGTCTTCAAGTGAAGTTTTAGAAATGTCGAAAATATAAGGTGGCCTATTGCTTCCTGTGTTATCCTTCATCATTTGTAATTTGCGACCCCTGTGCCATGGGTTTGGGGGATTAGGATGGGTGTGCCCAATTGTGTAGTGAAACAAACATATCTTTTACACCCATTTTCTCTGTAAAAGTGCAGCTCTCCATCGGCAAGTTGTGACTTCTGCATTTGAGTGAAAAATTCTCGAGAGGGACGTTAAATCATAAAATCAATCAAGCTTTTTAAAATAAGAAATTTATGTCTTTGTCAAAGATTTTGATTTTTTAAATAGGCTCTGCTGAATATATAGTGCAAGTGCAATTTATTTTTTAAAATATATGTTTCTGCTTTAAAGCTTATATAGTGTATGGTTTTGATAAGCATGTGTCCTTCTAAAATTGTGAGTTGCAAGGCCCCTGGGCGACGGAATTTGGCTTAAGGGCTTGTCTCCATAGATAATTTAGAAAAAAAATCATTATATATATTTGAAAAAAAAAGTATCTGCTCATATGTACATGGTATAATTAACAACGTTGTCTCCAATCAAATTGTTAGCTTTGTGGTCCCTATGTCAGAGGTTCTTTAATATATAATGCAAACAACACTTTCATAGTTTTAACGGTTAGGTTGACTATTTTAAATAATTGATGAATAAAACTCATCTTTGTGCAATCGATGTTCTTCGTAGACAAAGAAAGACCAAGGTTAGATGGTATGGGTACGTTTACTTTAAGTACTCAAGCAAAAATAAATCTACTTGATTTCTTACTGAATCCAAATATATGTCTTTTTTATTGATCATATACATTTTTTTTGCACCAAACGATATGTTATTGTTTTTGTCTTATTCGAAATAGAGAAGAACGGGATAAATATTCCTTAATTAAGGTCTTCCGTCTTAACGGAAGACCTTAGTTATTGTACTGTTTCTTATTATTATTATTATTATTATTCTGACACGATTTTTCGACAACTACTGGATAGAATTAAATGAAATTTTCAGGAAAGATGTGTTGTAAGATACTCTTGAAATTTCCAAGACATTTCGCGAGTAGGGGCTTATGGAGGCATCTGAGCGTTTGATTAAACCAAACAGACATAAGGATACATGAAATGCAAAAAACTACTTGGACTCTCACGTAGTAGTACGTTGCAATTCAGTGTTAATCTTAAAAAACTTAATTTCCGTTTCACTGCTTTAGTGTTACTGGGCTAGATACGATATGTAATGTGTACAATGTGTTAAATATACTTTCCTGACGCCGAAATAAAATAAAGGTGATAAGAATGTTTTATTTAATTAATTTTATTGAAGCTATTGCACCTCTTTAATAGATCAGTACAAAGAAAAGGTGCGAATATTTACTCGTGGCGTTTGGCGCGAAATTATGAATAGTTGCCCGCCTTTTATAATTCTTAGACAGGTGTACTGTTGCAAAAGTATACACAAGTATATTTAGGGCAGTATTCCCAATAGCTTAATGGTTTGCACGTTGGGGATAAAAGAGAAAAAAACGCATTCACGTTGGCGACCTGGGTTCAATCCTCCTTGTAACCAAAATTTTGAATCCCTTTTCAGCTCGATTTTACGAGGGTTTTTTCCTGAATCGAACGGAAGACCTCTCGTTGCTCGCAACGAGATCGTATCTAGTTTTCTCTATTTTTTAAATGAAAACTGTTCATAAATAATATACGCACAAGCTCCACATTTACAACAACATTCTTCTAAATTTTGGAATACGGAAATCATAATTTATGCGTCTAAATGTTTTTTTTTACGAACTGGATATTATAGCAAAATGTTATCATTATACCTGCACTCTCTTACAATTGTTCGGGTACATTGTTGTAGCTCAGGTTCGTCCGTCTGTCACACTTTTCGCAATTTTCATTTTGCCCCAGGGGTCAAATGGGGTCGACAAATTACGTTTTTCTATGGAAAAGCCCCTTCTTCCATGAACTTCTCCTACATTTTACACTGTAAATACACATGAAATTTTTAGCAGCAACTGTTCACAACAAAGGCCAAGTTTAAATTTTGGTATTTTCCTTGTAAATGAGGGTCAAACTCCAAGGTCAAGAGATCAAGAAGTCAAAATTGGTGGTACCGAAATAAATGGTCTTGTCACAAGGATTTTATCTATAGAATATTGAAGCCAGGTGTATATCAAAACCAACTTAAAACCTATGGGCAAGTTTAAAGTTTCTGCAGACAAACAAACAGACAGACATAAACACAAGAAACAGAAAATGTATATAAGAGGGTTGTTAGAAAATCTCGAGGACAAGTCCTACTGCGAGAGCCTTATTAAAATGAAACCTGTAAATCTCCCAAGAGAAAAATTTTACATATTTTTCAATAAATATACAAAGATTTTGTATTTTCCTGTGATCCTTAAAAATATGCACTATTGTGTTTTGAAAAAACATGCTTCGCGCAGCATGCTTCGTTTTTGTACGTTCACATAGATATTTTGTTGATGTCAAAAATGCATAGTTGTAGAGCAAAAGGATTCAAAATATTTTGCCCGTCGCTGCAGTATTCATGAAACATCACTTTGCGAAAATTTGAATTAAATTGGAGGGTACTTGACTGTTTTATAGCAATTTATAAATAAATTACGCGTAAAAAATAAGCCAAGAATGGGAACATCATTGAACGTCATGGGGCACCGAGCTACTAAAAATTATGTGTGCATACAGGAAAATGTCTAAAAAGAAACTAAAATGCCTCAAGGTGCTGCTGAAATTGCCTTTACGAACAAAGGACAAAAGTATTCAAAGGTAGTAGCTTTATAAGAATGGAAGGATTAACATTTTCAATATTTTCAAAACATTTTTTTTTCATTTTCAACTCCTGTGATTAAGCATTACCCAACTTATCTTGCTTCTTGCATGGACGTTGCGCCAATGGATGTTGCATAGATTTCGCTTTACTGCGCTGATCCCTTATTTTAAGATCTCACTAATTCCCGAAATAGCACAAAGACATTAACGAAGAAAAGTAACGTCATGATATAAATATCTAAAATAATAAGACGAGAAGAAAAGTCTAATGATTAAAAGATATTTAGAACTCTGAAAAAAAGCTTAACGGGTTTTGAAATTGATTGTCACGTCACTTAACGTCAAGTGATTGCTACTTGAATCTTCTGAACACACAGTAAAAATTAATGTAAAATTTCTATATTTTAGTATATGGACCTGATTTTTATATACTACTTTACAAAAAAATAAGAATTTAATCAGACACAGGTCACACTTCACAGTACACAATAGATTTTCCGAAAATCAACGTGTCCACGAACTTTTCTAATAATCCTCGTATAGTCAAATGGGAAAAGAATTCTTCTATTTTAGATTCACAAGATCAATTGTCATTTCAGGTACAGGGAGTGACTAGGGAGATCGGACACCACCCCTCCCCTGGAAGCTGCAGAGTTATTCAAATAGAGCTACATACTGAAGAAAATAAAAAAAGACTTTGGACATCCTCCTCCTTAGAAAAGTTGGATGGAATTTTTTGGGCTGATGTGTGATCTCTCCCTTCCTCCAAAGAAAATATAGATCTGTGCTGTATATTGAATGGCACATCGATAACGATCACAATGTGGAATTCGTCTACTCTGGCATGCGATAATCCTTGACGTTTTTTGAATTTCAACCAAACCATTTGCATTTTGGTTTATTTTAACGCAATACAATGTATATACTGAAACTTGTACTTAAGGACTGCCATAGGTCCTGTCAACGTCATGGAAAAAAATCCATATAATTCATTTAAAACATAAAATTATTTTAACTGATATACACACCAAACTGCACCATCAGAATGTGCTATCTCATTCGGCAAAACTTTGCTTATTCCGTCGCCTTCATTAGATGAAGTACGAATCGGCCGAGGTGTGCCTGGTGGTGATCATGATATCTTAAAATATGATAATGGGTGACGCAAACCCCATGTGATATAGAAATTTTCAAAAATGTGGTCACAAGTACAAGAACAAATTTTATACTGGTGGTGGTGGTGGAGGTTGGGCATTGACAAATTGATTTAATTGTACATAAAATGTGTTTCTTTTTTGCTTGACCAAATACTAAAAAAATGTTTGCACATTTTGATAAATTCATCAAAAAAGCTTTGAGGTAAGATAATATTTTTTGTTGTTGAGAAAGTAAATTTAAAAAGTTCCAATTATGGGCAAAATGTTTAAAATATTCAAGATATTAATCTAATTTACATCATTAATTTAATTCTGTAATTTCAGGGTGGTAATGAATTAAGTACACCAAATACATAACAGAGGTCCATAGATTACATGGTCAACTGAAAAATTTAAGCTCAATTTGACATATACATGATAATCATAGAATTATTTTTTTAAGTTTTGCTTGGAAAGCCCAACATGAAAAATTGTGTATTTAGGGGCACACATCTTAGTGCGGGTATTACTGTCTCATGACAGCATCTAGTTACAGTCAAACTTGTTTTAAGAGGCCACCTTTGGGAAGTCTGGAAACTGGCCACTTAAGACAGGTGGCCTCTTATTCCAGTTTGTCCTCAAAAAAGACATTCGGTGAATAAATAAACAACATTAAGCACTACAGTTAAATTAATTAATCATAATTAAACAGGTCATTTTCACCAAAGCTTTTTATGTGTATATATAATAATTCAAGCTCATTTAAAAAGAATATTATAGAATTCCAAATGTTTAGGTTTTGTGCATGTTTCTATTCCTACATAATAGTTAAAAATCTTGCATTCATCAGTGTGCTTTTGCTACATTAAAATATAAAAAAAAATTTAATTTTCATTTGAAGAAATACATACAATCCCTGACTATTATCCCTTTTTTATAAAGAAAAAAAATACACAAAAATACAGTTTAATGGTAAATAAAATAAAGCATAGAAATTAAGAATATTTTCACTTTCATGAGTTAATAAAATGGTCAGCAGTATAACAACCCCCCCTACTTAATTAATCGGTAATTAACTTACTTGCTGATATTTTTATAAAGTCTGATTAATCTTATTGTTTATAAACGCTTTATAAAAGAATTTCTATGTAACATACACAGACACACAAATAAAATTAACCAGTTGACCAGAGAGATGTATTTACGCAGTTGAAAATCATTCCATAACACAGGTGTCAAGTGCAGTAGAGCGTAACTAATCCCTATTGATCGTCTCTTGATAGAGAAATTCACGAGATAATCATGGCATATGAAGCACTTTGTTTTCACAAGAGTAGCAATTAGGGTTTCTACATGGAATCAAAATCTAAAAGGTGTGAATTTCTTTAGCTAGAGGAAAGTATCAATTGTAATTAAATTCTTTTAATTTTTCAATCGGCGATCTAGAAAAATAATTACAAATTGATCTAACAGGACAAATATTTTTTTTTATAAACACAGAGTTCAGCGTATCTAAAAGCAATTTTTTAATTGCATTAATAGGTTAAATTGACTATCGAGGATATAATTACCCAAGCCAATGCGTTTAAAAGATGTGATAGAATCGCAACAAGTGACGAAATGGCCGCCTATTACAGTGTCAATGAGGCTGTTGGGGGAGGATTTGAGTGGCCACTGGCCGCGTTACACAGGTGGCCGTTTATTCCAGTTAAAATATATAGGAAAAATCGTCGGGGGGAACTGAAAGTGGCCGCTGACCGCGAGTGGTCGTTGATTTCGGGTGGCCGATAAGAGAAGTTTGACTGTACTTTTTTGCTACTGAATAATGTTTTGAATTTTTTTACGGACCGTTTTCAAGTTTCTTATAGTCCATGACCCACTGGGGGTGGTCGTTCCCATTTTGGGTAAATAAACTTTATAGTGACATTTGGTATGTTATACCCCTAACTAGTGAGAAAATGTATGATAGCATCATATCCGTTGTGGCTTCAATGCTGGAGAGACAATTATTGCCCCTTATTTGCTCAAATTAGGTATTTTGAGCTAAATATATCAGGGTTCTCCATCATTTGAAATGTTACTGTGTTGCAGAGTTTACGCGAAATACTAAAATTTCGCGATATTTTCGCGGTTATATTCCCAACCGAATCACTATTTAATATAATTACAAAAGAATACATAAACATCCTTTTTAAAAATTGATAATCCGTTACATAAATGGTATGGTCGTGCATATTTATAAAAGTTAAAACACATGTTCTGAAAAGCAGAGGAAATTCTGGTCGATACTGTCGAACTACTTGTACTTAACATTTTTGAAAGTAAATTTGCCGTGATTACTTGTCCGTTGTCTTGATCGAATTACCTAACTTCAGAATGGTAAAATACTTTTAAGAGTTCCTTGAACATGTTGAAAATTTTAAGCAATTTATTTACATCAGTGAAATGACTTCGGTACGATGTTATGTTTGACTGTCAGTGCTACATGTAACATAATTCTAGAGCTGTGGCTCTATAAAAAAGACATATTTAATTTTTTTCTCTAAAATAATACTATGTATTTCTTGCAACTACCAATTTACCGTTATGGAAGTGTGAAAACAAATTACTTGTCCGTGTTCCCTGATGCGTTAAGTCCAGCGAGGGTCTATAGGAGATAATTGATAAGCAAGGTGAAGCCCTTGTAATTAAGTGCTCCACCGCTTAGAATTGAAAGACGGTAGAATTGTTTGATTAAAGATTTAGTTAGAGAGACTTTACATGTTTAGATTTTCTAATTATCACAGATTTTACTGTGTCGGCAAAATTTTTACTGTGTCGCACGCATAAAATTTGAATCGTTACTGTGTCAGAGAAAATTTTACTGTGTCGGAAGCAACACAGTAAAACAGCTCATGGAGAACCCTGTATATGCAACCTGCAAAGTATTTGTCACACAGTTGCCAACCGTGATAGAAAGTTCTACCAGAATTACTTAGAGATGTGATAAACATATTAAAAGAGCATTTACTGAGTTACTAACCGTGAATCTAACAAAAATTGCATGTTTTTACCACTTTTATTCAATAATTACATGTACCGCATAAATTTGTATAACGAAAAAGATAAGTACCAACGCACATATACTTGTTAAGTTATTAGTTCCTCGGTGACGACGACCATCACTGTCTCATCTTCCTGGAGGAGGTAGTTGACCCGGAAAAGGTGACTGGTCAGACCGATCCCTGCACAAGCAGGTGAAGGAGTTTTTTCAACTACAGCCACGCCCCTTCTTTTTAAATCTCAGCTGGGATGGAGTATCCACCAGGTGTTTTGCCAGTTGACAGCAGACTTATTGCTTTTTTTATCTCATCCAACTGGGAACGGAATCCGGTGACTGGTTGATAGGAAACTGGGCAGTCGGATGATGGCTTCGTCGTTGATGGTAGAAGGGCGGTTCAGAACGCCTTTGAAATGTTCCGCCCACCTGTCGAGTATCTTTTCATTCTCTGTGATGAATCTTAACCCGTCATCACTGAGGAGAGGGGATCAGCCTGATAGAGTTGACCCGTAGACTTCCCCCAGTAAAAGTTATTCCTGTCAAGAGATTTGGCGTATTGTTGGATCTCGTCAGCTTTGGCATTCATCAAGGAATCTTGCATATCCATGCTGTACTGTGCTGCGAGCGTTTCTCAGAGCGTCTTTATTCTGTGGAGGTGGGATTATCTATATGAGCCTTGTACATGTAAGTGCGATGTTTGTCCTCTAGAAGCAGCGTGATCTCGGCACTTCTCATCAAACCAGTCGTTGTGTTTTTTGTGGAGGACCCAAGACACTCGAGGGCTGTATTGTACACTGTATTACGAAATGTGCTCCATGCTGCTTCCACGTCGTGGTCATCCAGCAGGGTGGATTTCAGGCATTCTTCCAGGGTGTCAGCAAAGTATTGAGAGGCAACTTGAGCTTGCCAACGTTGAGACGTTTTGAAGCCTTACTTCCCTGAGGACGTATCCTGAGTTTGATCCGAAAGTTGAGAATTGAAGTTTAGAGACGATGAGATGGTGATCTGTCCAGCACTCCGCGCCGCACATAGCTTTGGTGAACAAACGAACTTTCTGCCTGTCTCTCTTCTTGACAATGACGTAGTCAATGAGATGCCAGTGCTTTGAGCGAGGATGCTTCCATGACGTGTAGTTACGGATGGGAAAGCAGACTTACATGGTGTTAGTGATGAGAAGGCCATGTTCAGCGCTGGTCTGAAAAAGCAATAGGCCATTGCTGTTGCACTTGCTCACTCAGTGCTTCCCAATCACGCCTTCCTCGGTGGTGTTGTCACGTCCAAGTCTCGCATTAAAGTCACCGAGAATGACGAGCTTTTCGGCGTTGGGGACGGAGTTGATGAAATTGTGGAGGTTCTCATAGAACTTGTTTTAGCCTCCTCTTGGTTAGTCAGGGTAGGAACATATGCGCTGACAATAGTGGCGAACTAACCTCGAGTGAGTGGGTTTCAGGCATTCGTTCACTCCTTTGGGTACGCCGACTAGCTTGCCAGCAAGTGGCTTCTTCATAGCAAATTCTACGCCAGTTTCTCGACTCTCATTGCCTCCTCGTCCTCTCCAAAAGAAGGTGTAGCCAGCACATCTTTCACACAGTTCACCTTCTCCATCCATCCTAGTTTCACTGAGAGCTGCAATGCCAATGTTATATCTCGTGAGTTTGCAAGCATTCAGTGTTGTGCGTCTCTTAGGTATGTCTGTAATGTCTTTGTCGAGAAGCGTTCGAACGTTCCACGATCCAAGGTACAGTGGGATGATTATTGTTTTCTTCTTGTTCTCTTTGGTATTTCGACTGCATGTGTAGGGTCCCCACCAATCGCTGTAAACTGGCTAGAGAAGGGTGGAACAGGCGATGTTTAGAATACCTTTTCTTATCCACTCCTCTTGTGAACAGTGCGTTCCTGAAGAGGGCTGCTCCGTCGCCCAGGTGGCTGCCGAACTCCAACCCTGCTCCGGTCGGTGAAGAGCGACCCTACGACCTGTGCCGCCTGTGTACAGGTCCACGACTAGCGACTTCCAGTGAACCCGCATCTGTCACCTTCGTTCCTCGCCTGTCGCCACAGGGCTTAGGGGTGGATGATAGAAGGGATGAAAGATGATCAATGACTTTCGCAATGAGTTTGATTAAAATGAAGAAGAGTTGCGCGTCGCTGACCTCACTTTCTCGCCCGCATCCATCTAGATTCAGTTGCAAAACATAGCAGGCCGTCTGGAGATGGAGACAGAAACAGCGGATGTCTAAGATGTGCTACATGTCCTTTGCCTTGCTCCAAGCGATCCACTGTACTTACTGTGTCCGCCTTCTCCGTAAATCCATGACGGTTTCCTCTGTAGAGTCCGCCGAAGCATGTAGTATTTACATGCGTTATAGGTAGGTAATCCCTCAATCAACGGGGGTTTGAGACACGTCAGCGCTATATGTAGAGAACACTCTCCTAGACGGATCTCTCTTAAGAGGGTACGGGTTCCCTCTACCCAGATTAGTGGAGAGAAGGGACGTAAGGCCATTACAGGTCCTGAGACACTACCCGCAAAGCACATATATACTGAAACAAATAACAGTGCACATATGTTGCTTAAGGTTGATGTCAAAAATATATAGCAAATTACACGTTTAACTTAGAAGAACATACAAGTGTTCAATATCACCATGGTTTAGCTTGAGATTAAATAAATAAAACTACGTAAAGGCTCTACTTGAGACCTGACATATTCACAATATATATGTTAAGTAAAGAATATAGGCACAGGGTAAATCAATGGAATTTTTCTTCAATTTTCATTTTTAGGATAGGGATAACGATTTACTATGAAATCAAGTTGTATATATTTGGTACTGAAATAATGTTTTAAAATGCTAATACGTGATACCAATTCTTTAAATAAAATGACCGTGCAATATGTTTTTAATGTGAAAGGTGTCACAGTAGTACTATCTTTCAGCTGATTAAAATTTCAAAATCGCATATTTCACTTTTATGATCAAGCTTTGAATTTCATTCATATATAATTTAGACGGCTCATTACAGCGCCAATATTGAATGATAATTGAAAAGGGTAATAGCATGGTCAGCATTCAAAAGAATTTTTAAGAAAATATCATTCAAGATAAGATGAAAATTGTATATAAAAATCAACCTTTTTCTTTCAAAGAAACAGGTTAGAGAACGAACAAGTTGAGTTTGTGTATATAAACGGTTGATACACCATTAAAGCCACAATAAATTGAATGCTATCATACAATTTCTGAAGGTAGAGATGTATGTCCTTCAAAAATTAGCTATAAAAATTATTCACCCAAGTGGTACCGATACCGAAAAATTCATGGCCTGGCTCATGGACTATTACGTTAAACAGCGGTTTACTGAAATTGAATACATATGACATTTTCACAGCAAAGGAATCAATAGGTTATTTTAAATTTAAATGTTATAAGACGTTCTCCCAAATTCAAAATTTGCATTCAAAAGTCTTCCTAAAAGGAATGTTATTTGTAAATTCATCTACACAGGGACCAAAGACTTCAAAATCTCTCAAAATCATTGTTTAACTTGTAACAAGTCACTGAACTGTGACGCAACAAAAACTGAATGTTTCATGTAATAGAAACATGAAATCTTATTTCAGTGGACAGGGACTATATATGTTTACTTTGAATTTGTTGTGTATTTAAAATCTTATGAAATTAAACTTTTTAAATTAATATCAATTTGCATTTTATTCCACATATGTGCATAATATAGACAGTGAGTTCTTAAATCCATACATGTTGCACATTGAAAAAAAATCCTTACCTCCGTGATAATTGTTCCAACAACTTGCTCCTTCTTTGATGTTTTGTTTTTTGCTACAACTCTCATCCCTGGTTTTGCATCATCTGGATAGATAATTTCACATTATTTTGATGAACACATACATTGTAAGCCAGATGAAAAATAATTTCTTTTTCTTTTTTTTTTTTTTTTTGCAGAAATGCTCTTTCGCACTTAGGCAGGATCCACAGCCAAGTATAGTTTATACGGAATAATGTGGTTCAAATTCCAAACATTTATTTAAACAAGAGGCCCATGGGCCACATCGCTCACCTGAGCACTAAGGGTAGGAAAAAGTAGAAAATGGCATTTTATTGTAAAGTTTAAATCGAAAAAGTAGTCCCATCACCAATCATGGATTTGCTATTTTTTAGAAAATGATTTTTAAGAGTTTTCCTATATATATCTTTTAAAAACTTTGGTTTTTAATTATTAAATTTGGCCCCGCCCTACCCCTGGGGGGTCATAATTTTAACAAACTTGAATCTACACTACTTGAGCATGCTTCCATATAAATATGATGAATTTTGGCTTTGTCATTCTTGAGAAGAAGATATTTAAAGAATTTTCCTATATATTTCTATGTAAAACTTTGGTCGGCCATTTTGGCCCCGCCCTTCCCCCGGGGTCATGATTTGAACAAACTGGAATCTACACTACCTGAGGATGTTTCCACATAAGTTTCATCTTTCCTGGCACAGTGGTTCTTGAGAAGAAGATTTTTAAAATATGCCACCAAATTTTCATTAATTCCCAATTATCTCCCCTTGAATGAAGGCGTGGCCCTTCATTTGAACAAACTTGAATCCCCTTTACCCAAGGATACTTTGTGGCAAGTTTGGTTGAAATTGGCCCAGCGGTTCTTGAGAAGAAGTGGAAAATGTGAAAAGTTTACAGACAGACAGACAGCTAGACAGACAGACGGACACCGGACAAAATGTGGTCAGAGAAGATTACTTGAGCTTTCAGCTCAGGTGAGCTAAAAAGACTGTAAAATTGCTTGTTTTCTTGGGGTAAAAAATTGGCTGGGAGAAAAAACACTGCTTCAAAAGGAATTTGATTTGATTTGATTTGATTTAAGAGGAAACTTTAAAAGTTAGGTCTATATCACATTCAGACCATACTTTACTCTGTCCCCTTAAATTTGAAAAATTAAAATAGTCTTCTTGAAAAGGTAAAGAAAAGTTCATTATTTGATTCCTCGACACCTGAATATAGGTTCAAATCTGTGATTATGTACATTGTAAACCTAAGCCATTTAAAAACCCCATGTTTTACAGAGGATAATGCAGTGAAATTTATGTAGAAAACAAACAGTCTTCAAGAATGAAGTCATTAAAACAATACAAAATAGGTGCAGATGAAACACGGACCTCCAAAACATCAGAGGCGAGATCAGGTGCCATTGAGTCGCAAGCATCTCTTGCCAATCGGTCAGACTACAGCGTGCCCTTCGTCGTGATCTAGTAATATGGGGAAAATTTATTGTCAATTCAGTGTGTATATAATGGACAAAATAGAAGTATAAAAAACGTTAGCCAGCATTTGACTCAATAATAATTTGTTTTTGCTCACAAGGTCTTTGTAGGAAAACAAGTTGATGAAACAGAAACATTATCAGTCTCGTTTAAACTCATCATTTCGCAAGTTCTATTGGCGATACAATGACCTTGTCAGCAAATAAAATTTATCACTGACACAAATGCTAACTAACGTTTGTCCTACTTATTGTTAGTCCATTATTTATACACTAAATTGACAAACGATTTACCAACAAAGCGAATGTGACCGGTCGGCAATGAAAGCCCACTCCTCCTTGGCACCTGTTCCTGTTTGCTCTGCTCCTTTTTTGGTATTATTTTATGGATTTCTGATTTTGAGTCTTTTTGTTATCTGCATATATTACATTCTATCTTGTATTCATAAGGATATTCGATAAAACAAAATAATGTTTGAATTTATATCTACAAATGTAACATTATTTTTAAGGTAAATTTTTGTCATTTTCTGCACTCAGATTCTCTATAAAGTAAAACTTTAAGATAATCCTACCCCCTTTTCGTGGTATTAACATTAGAAAGAGTCCCAGATATGACGTCTTAATATGATATAATTTCAAATCAATGCATACTTGAGCTGACATGACGGCGAAAGTCACTACTAAGTCAAAAACGCACTGACATTCCCATTTTTTACTGACAAACTTAGAAAATTACTGACAATGTGCTGTCGTTACTGTAAAACTTACTGACCTTTTTAATGCCGGTATTGATAAAATTAAAAAAGTGCTGACATTCTTAGTCGGTGCTGACAATTACTGACCCGTTTACTGTCCCTGCTGAAAGACTTAGACAAGTGCTGACATTTACTGATAATTACTGTCCCTATTGTTCTCGCTCTCGGGGAGGCTGCAGTGGTGTGGAATTGATTTTTTTTTTATCTTAACACTGATTTTTATTTCATTTATTTGTTTTTTCATATAATTTTTAACTATGTCCAGATGATATCTTTGAAATAAAAAAAGCTTCTTTGACCGATTTATAGAAAATTGATTTGTAAAAAAATATGTTCGAGAGAAGGGATAAAATTTCAAAACGTTCAAAAAGATAAGTAATTAAAAAAAAAACAAACAAATCTTCCTTTAGTAGTGAGATATGAAATTTTACAGAAGTCGTTTCCTTTTTATAATAAAACAATGTTATTACATGACATGCATTTTATAATATTTTCTTAATTAACATTGACTACCTGACTTCCTTTAATATTGATTTAAAGAATTAAACTGTTAGACTAGATGTGTTTTATTAAATTTTAATACACACATAGCGCGCGGTGAGGCCGTGGGTGCCCCCTTTTGAGGAAAGGCGTTTGTTATAGTTTTCATATTATGTAAATTTTTTAATTATGTGGAGGCCGCCCATATTTGTGTTTGTGCAGTCAAACATGCCCGAATCCAAGCAATTGCAAGAATTAAGAAACCAAAATTTAAAGACAGACAGGGGATTTAAATTTAAAAAAGAAGAAGACTTTTTATTTTATTCATTGGGCAGGGTGAGGGGGGCTACGGGCCTGCATTGATCATTGATCCTTTGACATTCATTGATTTTAATTAGTTACTTTTGAAATAATGTACATCTTTTAGCTGATTTTCGAATCGGGATTTTCTGGATCCCCACCTGAAAGTGTTATTTTAATTCAAATACATGTAAAACTATGACATTTTATATTATCATCTTTTGTCTATGCATACTTCTGAAACAAAACTTTGATAGAAATTAATATCAATGTTTTTTTCAATTAGAGTGTCGGTAGGGAAAAGAAGATTTTAAAAGGTTTCCCTATGTAAAACTTGGGTCGGCCATTTTGGCCCCACAGAATCTCCAGGGCCGGGGGTCATGATTTGAAAAAAACTTGAGTCTACACTACCTGAGGATGGTTTCCCTATCAGTTTCATCTTTCCTGGCCCAGTGGTAATTGAGAAGGATTTTTAAAGATATTTCCTATATATTCCTATGTAAAACTTGGGTCGGCCATTTTGGCCCCACCCTTGCCCCGGGGGTCATGATTTGAACAAACTTGAATCTACACTACCTAAGAATGATTCCACATGAGTTTCATCTTTCCTAGCCTAGTGGTTCTGGAGAAGAAGATTTTTAAAGATTTTTCCTATATATCCCTATGTAAAATTTGGGTCGGCCATTTTGGCCCGACCCTTGCCCCTGGGGTCATGATTTGAACAAACTTGAATCTACACTACCTGAGGATGCTTCCACATGAAATTCATATTTCCTGGCCCAGTGGTTCTCGAGAAGAAGATTTTTAAAGATTTTTCTTAAATATTCCTATGAAAAACTTTGGTCGGCCATTTTGGCCCCACCCTTGCCCCAGGGGTCATAATTTGAACAAACTTGAATCTACACTACCTGATGATGCTTCCACATGAGTTTCATCTTTCCTGGCCTAGTGGTTCTTGAGAAGAAGATTTTTAAAGATTTTTCTTATATATTCCTATGCAAATCTAGGGTCGACCATTTTGGCCACATCCTTGCCCCGGGTTCATGATTTAAACAAACTTGAATCTACACTACCTGAGGATGATTCCACATGAGTTTCATCTTTCCTAGCCCGTGGTTCTGGAGAAGAAGATTTTTAAAGATTTTTCCTAAATATTCCTATGTAAAACTTAGGTCGGCCATTTTGGCCCCGCCCTTGCCCCAGGGGTCATGATTTGAACAAACTTGAATCTACACTACCTGAGGATGCTTCCACATGAGTTTCATCTTTCCTGGCCCAGTGGTTCTGGAGAAGATTTTTTTAAAATGCCATTAATTTTTAACAAATTGATGATTATCTCCCCTTGGAAAAGGGCGTGGCCCTTCATTTGAACAAACTTGAAATCCCTTCACCCAAGGATACTTTGTGCCAAGTTTGGTTGAAATTGGCCCAGTGGTTCTTGAGAAGAAGATGAAATTGTGAAAAGTTTACGACAACGACGACAACGACGACAACGACAACAGACAACGGACAAATTTTGATCAGAAACGCTGACTTGAGCCTTCGGTTCAGTTGATCTAAAAATAAATTTAATTAACTTAATAAATCGACGTTTCATAGCTTTGTTCGGTATCGTAACCAGTATCATGATTTTACAATAACACTGTGCTTTTTATTCGTCCAAAACTTTTCAAGTCGTTTTAGCTGGTATCCAGCCGAATTACATAATCATTCCACATACAATCGGAAACTCTGTGAAGCACCTGTGTGTAGAAGAAATCGCCTGAGGCGATCCGAGTGTGTACGGTAGCGGGTAAAGAAGACAATAGGTGTCACTGCTGCATTATACGGAAGAACACTCGCCGGATTTCACTGGAAGTTAGTTACGCAACATTACGGCTACGGGTAGACTCTTCTTCAAGACAGTTTGAATTTGAGAAATTCAACACCAAGACATACGTAATATAAATATGCAATCTACAATCCTTCAACCTCTTCTTAGATTAAATAAATATTTTTTTTAATATACCTACGTATTAAGATAAAATTAACGATTAATGAAAAAGAGATTGATGTTAAAACCAACCGGGGAAAGGCACAAATTGTTTAAGATTTAAGCAAAAATAAATATATGAGAAGGGGTACATTACATCTAAAGTTTTGTAAAAATTACTGGTTCCTAATATTTTTTGTTAAGTCGTGTTAGTGTGTGTGTGGGACAGTGGAGTGAGGAATTTGTTTGATTATCAAATCAAATAAAAAATAGTTCATAGTGTATTTCCTTAACTTTTTATCAGTAATTAAGAATAATTAAAAATCAAACACAATTTATATGCAGCAGTATTATGACAGTAAAAAAAATCAGCCGGAGTTTAATTATATTTAAAACTTAGCCTGGGTCGATATAGATTTTTGGCGAGAGAGGAGGGAGAGAGAGATGAATGGTAACTCGTCACGGAAGATAGTGGGCACCTACAGTTAGCGAATAATCTTAATCTTATGAAAAGGAAAGATGTTCATGAAACCTGATTCAAATAAATAATGATTACGGGTATAAATTTATCAAATGGTCAACGAAATTTGCATCATTCAAAAAACTTACACATTTTTATAAATCATATTCAAGTACCGGTATACTAGATTTTTTTTTTTCATGTAAGGTGTGTGCATGGGGGGGAGACTTATACATGTATGCTTGAGGGTTCGAAATAAATATATGTGAGCACTGGTTCGACGGACTAATGACTTCCAATTTTCACTACTTCGTAAAATATTTTACCGCTGCATTTCATTTCCGGAAATATGCATAGCATTTCCGACAATTTTTTATTTCATTTCCGACATTTTTTGTTTTCATTTCCGACATATTTTTTTTTCATTTCCGGAATTTACCTGTGCGGCAATTCAATGTTTTCTAAGTAAAAGAAAATGGAATTTTGAAAGTATTTATACCAAAATATTGATAAAAATAATAACAAAAACATCTTTACATATATGCATACATGTAGGACTAAATCTAGTTAAGGAGTTCAATGTGCATAAAACTTTTTTAACACATTTAATGCACACTATATTATATGTCAGTGACAGCAGCATACTTATGTCCAAGTCACTGATAGATTTACAAAATTGGATTTCAATGATTTGTTGATAATTTATTCCTTAAATTTTTCACAAGGAAAGTTATCAAATCTGTTACTATATTTATACTACATATGTATTTGAAAATTTGTCGGAAATGAAAACAAAAAAATGTCGGAAATGAAAACAAAAAAATGTCGGAAATGAAAACTACAAAATGTCGGAAATGAAAAGTTGATAATTACCAAAAATTACGGAAATGAAATGCAGCCTATTTTACCAGACAATTCCACCTTCTGCCTTATTATTTATTATGTTATCATCATAACATCCCCTACGCCTACCTACTTAAATGAGATGAAATTTAATTTAAGCACATAAAATTAAATTTATTCCAATTCACCGATAGCTACAGGGGGAAAATGGAAGATATGAAACATGTAATATTTTTGTTAAAATTGAATCATGATTGAAAAATACTTAAAGATTAAGTTTAAAAACTTCATAGTCATCTTACCCCCTCGGCAATGTGAATAAACGGAGAATTGTCAAGTATTTAAGTAATTTAAGTGTCAATACTGTTTGTATCTTTAAGAGAGAAGGAGAAAGAGGGAGAGAGAGAAGAAAAAAATTTGAGAATGGTGTTGCTGCTAATATTAGTTTAACCGCTGACCTAGTAAATATAAATATTTTCCGTAAGATTACTATAATTGCTAGTACATGAATTTTTATTACTAGTCTGATAATTATTTATTAGTCTCGGACTTACAGACATTGGGTACTTATGAACCCTAGCTGCGTAATCGATCAACCAACCATTCATTTAGATGTAATGTTTTAAGTGACAAAATTAAGAAGACATAGTACAAGTTTATATATGGAACACTGTACTGTTCGGTAGGGAAACTCCCGTATGAGCAAATGAAACCGGAAATATTAAACAGGGGTATATACTTATATGACTTGTACAGATGTCCGAGAACATTAGGAAACTGAATTACCTATCAGTAATTATTCAATATTTAGAAGATTTCTTTTTTTAACAAGAGACATCTGTCCTGTTTGTGAAAGAAATTGATACAACTTTCCGATCGTGAAAACGGGGGGGGG
>PRKT01000704.1:6650-44971 GCA_003671525.1 Saccostrea glomerata
AAACTAATGTTCTCAATAATCATTTGGTTTCTTTTCTGATACAATTCCTTCAGGTACAAAGGGGCTATCAAAAGCGGGGATTCTCGATATTTTGAATCTTGTTTTATCTGACGCGTTCTAAAAATTCTACATCTGAATGTTGCATACATGTAGCACAAAGAGGAAATTGGGCGACTGAAAGCAGGGGAACCGCAGACTACAATTGCCAGGGGGTTAAATGTTACGCACAGCGCAATATCTAAGGTATAAAACATAAACCATTAACATCGAACAAATAATATGCGCAAAGAACGGTCGAATTTGAGTAACATCAGCAGCACAGCATTATTTAAGAGGATTACATGTATGTAAATTGCATGAATGTAATACAATGATTTCATCTGAATCATTAGCTATCCCTGAAGTGCACAGATCATCTTACAAGACCGTTTTCAGTTGACTTCGAATTATTGCAAGAAAATCAATCATTTCATTGTTCCGACCCAACAACACCGCAAATATCGAAGATCTCCGATCAGTAAAGTTTTTAGTTAGCTACCAGTCCAGAATGATAATCGGTTCTTATCAGTTTAAGAGTGCTAATGCTTTGTAATGAACGCTTGACATATAACTGCCTCCAGGACGTAAAAAAAAGTTGTTGGTGGTAGTGTAATGATATGGAAAACGGTATTATATGAAAGTTAGATTTATTTGGATCGAATGAAAAAGAGGTTGGATGGGAAAATATACTCTAACCATATTTTACCTATTCTGCCTATTTATCAATTTTGCAGCATCCTAGAGCCGTATTGCAATCTCACAATACACAGCCCCATATGGCTCGTTTGACACATTCTATTTTTTCAGAGCAACAGAAACCTGTTTCTGCCACAGTCATCTAAATCGCCATATTTAAATCAAAATAAACAGCGTTGGACAAAATGAATTGACATCCTTTCTCTAAGACAATCGCATCCCCGGACTCTGCAACAGCTTAACAAAGATTTACATTTGGAGTGGGAGAGTATTCCTATGCAGTTTTTATTACACACATTTGCTTCCATTAGATGTCGTTTGTCGTGATCATTTGTATCTTCTTTGGACATACAAGAGATTGATCTTTCATGAGTTGAAACTGACAATTTCAAAAATCTTGAGTAATTATGACATTTAGATAGTATTCCTGTTGTTTATCACATTTTTGTGCTATCAATACATCATTTTACTAAATAATCTTTATGTTCGATGTATGATCAATGGGTCACTTAAATTCTACTATGCGTTTCTTTTTTTGAAGAGTATATATATTCAATATGTAATATTGGAGATATTTTATAAATAAAACGTTGTTTTTTTCTAAATATGGCTTAAAATAATATATTGTCTTTTTTTAGGTTTAATTGTAGACAACTTTTGACGGTTAATATGCATGGTCAAGGCGAAAACTATGAGAGGACAGATGGTGATATGGATGCCACTTTTTTTTGTGCTTCAAACATTGGATATGCTCTATCCAATATAAATGATGCTCGGAAAAACTCTAGTAATGTTTAAATGAATCTTTAAGTTTTGATAACTTTGATTCTGAACGTCAACGACTTTTAAGTGGTGTAACCTTAGAAACCGTTTTTGGTTGTCAATCCAGTCTTTGGTGAGGAAGTGATTAATAGTGATTAAACAAGTGATTTCTTTCAAAAAAAAAGTACAGTTAAGGACGATTTTAGCAAAAAATTCGATTTTTAATTCTAAGTAAATCATAATTTGTACTATTTGACATTTTGTTATATATATACATATAATTTCTAGTCAATAAATATGAAAACAAATGATTTACATTTGAGAAACAAATTAAATAGCAACCCAAATAATAGTGAAGAACCTTGGTTAGGGCCGTTTACGCTTTATTGACCGAAAAACAGTTTAGAAAAAAAGTTTAAACTGCTCCGACCAAGGTTATACCACTTTAACTTATATTGTCATTTGATACCTTTCATCTCATTTAACCTAAAACCATTGAATATTGAAAACAAGACGTTAAAAACGCCTTTTAATTGATCATATTCTACACGTAAATGTCCAACGAATTGATATGTTTAAATATTCAAATCAAATGACGGGTTACGACCATAATTTTATTATTGTAAAATATATGAGTTGTTGTAGGTTGAATAAAGTCATCCGATCATCAAATTATATTTAATTAACACTATATCTTAACAGTATGTAGTTAGCTTAACTGTTTTTTTTTTAATTAAAGAGGTTTGGCTTAATTTAGGAAATTGAAGTGATTCATTTTTAACCAAAAGGATATTCGATAACGAAATCTGTGTAAATTTATAATCCCATCATTATTTAAACCTGGAACGGTTGATACACTAGAGCAAATATACTTATGATAAAAAGTTTTTTTGTAATATTACATATCTAACCAATTGTAATTATTTATATAAGATTTCCATTTTAAAAAATCAAGCAAAAAAGCCGAGATAGAAATACATGTTCTTTACACAATACGATGCGTTTCATATAAAAAAAAAATATACATAACGTGAATGTACAACGTAGAATGTTATTATTAAAAGAAAAATCCATGTAAAATTAATTTTTGTTTTATGCTTGAGAGTGTTGGATTTCCTGTAGAATTCATGATTTATGTACGAAAGAATAAAGGTGGAAATAAAAGGAGGCATTTTTTCTATAAATTATTGAATACGATTTTTTTTTACCAAAGACCACAGGTTTTTTCTCATAAAGTTCCAGCCAGTTTCTGAAAGGACTTCCCAAATTTTGTAAACTTACTGGCCACTGTCCATATCCGATCATCTGTCAGCTTTATTCCACGAAGGTCATGTAATAAACTATTTAACAATGATAGGTGAATAGAAAGTAATTCCTTTCAGGAACTCTTTTAAAACCATGTTGCTTCTTTAAGAATTATTTAACGAATGAAATCTTATTGGCTGCTAAGGGTAATCCATGTAACTATCATTATGTTATACGCCTGATTTTCAGTGAGGGGAGATTTGATTTTACGAATCATGTTCTTGTGAAGTCATTAATTATAAATCTGATTACTCGCGCTTGGATTTTTGGTTCTAGGTTTTACAATTTTCTTTCATTTTTCTTCAATACTGAAAAGCCATACCAGAGGACGTTTAATAAAGTAGGACTTTATAAAGGATTGATAGATGGTACAGTTGCCCAGTTTAAAGAGATTTTTCCCAACACGTTTTAATACATCGTATGGTCGAGTTGCTTTCTTACAAATATTTGATATATGAGAATTGCTGTTTATTAAGAAAGGAATGTAATGTCTTTTCCTTTCATCGAAGTATCAAAAACCTTGCTTTCCCCGGTAAGTTCGTAAATGTAAAATGGAAGCTTCTTAAATATCCTAACAGTTCTAGATCCCAATTCTTGATTTAATTTGCGCTCTTTTTCATCTGAATTTCAAACCGAACATACAAATACATGTAGGTAACACAACTTGTTAGTGTTGTAAAATCTAATAGAGTCTGTTGCCGACTGTTTTAGATTTAAAGAATTCCGTCCTCGTTCATGCGGTGTAGTTTTTCTCGGTAATTCTTTCCATAAGAATTAACACATGAACGGCATTTGCCAGCTTTGGTAGCACAAAAAAACATTTTTCACAGTTTTATTGTTCATACCAGTTATCTCAAAGACATTCAATGAACATAAATATGCGAATTTCTTTCATTCTTGCACATAACTGTATTGTTGTCATCCAGACGAATTGGATTTGGTTTCTTTAGCGAAGGGGAATAATTCGAAAAGAAACGAAAGTAGGAAGTAAGTCAGGAACGTAACGGACAGGTTTTGAAAATCACGAAATATTAATTAAAAAAAACTATTTAATTATTTCTTTAAAAGTACGAGGGTTGTCCCGTAAAATCGTGGACAAGTTGTCTAGTGTGAAAAATAAATATCACTGCGTTCTGAAATTTTCACTATTATTAAGTTCATATTTTAGTAATATACACAGCAAATTTCAGATAAATATATGCAAAAATAAACAAATTATGACATTTTATGCAATGTATTGTATCACCTTACGGCGCACGGATTATAACGTCAACGTGTCTAAAACAGCGTTAGTTTTATCTTTGCTGAAAATGAAGTTGGATGAGTCCGACTTAAATTTAGGAATTTTATTGATACACATTCTCCAATCTCCGTAAACAGCCGAAGAACCAATTGGCACCCTCATGCGATCTTCTGAAGATTTATTAGTAAGTTACGGATAATATTCTCACCATCATTCAACTAATAGAAAATCTCATATCGGCGGTCTACTGTGACAGCGTCTTTTGCTATTACATTAGGAGTTTTTCCGTATGTTCTGTACTCCCAAGGGACTCCATGAAAAAAAAACTTCGCTAAGAAAACTCCTATTTCATTTGTATACTTAAGATCTGGTGATATTTTTCTAATCTTTTTTTTTCTATGGTCATTTCAAGTCTCTAAAGGTGTCATTACAACATCGAAATAAAACTGAACTGCTCTCCGGTGCGCCGTAACGTCATAAAACGTCGCCATTTTTCGGGTGTTGTGTTTACCACTTTCCCATTTCGAATGCTCTAGAAACTGCCGAAAAATTAACCAAATGCCTTAAAATTTTTACAAAGGCTACAAAATTGATTGTGGAATTGAATTAGGATAATTTTAATCCAAATCTTATGGATTTAAAACTTTTATTATGAATTCAAACTTGTGTTTTCTTTAATAAAACCTTGGTTTTTTGACCGTGCGCCGTAGGACAATACCTCATGCAAATTCAAGCATAGTAAAATCTTTATTTTTGCCTATTTTTTATCAAAAAAATTATCATACACTTAATTATGATAAATATACATTTACTGAAATTTTCAGCTTAGTGCGCCCATTACTTTTCGAGAAAAACACGTAAAGGCAGCAAAAGTAATTCCGGCTGTGTAGTGCAAGCAAACTCTAGATTTTATTGATGCAGTTACATGTATCAATTTTATAGAAATTAAATCATAGTTAGAATCAAAAGTAACACCAAGCCATTCACTTCATTCTCACAGTCAAGAGTTGTACCATCGAAATTTATAGTAATGTTTTTATCATGTGCCCCCCCCCCCCAAGAGCTATTGCTTGAAATTTTCTGAGTTTGCCTGCATTTTATTTACTGAAATCCAGTCACTTTTAAAGTGTAGTAATTACATTTTATAAGATAAGATCTGATTTGGATAATATAGTTGTACAAGTCTGTTTCTTTTAACAAAATAGAAAAATTAATGTAATTTGATATTTGAGTGTTGATTGCCTTTTCAAAGACCTTGGATAGAGCTTGGAGGACGCTTAATGGCCTGCAGTTTCCCTTATCCTTACTGGAGCTTTTTTGGGAATCTGGAAAAAGCGAGGATGACAACGACAAATTTACATGTTTGCTCAATGTCTGATATTAACAGGCTTTGTAGTATCTTATTGGGGGAAATCCCTTTGTCTATAGAATTGAAAAGATTGAACACAAAGTTGTAAAACTTTGGTGATTATTGTCAGTGCTTTTATTTGAATTTCCTATATTTTTGCATATCTGGATGTTGGCAATATCATAAAAACTCTTATTTTTTTAATATAATAAATGTTTTAACCCAAAAAAAAACACTTTTAGAAAAAATTACACAAGAACTGTTGATTTTAGCAACGTTTGATATCTGCATCAGCGGCGGGTATGGCGTGATTTCTTTTGGGTCATATGACGTGTGCACTGTCTCCCCGAAAAGTCAAGGTTATAAAAACAACTCGATGTTAGATTTATTTTTGTTGATGAGCGTGTTTTGCTATAACATTAACAATCATTTTTTTTATTACAGGTATCTGAAAAAAATCTTTAATATATTCAGCAGCCTTTAAAAACCTTTTTATTAAATTTGAAGAACTGTTACATAATCTGCGGAATTAAATGAGATTTCATAACACACTTTAAATTTAAAATCTGTTCTATACCCAAAAAGATATGTGCTGTTCTTTAACAGCCAGATTTCTTTCGAATTTACTTTCTTAATGATGACAATATTAATATTTTTATGTTCCTTCAATTTTGTTTGATAGGCATCGCAAGGGCCACCCGTCTGTCTGGAAACTGTTTCATCCGCAAGAGAAAATAATTGTAATGACTACTGGTTAAAGGTAAATGAAAAACCGTCATGAATTTTATTTTACAACTGCATTTCCAAAGTCAATATTTCCCTATTTATCAAGATAACATAAAATATGAACAAATGTAGATATAGCAATCTCATATCACCCCTAAGTTCAATTTGGTAAAAGGTTGAATTTATATTGCCTACATTGTAAATAATCTTTAAAAAATTAAAAATCATAAATCATAAATTATAATTATTTCAAAATCATACATCATAAATCATTATTAGAAGTATAATTATAATGTTTGTTAAATATAAAATTATTGACAAACAATAAAAATTTTCCTGCAAATGACTTTAAACTTAAAAACAATCTTGTGTCAGGTATCAATTAAACCTTTAGATAATTGTCTCTGTTTCATTGACCTATATCTGATGGTGCAATTTGTATCTGTTGCAAAGGGAATTTAAAAGCAAAATTTACCTACCATTGCATCAATGTTCCTTCTGAACGCAAGCCAGAAATCTGTGGCTGTGGTAGCTGGATTTTTTCTGAACAATTTGTGTCCATCAGCAAGAGTTCTCTGTAAAGCAAAGAACAGAAATAAATCTAAAAATATTAATAAGACTAGTCATGAATTTTATATCTTCAAAGTTCAAGGAATAAGTTTGAATCTGTTTTATTATTTAAACGGTCGTTGAAAAATTATGCACTAATTTTGCCTTTGTTATCAAAGATTATTGGGTTTATATTGTTTTTGTACTGTATGTCCATTTTTCTGTATACTCCACCTTTAAACACATTACATGTACTTATGAGTGGGTGGGGCTATGGCTTCCTATTCATGTAACAAGAACTTTTTCGGGGTACTATAAAATTTGACCTCTTGACCTTAATATTAAGGTTTGATCCACTTACAAAAAAATCCCTAAACTTTAACCTTGGCTATAATTTTGAACAGTTAGTGCTATCAATCTGAAACTTCATATTATTTTGTTATCATTGTAACAAGACCCTTCAATGATTTTTTTTTACCTTTTGGTCTTGACCTAAGAGTTTGACCCACTTTTAAAAATAATAATCTAGGCCATAACTTTTTAACAGTTAATACTAAAATTCTCATATTTCACACGTTTATTCCTTAGGACAAAACCTTCCTTCAGATGCTTACAATTTTGACCTTTTGACCTTGACCTTTAAGTTTGCCTTGCATTTCAGAAACTTCAGTCCTCGCTTTAAGATGTCATATAGGCATATATAAAGGCGTAAATATAGAATAAAATAATGTATGTATGCATTAAGTTTATTTGCTGAGTACCGACCCAGGAGCAGAAAAAAGATGACCGTCAAAGAATAACTGCATTTTTGATATGTCTACTATAACATCAGAACCTATTACTGGGTACCCAGGGGCAACGTAATGTACAATTTTGGAAATGGAAGTCTTTAATACTATTATAACTATACATGTACTTTACATGTACTTAGTTTGTTTGCATTCTATCAAGAAGAACTTTTACCATGCAAAATTTGGTTAAAAATGGTTCAGTCAGTAATGGATAATTTGTTACTGATGACACATAACAACTGATTAAAAGAGAAGCAATAGGTCTAAAAACAAATAACAATTAATTGACACTTGCATCCCTCAAGTGTCCATATTAATGAAATTAAATTTCAATCCTTACCAATGCATAAGAGTCACCTTGAAGTTGGTCTTCTCCTCTGAATCGGATGGTGATAACCAGAAATTCCCGAGAAGTCGGGTATACCCCTGCAGTTGAGCCTTTATTGGCATTTACTCCACATTCTTCTCTTGTGTCACTAGCTGAAATGTATTATATTATTGAGAATCTCACAAATTCAATGAAACACAGATGCCCCCGGTATGACAACATAGCAAAGATTAAACTTTTCAAAAATGCAAATTTAATTAATAGGTACCAAAAGTAGGATATTCTCACTGGAAAGCAATTGTGAAATTTGATACATGTAGTATGAGGCCATTATTAAAGTTTTTTTTAATAAGTACAAAAATCTCCAAGGTCAAGGTCTAAATGCTAAGTTACTTGATTTCCAATGAAAGATCTTGCCACATAGAATTACTTATGTAGAGTATGGAAGCCCTAACCCTAACCTTTCAGAAGTTATGGTCAAGGTTAATTTTTTTTTGATTAGGTCAAACTCCATAGTCAAGGTCAAAGGGTCAAAGTTCTTGTTATCAAATAAAAGGTCTTGTTACAAGAATTAGATATGTAAAATATGAAAGCACAAGCCCTAACCCTTTGAAAGTTTTGGTCAAGGCTTGTTTTTCAATGTAGGTCAAAGTCAAAGGTCAAGGTCAAAGGATCAAAGGTATCCAATGAAGGGTCTTCTCACAAGGATTACATATATGAAGTATGAAAGCCGTATCCCTTACCATTCAAAAGTTATGGCCAAGGTTCAAGTTTTTCACAGGTACAGAAATCTACAAGGTCAAGATCAAATGGTCAAGGTTGTTGGTATCCAATGAAAGGTCTTTCAATAAAAAATACACATGTGAAGTATAAATGTCTTGGTGTCTACTGTTCAAAAGATATGGCCAAAGTAAAAGTTTAAAATTTTCATGTAAAAGTGGGTCAAACTTCAAGGTCAGGGTTAAGAGGTCAAATTTGGTGGTACCAAAAGAAAGGTCTTTTCAGAATGAATACACATGTGAAATATGAAAGTCAGGGCTCCAAAAAATCAAAAGTTAAGGGCAAGGTTAATGTTTTTGCAGACAAACAGACAGACAGAGAGACACACAGATGGACACGAGAAAATCTATATACCCCGAAACTTTGTTTACAAGGGCATCTAAGAAAACACACAAATCAGATCAGAATTGAAAAGCTGAAAAGGTGTGGTGGTGGGTCGATGAAGAAATTTGACACACCATCATTTCCATCCCTACCCCAAATGGTATTATGATTTGAACAAATTTATATCTTCAATACATGAGGATGCTTATATGCCAATATGACTGTGAACATAGCTTTTCTGTTCCTGAGATTTTTCCCTTAATTATCCTATGTAAAAATTTGATCCACCATTGAAATCCTTACCTACCCCTGCAGGTTATCTTTTAAGCAAATTTAATTTTACACTACCTGAGGACGATTCCATATGAGTTTAATCTTTCCTGTCCCTGATAATATGGATCTTGAGAATTGAGATTTTATAAAAAAAAAAATTCTTATATATTCCAATGTAAAACTCAGTAATTTTTGCCCCACCCTTGCCCCAAAGGTCGTGATTCGAATAAACTTTAATCTACACTACCCGAGGATGCTTCCCTATAAGTTTCAATTCAACTTTCCTGGTACAGTGTTTCTTGAGAAAAAGATTTTTAAAAGAATTTTCCTATATATTTCTATATAACACTTTGACTTCCCATTGTGGTTCTGCCTACCCCCAGGGGTCATGATTTGAACAATTTAGAATCTACAGTATCCAGGATGCTTCCACATAAGTTTCAGCTTTTCTGGCCCAGTGGCTCTTGAGAAGAATATTTCTCAAGATTTTTCCTATATATTTCTAAGTAAAACTTTGCTTCCCCATTGTGGCCCCGCCCTATACCCGGTGGTCATGATTTGAACAATTTAGAATCTACATTACACTTAGTACAGTGTTTCTTAAGAAGATATTTTTAAAGAATTTCTCTATATATTTCTATGTAAAACTTTGATTTGCCATTGTGGCCCCGCCCTTCCCCGGAGGGTCATGATTTGAATAAACTTGAATCTATACTACCTGAGGATGCTTCCCTCTAAGTTTCATCTTTCCTGTCACAGTGGTACTTGAAAAGAAGATTTTTAAATCATACCATCAAATTTTCACTATTTCTGAATTATCTCCCCTTAAATAGTACATGGCCCTTCATTTGAATCCCCTTCACCAAAGATACTTTGTGCCAAGTGTGGTTGAATTTGGTCCAGTGGTTCTTGAGAAATCGAAAAGGTAAAAAGTTATAATGACAACAATGACGATGACAGACTATGAGACAATGGACAAATTTTTATCAGAAGAGATTAAGCTCACTTGAGCCATTATAAAATACTTACATGTACTTTTGACAATCAGGAAGATTTAGGAGTTAGGACTACTTTGGTACTTGAATTCTGATCCTTGTGATGACAAGTAACTGTGCCTACGCAGCATTGTTAAGGCTTGAATAAGGGGGCGGGGCTTAATTTACACGGGAAAAGTTTACTGTGACGTCACACAAAAATATGACTTTTATGTATTTCTCATTATACCTGAAACCCCAGTAGTTTGCAACTTTTAACTTTATTAGCATAATAAACAACAACAAAACGTATCAATGCATTTAAAAATCTTGCTAGTTAAATCCAATGACGCTGGTTCTAGACAAAGCACTGATCGTGATGAACTTGTAAACATGACGTCATTTTGGTAAAAATGACGTATTTCATGTGCTGTGAGAGGCAGATTAAGGAATTTTTTAACAATGAAAGATGCGTTTTATTATTAAATGGAATATTATTTATCAGGTTTTAAAAAGTCGATTAATACCAATGTATATCCTTTGTTTAGTGCGAGTATTCATTAACTATCAAGAGCATCTATTTAAATAATTATGTCGTGTTTTTATGTGCAGGTTACGTATATTTTACAATGAGATGCCTCATAAAATCGTACTTTCGCGAGAGCATACACTTAATAGATCTTAACCATTTTTTGAATATAAATAAAGGATATGTTCCTTAACTTGAAAAATGCTGCTGCATTCTTTAAATCGAGGGCGTGATTTTATAAGTACACAAAATATTTGGTAAAAGTCAAAAATATTTCGACATTGGCTTATTTACCTGAAAATTCAACTATTAAAACGCAAATTCTATTCAAAGCAGCAGCACTTTTCAGAAACTACAAAGTATGCAGAAACAATTAATAGCTTGAATTTTTAATTTCAACTAGGGTATGCCCTTGCGATATTGAAATTTGTTCATGACCTACATTCAGTACACGAACTATGCATTCCTCACGTGACTGTCCATCGATGGGACCAAACTTCATATAGTACAGAGTGGGTTATACTATGCTATTCCCATAAGTATTTTAGTACTGTGATAATAAATCAGCTTAATTAAAATAAATTCAGTTTTAAAAAGATCCCCATTATTTCACATCTATTTTCCGTTGATTTCTCATAGTAGGCCTTAACAGTGCTGCGTACAAAGAAACTCAGAAATGTCAGATAGTGTCTGTAGGTTCAATAACATTTAGTTCTTTATCCCTTTGTCACTTTATTCAAAACATGTATTTTATACATATATACATACTACATGTATTCTATACATATGCACATACTATATTCTTTGTATTCTACCCCATTAAAGAAATGCAAAGATAAGCAAAACTTAAGCTGAATGGTTAAGGTTTTGCTACATGTGTACATGTTATAACAAAAGTGTTATACATGTAATAACAAACAATGTATACCTCAGGCTTTGCAAAAAAAAAATCTCTCTTAGATTTTTCTTTTTTACCTGTTTACATGTATCATATTTATAATCTTTGAAAAGCTATCAGTGTGGTATAATGGAGTGCCATGCATAGATCTGCTTAATACCAGCAAATTATACCTGTACATGTAAGTATATATATAAAAAACAACATTAAATAAATATTTTCGAAATTTGATAAATATTTTGTAAATATATGTACAGTAAAAATCACTTTAGGGAATTGACTAGGACTTTCTGTCTTGCAATCTAGATGTAAGTAAGCCTCTTTATATCTGCATATATTTTGGATTGCACACAGGTACTTGTGGACAGGATAGTGGGGTATTTTTTTTGTTTAGGGATTGAAGGATTTTTCAAGGGGGGGGGGGGTTTTGCAGTTTTTTATGCCTACCCCACACCATGCACTTTCAAAAATAATACCATGTCTGTGAAAAACAAATGACTGCAACCTTTGATATTGAACCGAACATATATTCTCCTGCTGTCTTAATTAAGAAACAATATTGCAAGACAGCTAAGACCTCAGTAGCTACTGGTGCCTAAAATAAAAATCTGGAAGTGCTATATATTTATAAATATGAATGTCTTTACTTGAACTGACCCTAAAAGATATTTATTAATAACCCTAATGGGCAATCTTTTGAATGGCATATATCGAATTTTTTGTTGTACTTATATTTAAAACATTTTGAAAACAATGAAGAAATCAGAAGAGAATGACAAATATGAATATTTTATAGAGATAATATCTAGAGATACAAAAACATAAATTTGAGGAACGTGTCGTCTGACTTTAAACTAGTTGATCATCATCATCATTTTTATTTCACTCACACCAACATCAGTGGTACATGAGGTACAATAAATAAATTAGCTCTCTTTCTTTTTTCTAACAAAAACATTTTGTTAGTTTTGAAATTAATTGATTGATCATTCAATATTGACCTTGTTTTAATTATGATACATCAAGATGCAGAATATAAAGATATGTTTCAGATTCTTCTACTATCTCATTATGAATCTGAATGCTAAAAATAAATAGTTATTAGATTTACATCAATAAAAAATGCTAATTTACTTTTGAATTGAACATTTTTATTTCATCTACTTTCATGAATACACTGTACTATTTATGGATCTATTTTCTGGATCCCTGAGTCTCCGATAACACTATCCACTCACTTCCAGCATCAATGGTCTGTACTGTAATAATGTATTCTCATAATCTGAAAAAGTGAAAAAAAAAATAAAATGTAATAATGTTATACAGCTTTGCCTTCATATACTTAGAACCATTTCTAGTTGAGCTTGAGCAATGATGATGAATGCATAGCATGTTTATTTGAATCAATTAAGTTCCAGGAGATCTTAATGGTTTATTGTTTATCTAAAAAGGTAACGTTCTAACTTAATGTATTATTTACATGTTTTTCCTGTCTAATTCTGTATCAGTTCATCCAAATCTGTTTCTGCTTCTTTCCGAGTTTGGCTTCAAAGTGCCGAATTTCATTCTAAAAACAGAAGTATACAACACTAAGCTGAGACCGTATTGATTTTAGATATTCTTTTAATTTAAAAACTTGCAATAAAAAGGTCATTTGGTTCTAGGTTTTGTAAAAATTCTAAATTATGTTTTTTTCATTTCTTTCAACACCCCCCTCCCCCCGAAGAGAAAATGGAGTATAGATATTCATTTCATTAATTTACGTGATTTAAATCTAATGATGCTTATTATTTGAACCTACTGTAGTTGACTTAAATTAGTTCAATGATACCTATGGCAGGCCAAATTCACAAAAATGAGTTAAGCCTAGTTTCACAATTGATAAACAAGGTTTATCGACTGTAAACTATAGTTTACAAATCGTGAAACTGTATTTATCAGATAATCTATGTTTTGCAATCGCATATGATTGTTTTCTGTGTTAAGTATAGTTTACGGTTGTGAAACATAGATTATCGCGTTTACTATGGTTTACAGATGTGAAATATAGATTAACGCTGTTAACTATAGTTTAAAGTCTGTTAACTATAGTTTACAACCGATAAACCTAGTTTATCGATTGTGAAACTATGATTATCTCATTTTTGTGAATTTGGCGTGCCATAGATACCGGAGAAAATGTTATAGCTGAATATGAATTTGTAAACACATGATGACATCAGCAAAAAAGTTTTTTTTTTAAATATTTTATTGTGGTAAATATACAATTCAGTTACCACTAGTCCGCCAAATAATACACTTGTCTGTATCACAATACTTCCAAGGTAATTAATCCCCTTTCCTAAACTAAAATATATTAAGTACAGAGTTAAGCTCCTGCCCCTTTTTCTTTTATTTCTTTTTTTTACGGACGCAATAACAAAGGTCATTCCATTTTACAATTATTTCATAAAAGTGTTGGTTTTCATAAATTCATATTTTTTTTACGTAAAAAGCAAGTATTATCTTAAATGATGAATAAAGATATCTACTATTATATACAAAATTATTATAGCTGGTGAGTGACTTTGGTTACATACATACCGTGAATACAACAAATTAAAATTAAACTAAATTCAAATTAAACTTTATAATTTGGGATATAATTATGTAAATGATCATGACCACTTTTACTTTTTCAAAATAGGCCCGCAGAAACGGTCTAAGTTTGGGAATTTATTTTCATTTTATCATATACATGTAGTTTCATATCGGCAATACCATTTGGGAGGGGAGGGGGGCATGCCCCCCTCCTCCTAATTCCTGAGGCCATGGATAATCTTTTTTTTTAGTTATAAAATGCTAAAATAATGCTTACATACATAATCAATAAGAATTAAATTGAAATGTGCAAAAACGCTTGTCAAGCGTTACATATTTCACTGCATGCATGGTTTATTTATGCTATACATTCTTCTGTAACTGTTGCGATGGTAAATTGTAAAAATTTCAATCACTCACCGTAATCAAGATTCATGAAAACGCAAAAACTGAGGCTCAGACTGCTCCAAGTTTGAATTTTCTGCTAGTCTTCTGTACATTGTTATTGAAAACAAGGTAAGCAAACTACCGTTTATTCCTCCTATGTTAGAGAGCTATACCACAGGGAGGTAATTTAAAGCAAATGTGACAGAAAATTATGGATTTCAATCAGTTATCATACATAAATGCTTTAGTTGCCTGCAGATTTTTTTCTTGATTCTTCTAGAACAAATACTATTTAATAAATATTTTATGTTGATAAGCTTTAATGTGGTTGTAGATTTCTTATAGAGTACTTCAGATTTGCTGTTTTTTTAAAGCAAAATAAACCTCCAAAAACTAGTTTTATTTATCAAAAGGTGAAGAGAATTTCAATAATCCACAGTTGTTAAAATAGAGTATATATATATAAATGAAATAATAATCTAAAAAGCTTTTTTAATGACTAATAATAAAAAAAGTATTTGTTTAACCATAAATTCAAGGGTCATGATAAAGTACAAAACGCGCTATTTGAAAGGCGCGTGGTTTCCATAGCAACAATGCAAAAAATTATTTTTTATTTGCCTTTTTCTATCATACCCTTTGTTCTGAGAATCTATATACGAGTTTTAACCTAATCTGTTTTTATGCCACTTTCCACATTTTTTAACTAAATGCTCAATGCTTGCTGATTTTGACTCTTAAATAACTCAATAGAATACCAGGTGGAATATGGTTTTTAAAGGAGGAGATTAATTAAACTAGAAAAAAGTATTTGTATGGATTTACCTGAAAAGTTTTTGAGTAATATAAGAAAGGAAAATATTGATCTCAGAACCTGAGAATCCTATTTTGTAAGGGGGTCATTTTGTATTCACGACCAAATTTCTATATACATTACAACATTAGCTTTTTACTGAACATTTTCTATGGTAAAAACAAAAACAAACAAAAATTTGGAACTTTCTTCTTATTCTTTCTTCTTATTCTTTTTTTTGCAAATCCAAAGGGAGAGTTGCAACCCACGTAGTTAGAATAATCTGTGTCTCGGGACAAGCTCTCACCGGGTCCGTAGGACATTAATTTTATCATTTTAACGATAGAACATTCTATCTACACCCCCTTTGGATTCGCCACTTTGTGTGTTATTTGATTGCTGCAGTTTAATTTTATATACCAGATCCCGGTGCAACAGGAATTAAAAACAAACCAAAACTTTCAGGCATACCCTCATTCAATAGGCCTTTTCAATAATATTGAAAGAAAAGCAAAGAACTTGTATCAAGCCAATCTTTCATTTTCAACACATAACGTTACCATAGATAATGTTAGATCCACTTGAATTTGTTATTAAGTCCATAGGCGCTTGGTTACAGGATGGTGTATTCTTTGTATTAATGTGTTTTTCTATGTGTGCCTGAATACCCTTATTAAAACAAAACTAAAAATTCGCCGAAATTAGCACGTTTTAAAAAATGTCATATTTACTGTAGGCTACATGTATATAAAAAGAGTACACAAAACACACCATCCTGTAACCAAGCGCCTATGATTAAGTCAACAGATATTCCCCAATAAAGTTATTACATCTATCTGGTATTAAAAAAAAGATGAGAATCTTACAAACTTACAGAAAATATGGAGTTGAAAACATTCTGCTCTTTTTTCTTTCTGCTTTCTAAGCCGCATGATGACGAAATTTGTGACGTACGGCATTCCATAAAAAACTAGCTTTGGTTTCATAAAGTATATCTAAATCACTTAGTCATCAACGCTCGTTTTTGAAGCGTAGATACATTTTCAAGATAAAAATTTGAACGACGAAAATTATAAGAATTAAGGTATTTCCCGATTCTTCGATGAATACGAAACTGAATAGCCAGGTTCCATTTGCACTTCCTGTTACAGAAAAAAAACCTAGTCAGCGAGAGCTCCCTTCTATGGTTTGTTCCAGACTTTCCCTCTGGCTGATTGTGATCTAATTCCTTAAAACAATGGTAAATATGTATGCTCTGTTAATTGTTTGTCATATTTTGTGTTAATAAAGCACATTTTTATTGATAATTCAACTTGCAACGAAATATTTCAGAATAAATTCGGATTTCGTTCTCATTTCAGGTTCTACGTAACGCAGCCAGGTGAATCGAAGGGCCTTGTTATGCTTAGTGACATCTATTTGAAGGTTTACTAAATTTTTAGTAAGTAATTTAAAGTTATTTTTATTTTAACTAACAGTCATTACAAGTCTCTACACAAATACACAGACTGTGTTTTGTTAACCACAGCTTCAAAAGACTAAGTGTATCCTACAAAATAATTTAGACATAGGATGAGAGATCCAACAAAAGGTTCCATCTTCTAGGGGATTTATCTGTTAATTTGAGGTCCAAGCAAAACAAAATGAACTATTGCATTTGATTTATTCACAATTGAGGTACTATTCTAATTATTCTATCCAGATTAAAAAAAATCAATCTTTTCAGTATTGTACTGCTGTATGTAATTTATTAAAAATTCATCAATGACATGTTTATTGTCATCCAATAGGAATCTCACAATTAAAATGAAACATTTTATCTCATTTGGTTCAATAGCAGCCTGATATCAGGATATATAGAGTAGATCAATAAGACACTGTATGTGTTAAAGTCTATTATGCAGTTATGAATGTGCTTAACACATGGTCTTTTATTTCGCTCTAAACATATGTATACCATTTAACATACTCAGTAATACAAGTTGCCAAAACATCGACTTTTCAAGTGATATAATTGAATTCATTGTATTCAATGCCATCTAATTAAGGAATTGGTCCCTCTGTCCTAAACAATTGAAATATTAGTATGGGTAATAGTATTTCATAATAATCAAAATTTCTTTGTAGGAAACGCTTGTCAGGACACAAGACTGAAAAAGACGTACTGAAAAACTGCCTGTAAACACAGGTATTATTAAAGTCAATGGATTACCTAGGAACATCCAAGAAATATGATATCAGAGACTGTCAATTTTTATCACTCAATGTGGCAGAAAAACCTAAATAAATATTGAAATGTTCAATTTCTTTGTTCATTGCTTTTTTCTCTTGTATATGAATATCGCATGATATTTATGCAAATTTCGCACGATTTTTACATGAAAAATTGATAATTTGGAATTCGCATGAATATCATTTCAGTCACATGAAAATCGCATGAATTTCGCATAAATATTGTATGAGGACATTCGCATGAAATTCGCATGTAGAACTTTTCGCATGGTTTTTATATGATTTTCGCACGAAATTCATGCGAAAAGGCAATCGCATGAAAATCATGCGAGCCACTTTTCCCTCTGTATCTTTCCCACTATAAAGCCTAATGTGTTTGGTGCGACTGGTTTACAAGAATTGATGACCGAAAGGATCTCATTCAACATTCTTTAAATGTTTTGGATTTTCAGAGGGTTTCTTCAATTCAATCTTTTTCAATCACATGAAATCTTCCAAATTATCTCTATCTCCTTTTTCCAATTATGTAAATTGTATTATTTTTTTCTTTCTTTTTTGGGGTAGGTTTGTGTATCTTTAATTTCGGTTATTATCGTTCAACAATGTCATTTTTATTACTGTGTTTTCTCATTCATGATGCAAAAACATGACAGATCATTTTTTTCTAAAAGGATTAATTTGAATTTTTAAAACGGGCCTCAATTAGTTTGATAATTTTACATATAGAACAGTATTCGGCATATATCCATTACAGATACAGCGCAAGGCGTTCGTAAGTGAATCTGCCCATATTAAATTTATATTTTCTTATATGATTGGTAACTTGCATCTCAACGTAATTAACTTGTTGCATGTGTACATAATACTTAATTTATCTTTCATGTAAGGGGTAGAAACATGCCAGCATAAAAATATGTGTACCTTAGATCTCTTTCATAATTTTTTGTACTTGGAAAAATGGTATTGTTAAGAAATATGAAAAAAAATGTAGAGCATTCTATGTTTACACTTTACTACAAAAATTTAAATTTATTGAAAAGCTAGCTTTTATAATCTATGCATTTCAGTTTTTTATTTCATTAATAATATTTATACATGTAAATGTGATGTTAAATTGTATGCATTCGTATTAGTTGTGAAATGCAAACTCCTACTTAAAATTGTTGTGATATGTTTCCCTGACTTCTATAAATGTATGATGAAGGCTGTTTACCAACATTTACAGAGTCTAAATTCAAGCTCACATAAATGAACTGAACATAGTAAAAGTCTTAAAAAAAAGCTGAAACGCTTTTTTTTTAAATCTTCCAATGCAAATAAAATTTAAAAAAATACAAGTTCACCGTTTTTCTTTCATAGTCTGCGTAAATGGGACGTATGGAATTGGATGTATCAAAACCTGCAGCATGTTTTGTTTAGTGTCAGGTATTTGTGATCATGTGACCGGAGCCTGCAATAATGGCTGTAAAAATGGATGGATGGGACTTGACTGCTTAGAAGGTATGAAAGTAAACCATGCTCCATCATATTTAAACCCGGATTGATAGACAGGGGGTGCTTTTTGTTTTTGTTCTGTCGGTCGGTTTTTCTGCTTGTCTGTCTGATTTCTATGTTGTCTATTTTTTCTATGCATACTCCACTAATAAAAGTTCTTTCAAATAGGGTCGGAAAGGCTCGTCACGTGACTCGCGAGATTTTACGATAATTTTCACTTCCGGGCAGCTGAAATATTAGAGTTGCGTATTGATATAAGCATGTTTCTGGTTTATACAAAACTTTCGAGAAAAAGTTGAGTAGTTTTACAAAGCAGAAGGGTTTTCCGACTTACGATGAATGAATTGCGTGCCATAAAAACTTGGGTGCGAGTGACAACGAGGAACATTTCGATCAAAGTACAGGTAAACAAGCCAGATAATGTCTTCTGTTTCGTGTTTATTTTGAGCGAAACAGAAGTATTTTATGTCATACCCGAATGAAAAAGTTTCCCAATCATCTATTCAATTAATCTGTTAACAGATTTTTCTTAAATCAAAGGACGATGATGTTATTATCAGCTGATTACAGAGGAAGAGTTTTGTCAGTGTCCGATGGGTACAAACGTCATAATGTGGCTGCATCACTTTTGTTTGGGAAAATAATTTATTAAAAATACGTTTTTTTCGGTAAGTTTTACGTTGTATGTCAGTGGATCGAGAATTGAATATTTGTGGACATTAATTTCCCAAGGACTAGATGTTTACATATTTTGCTAGTTCTCTGTATTCAAAATTTAACAGCAGTTTAACAAAATTCATATCACTACAATAACAATTTTTACACAACCAAATTTCTTAATTGAAAAGCGTATGTTCCCTGAACATGGTGTGGGCAATTGGTTTAATTTCTGTCTGTTCAATTATTCCTTGATCTTAGTTACATAATTACATTAAAACTTATTCTATAGCAGATGTACAAGAGAACGTGATTGAGGAACACAGCTGAAAGATGCAGTTGCTTTAAGCGCTACCAAAGACTATAATCAACATTCTTCAAAATGCAAATGAAATACAGGTATGAAATTGATGCAACAAAATAAGTTCTAGGGCATAGGACGATTTTCACCTTAGTTAGGACTTTCAGTAGGGGTTCTTTCACCCGATACACAAGTTCGCAAATGTTCGTTAGCGCAGAATCTGTTCGCCCAATATCTTGTTTGCCCTATATAAGGTCCGCCAAATGCTTTTATATACTGATATATGAATTAAAAATTAACATACAAGTTTTTCATTTTTTTTCTAACTTACGAACTTGAATTTTTTTTTCTCAAATTCTGATACGATCGAAGAGCAATAAATTAATTTTTGATTTGATTCTATTGTAATTTTTTTTTAAAACAAAGTGTTTGCACTATAGTAAAGTAGATGATTAATATAAATGTGAATTATGGGGATACATCATACATCCGTGTTATTTCTATGATTTGTGCTATGTTTTGCTTTGAAAACAAAAATAGGTATAACGCTGACCATGCACATGTATAACGTCTGACGGACACAGTGACGGTCTGTTTTATCTTTAATGTACACAAATTAGGAAAGAAATTCATTAGATTTTATTCTACTTTAAATTACGGCGAACAAACCCTGTACGGACAAGTTTTAGGGCGAGCAGAATCTGAGCGAACAAGAAAACGGGCGAATAAACATGGAACCCTCTCTGGGCTACATAATGGGGAATACAATTAAGTAACGTCAAGAATGCCACATGTTACTGAAAGTCCACACTAAGCTGGTAAGTTCTAAACATGGATAAAATTTATTCTCATTCATGGTAAATCATAGAATGACAAAAACTTTTAAAGGTCTGTTATTGTCCATTGATGCATTACCCTCAACCCCCACCCCACGGTTTTAGACATTTACCCATAATTCATCTGTACTGTAATCTTACCTCACTATTAAAATTGGGTGGAACAGCCTTGTATACTGATTAAATGTATAATTTTATATTACATATATGGATTTTTTTAAAAATAACAAATATAATAGTCAACACTGGCCATAATTTAAAATATCCTTATTTGTTTTACTCTAACCCACTTTTTATCAAGGTTGGTTGGTAGGTAATTTTTTTGGCATTACAGTATTGAACGAATTGATAACTGTTATATTAAAAAATCACAAGCATTAGACAAAATTATACCTTCGCTTTAAAACATCTATGGAAATTAGGGGAGGGGGGATAAAAAATATTGAAGTGCTGAAAAAAATTATTCTAATGGGTTGGGATGATGTTGACAGGTCAGTCGCAGTACATCAACATTTTTTTTTATTGTTAGCCTTGGTAGGGGCACCCTAAATATGAAGATATAACAAATGCACATTTTTTTACCAGAAATCTTAAATGAAAACATTTTGTGCGTGTGTATATAAAGGACAATTTTTATTCTGATTTTCTTCTAAAATTATAGCTGAAATTTAATGAAGATTCTGATTTGTGTCAACTAAATAGATATTTGCCAGATTTACACCAGCAACTCATTATTTGTCAGGCACCTAATTATTATCAGGTGTGCATACAACTGTGCAAAATAACCAAAATTCAAATGATATGTAACAGAAGCTTGCTTAATTACAGGTTATTGTCTGCACATCTTGCAATGGATGTTTTGATCGAGAATTTATCGAGCATGAAGACCAGCCATGTACCTATCCTGTCATGACATTATTAAAGGTAAGTAGCCCTATCAGCAAAGGATCGAACATGACAAAACCTTCATCTTTAGAAGATTTACATTTAATAATAATTGGTAATTTATTTGAATTCCTGTAGAATGTTATGTTACGTACCATGAAAACCAAAAAAAAAAAATCAAAATCGCTTTTATTTCAGTACTCTGTGACAGTGGTAAGATGTAATTTAAAAAATGTCATGGCTCTATATTACTGCATCATATATTGAGCCAAGTTTACTTATCAACTGAAGGAAAACAGTCAAGCATCATTTAGAATTGAAGCTACGTATATCACAGCCTTCACAATATGCCTGATATCACCGCTTTCACAATATGCCTGCTTACATAATCTAGAAAATACAGTGACCAGTTGTACCTATGATGTCGGACGAGATCTTGAGAATTCTTTCAGTGCACTCATCACTACCTGCAAAGAGAAGAAAATTTTAAATGACTTGTATCAACCCTTTAGTATTTCATCTGGCTTGTACTTTTAGTACTCATTATCCTTTAGACCATTCCAAGTTCTTTATATGTTTAGCGTCCGCATGCCCTTTGTTTTTGACACCCCATATAAGAAAAAACACACAACAGCAGGAGTCCTGAAATTGATAATTTAGTAGAAATCTTTTAATTTTGTCAATTTCTCCAAATAATTCTGTAGGGTCAGTTATATTGTGTGTATTTTAAGCATTTAATCCCCCTTTTTTTGCTTTAGAATAGATATTTCTTCTATTAAAGCAGTTTAGTTAGATCAAATCATTTGAAGGGCATCATTTTTATGACTTTTAAGAATGTATTTTATGTTTTGGCTTGTGTGTATTTTGCGAATAGGTAGGTAGGTTTTTGAAAGGTTGGTGAACGCTAAACAGAGAAAAAACTTGGAATGGCCTTAGTTTACTTCAAACAAAATTTCATCAGTATCAACTTGTAGATGAAAAATGTTGAAACAGTTTGTTTGTCCCAAAGGAAATTCTCTTCCAATTAATGAATTATCAGTGTCAATAGGGGCTGATTGATGTCAGTTTCATCAGCAAAGTACCGGGTATTTGTAGCGGAATGGTGCGAACTGCAAAATGAAACACTTTTCATGAGAACCTGGAAAAACATCAGGTGGAAGTGATTATCTACATGTGTACAAGAAAAAAGTGAATACTTTCTTAAATACTAGCATTAACAATGATGCAGTAAAACTCGGTTATAGAAATGTCACTGAGGCGTATGAAATTACTTTGCTAAATTCATAATTCGTTATAACCGTTAAAGGATTTTAAAAAATTATATAGCATGAGAAACAAGATAACTTAGATATGTAGACTGAATTCACAATAAATGTATCTGTGTTATACTAAATGAGTTTTACTGTATAAATTTAATATGCCTGTTTACATCCTTTATATAGAAAACTAAATACGCATGTAATTGTAACTACCAAATAAACAAATAAAACCATGACTTTCTTAAATTTGTTCTGAAGTGTATTTATAAATGTAGTGTATTGAAAGAAACATGCAATATTAATCTTGTTATACTGAAGAATTTTTAAGAAAAGGTTATTCATTGAAACAAATGTTCAAACATTCAGCACAGTTAGCAATTTTTTTGCAGAACTTAAATGTTGAATGTGCATTTCATTTGTAATTGGGATGAATGTAAGGCACACAGAGGAGAAAAGTACCTGTTCACAAATGTTATTTACAGATTTATTTTTATAAAGAAAGTATATGACAAATTAAGCTAGCATTTAAGGTATATGGTCCCTTGATTTGCCATGTTATGTGGGCTTTTGTGAACTTGATACTGAACTAGTAAGTTTCAAATATTGAAGTAAAGAAAAGTGCAGTACTACTTGTACGACAAATGAGAGAATTTCCAATATCTAATATAAGGCAGATCCAGGGCAAGCGTGACAGGCATGTGCCCCATCCCTTTGATTTTTTTAAATGAAATGTTGCTTATGCTACTCTACAATCAAAGGGATAACGCCAGGTGTTTGAATTTCCTCAATTTTATGGGGGCTTTGCCCTTGCATTCCTGCCAAGTCTTTTCCCTTCCATGCAGCCACCAAATCCTTTTACCTACTACTGCACCCCCATCCCCCGTTATGCAAAATCCTAGTTCCGCTGCTGTTAATTCCTATATTTTAGGAAAAAATGCCTTCTCATAATTTTAAGAGCAATTTGGAAGGGTTCATGAAGCTTTACAGTTAATATTGAAATTGAATACCGGGGTATATACATGCCTGTGTACATGCAAGAAGTAATAATTGACATTCTTATTTCTGGATCAACAGGATAGAGTACATAATTAGCTCATCTACTTTATACCTATTCTACTGTAATGATATATGCATAATATTATTAGTAAATTAAATAACAAATGTTATTTCGATCAGGATCATGTTTAAATGTAGTTATCAACCCTACCTCGTGATCGATGCATTTTGATATATGTATATGTAAATGTATTTCCCATTACTTTCAATGTCTTTGCATACTTCATCCCGACCTGATTCGATTGTCCCGTAAGCTAAATCAATGGAATAAATTTATGGAACCAATCTTTGGGAAACCTTTTAGTTTGAAAAAACGCTATTTCAGCTTAAAAACTATTCAATTTTCCTTTTTTGGTTTCAAATATTCGCTAATCGTGCCCCATTCGGGATAACATGTATGTACGTCACTTTATAAAACAAAAAAGAAATTAAAGACTGTTTACCTGTTTAACTCAATCCACATTTCCCTCTTCTTTTCAATAATCGGACAACAAACGGCATGACAGACTTTACTATTCCGCTGCGAGGCTTAAAACTTAATGCGAAGCGGTAATCCATTGTCGCCAAGAACGCTGATCTGCCCGGAAGTTATAAAACGAAAGTGAAAGTAAACGAGACTTTCCGACCCTATGGGACAAGGTCAATGATTTTTTTTACCTCTACTGTGACCAATGTGCTAAAATTAATTTTCACATGTACAATGTAAAATAAGCATCCACTTTACATTGAAAATTTACTGTTCATTTGCTTGTTCTGTGAAAAAAAAACCCAGAGAAATACAAGGAAATGCAATGGATTAATAAGTATAAAGAGGGGGAAGAAAATAGTCCGGCAATTGAAGTTGTTGTGTATGCTTCTGTACATTATAGTTCTAGAACTGAAAATTATAATACATTAGCTGTAATAAACCAATAAATTTGTAGAAATTGTAACTTTTTTGTTCATAACTTTTCTTGTTAAACCATACAAAGACAAATTCAAATTAATATGCTGCATGTATATCAATTGAATGCATATTATTTTCGTCTCATTCAAATTCTTTTTAGACATAAAAACATCACCATAAACCACTTAAGGGTTTCAAATTTTGACATTTACAAGGCAATCTTTGCCATTTAACAGTGAAGGATATCTATCTTGCCAACACCTGCCCTGACACGGGGTCTCGGTTGCTTAGGTCCGGTAAGAAAGATTCGCAACTTCGCTTCAAAGTGCCAAACGCATGGCGAAGGAACAATTATACCCCCACCCTTGTAAAGAGGCATTGTATTTAGTGATTGGATGGTCCGTTCGTCCATCTGACGTCCGTCCATGTGTTTGTACGTTGGTCGGTCGGTCTGTCACGCTTATGGGTATCAATCTTTTATCGGCAACTCCACTGATGCCACTGGATCAAATTTCATGAGACTTCCACAGATTACCTTTGTGCAAATCCGATTTTACCTTTTGATTTGACTTTTGTTTCAGATCTAACACAGACAAATTGTGTCACATGTAGGCGGGGAGTATCATTTAATGAGGTCAATGCTCACAGTACCTCTAGTTTATTTTGCCGTTTTAGGTCAGTCACGTTACCTTCTGAAACACTAACCAATGATATTTATTGCATAAAACTTGGTTTTGAGGACAAACAACTTTATGATAGATATAAAACAGAACATTTTTTTTCCCGAATCGTTACTTTGTTGTGGAGAAATTGTGGTGAACAGGGTTCGTATTTAAAATGTTGATTTGTATTTTTTACAAATTGTATACTTTTAACACAAAAGTTCATAATTTTTGTATGACAGTTCATGAAAAATATCTCTAAGGTTCATAAATCCTCTGCTTACTCATACAAAATGTTTCTCGAACTCAATGATTTTTCAAAAGAAATGTATGTGTTGAGTAAAATACAAAGAGTTAGACTATAGCATGCGAGACAAAATTTGACAAAAAAGGCACTTCAACTTGTCAAATTTATCATGGAATAATATCTTAGTATTATCTCTATTATCAAGGAAAAGTTTTTTTATCGCCACATGAATCAGATTTAAGCTCAATCTATTTCAAGAGTTAATTCATAAAAAAAAACTTCCTGTCACAGTCTCAATCCACGACTCGGAGTCCACAAAGAGCTCTCTCCTGACAGTGACTGTTTGATCACAAAATTATTGTTACCTTGAATATAGACGGCTCCATGCTGTGACGTCAAGTTAAGTCAATGAAATATTTGTTTCAGTCGCATTTCATATAAACATTGATATCATCAGGTAACAAAGATATTTCGTAAACTGTTATTGGGTATTTAAATGTCGCGACAAAGTTCAGTATCTAATCATGCTTTACTCGCATTGAAGGTTATTTGATGGAAGTTTTAACTTCTCTCTTCTCACTCAAACACGGCTACAATGGAAGAGGATGGTACATTTGACGTCGTTAGCGTTGATGGTGTCATATTTGAAAACTGTTTCAAGTATTGAGAACACATGATATAAAATACATTTAAAGGTATCAGCCTACCTTAAAATCATATCTGATGGTTGTCTTAAACTTACATTTTGGTACATGTAATTAAAATAACCAATAAAAGCACATAAGTAAAAAATACTTATCATTTATGCCCCTTCATCCAAGCTTTACATCCCGATTAATAGGAACCAGTGAAGTGATACAATACAGAAAAAAATGAACGCAGTTTTCCAATTTTGTTCATAAAATGCAAATAAATAAACAGAAATAAAACATATTTTCATTATATCGTTTTACATGTATTCATTTTTTGCAACTGGCAAGGCAGATTTATAAAGGATATAAATTTTCCCCCTTACACTGTTATTTTCCTAACATTTAGCAAAGGAGCAAAAAAAATCATTGCAGAAGTTACAGAAGAAACAACGCTTTATCTCTAGGTTGGTCATTGCAACCCTTATCACATTTGTTTCCCTTTTATCCAGAATCACATTCATTTACAGAATAATAATACGGCATGCAGTTGCGCAAACGGAACAAGATGAATTTGTGAAACACTGAATGCCCCGTATGGCAACATAGAAACGAATAAACTTTTCTTACATGCAAATAAAATTTCTTGGTATTCAAAGTAGGTTCTTCTTACAAAAACACAAAATTTTACGTGAAAAAGAAAAACCCTGACACCGACTGTTCAACAATTATGGCCAAAGAAAAGTATTTGAATGGTAGGCCAAACTCCAGGGTCAAAAGGTCAAAGTTTCTATGGGTCGAACAGTTTCTAAAGAAAGGTCTTTACACAAGAATTACTTATGTGAAATATGAAAGCCCTGGCCCTTACTGTTCAAAAGATATCGCCAAGGATATTTTTTTAAATAAGATCAAAATCCAGGTTTAAAGTCAAATGTAGCCCAAAAAGCTTACGTTTTCCAGGCTTTTTGCATTTTTCATATTTAACCTGCCAGGAAAATGTGAGATCCGCCGCCATAACGAAACCTGGAAATTTGGCTTTCTACAAACGGATTTGAGCAGTCATCATTTTGTAAGTTCAATGATCGATATAATGACCTTGTCAGCAAATACAATTTATCACGAGTGACTTAAGTTACTGTTGACTTAATGCTGACTTAAGTTTTTGTTAATGCATCATTTAAACACTATATTGACGACAGATTTTTTTTTCGATATTTCCAGATCTTGACAAGGAGCATACGGCCAGTTTAACCGTTCAGCAGCGGATGCTCACTCCTCCATGGAACCTAAACCCAAGTTTGATGTTTTGGAGGTCTGTGTTTGCTCTGCTCTTATTTTACATTGTTCAATGGATTTTGATATTGAATTCTGTTCGTTATCTCCATATCCTTCTTTCCAAACTTGCGAATCGAACTAAATTCCGAAATACAAATTTATCAAAGGCACTATATTCTACTGTTAATCAATATCAATGAATAGAAAACTTCTCTCAACGTTTCGAGAGATGTTTTTGGTACAAGACTTGCAATTATTTAAAATGCACAAACTAAAAGTAAATTTCGACAGTCTAAAAAATGCGCAGGGGTAATTTATTAAGTATACTCCTTTTCTAAATCAGTGCTACATTATGACGTCATAGTAGGCGAGATGACTTGAATTTAGAATACAAGCTTTCGTAATATTGGTATTCAGAGATGTAATTTAACTCTAGAAAGTGAAAAGAAACATGTTAACATAAACAAACATAAAATGTTTTTCTTTTGTTATGCTGTATCTGTCATTTTGATTAAGATCTACCCTTGATAACGTCATATGCATACATCAAGTAACTTGGGAATTTATCATGTCGTGTAAAGAGAACTTGTCTAAGACGGCATGTAGAAATATATGTAAAATGGAGTTTAAAAGGAAATATCCTGACTGTTGTGTGAAAATCATATGGAATTCAATTAATTAAACAGGTTTGCTAATTTATTTTCATCGATTATAATCTGTTTCGAAGACAGTCAGATTTATACGTATCCCGGCCGGCTTTTCCTCTGTCATTCGTGACAAAAATAATGCAACAGATCTAGAACAATAATAAGCTATCTATTTAAAAACATAAGATTTGTAAAGATGGAAAGTTTGCTTCCTGATAAACTATGAAAGTACTGTTAAAATCCCGAGTTCAGCATGATTTTACGAAAAATCTAGATTCATATGTATAAAATTCAAAACATAGGGTTGAATTTCGAGCCAATGTGTGTAATAATTATTTGAGTGATAGGGTAGTTAGATTCTAGCAGCACCTTTTGGCAAAAGAAATGTTTTTCAAGTATATTATTTACCCAGAGAAATAAGTCAGACTCCGGGGTATTGTTGTTCTGTTAGCCATTTTATTAAGGAAAATTTTGCAATAAATAGAAGTTACGTGTTGCCATGCTGGTGTTGCACATCCTTGCGTTAGACACTTTTATCTGTATGGAATAGTTAATAACAGTTTACTTTTATCAGCGAGTTTGGTTTTTATCATGCTAAACTTTCTTCATTAAGTCTAAATTTTCAGAAAAATGACATCTGCTTTTTTAACATACCTGCGTGTTTTTATCGAACTGTATATTATTTTATAAATGAACCATAAAGAGATGTTGGTAAGAACTATAAGTATTGTGAGTTTGACTTTTAATATCGTTCGCAAATATCGAAAATCAACCAAGTTGGAGGTGACATTCTCGGGATTACGTAATAGCCCAGGTTTGGATGTTTTCCTGATACTTAAAATATCAAAATCGTAAAAAAAGCCTGGAAAATGTCAGATTGTTGGAGTGAGTCAAATGGTCAGTGTTTTTTTTTTATATTAAATGAAAGGTCTTGTCATAAGAATTGAATATGTGAAATATGAATGCTCTAACACTAACCCTTCAAAAGATACGGTCAAGGTTTGTTTTTTAGTAGTTAAAACACCAAGGTCAATGTAAAAGTACACGTTTTTTTTTAATGATATGTCTCCTCAAAAGAATTACATATGTGAAATTTGAAAGTTCTAACCCCTGCCATTCAAAAGTTACGACCAAAATTAATTTTCTTTCATATGTACGGGAATTTAATAGGTCAAAGGTCATTAGATGTTGGTATCGTACGAAAGGTCTTGCCACAAGATATGCAGATTTGAAGAGTGAAAGTCTTTGTATCTACCATTCAAAAGTTATGGCCAAAGCAAAAGTTTGAAATTTTTTGGGGAAAGTGCAAGATAAAAAGATCAAGATTGGTGGTACCCAAAGAAAGGTACTGTCACAAGGAATACACATATGAAATATGAGAATCATAGTTCAACTAACTTAAAAGTTATGAGCAAGGTTAAAAATTTTGCGGACGAATAGACACACTGACAGACAGATAGACACTTCGACAGTCAGACGGACGGACACGACAAAAACTATAAACCACTAAATCAGTTACAGGGGCATAAAAGTAGTAGAAAAAAATATAATCTATAAGAACCATTGTTGAATCACATTTTGTTTATTAGGAATACAGGTTTATTTAAAGGATATTTTACAATTCTTGCAAAATGTTCCACCAAAAAAATCTTCACAAGCATTTTTGAAAGTTTGTTAATTGCTTTAGGATTGTTTTCGGTTGATCGAAAATGTGTACACAAAAAATAGCGCAATTATGCCAATACAATCCATAATCACAGGCTTAAAAATGACGTTTTATTCTGGAAGACAAAAAATATTTTATTTATTTTTAACATGCTTTCATATTGTACGCTTATACAAAACAAATAATTGTTGGGTAGGTCATCTATTTTTTTTTAAAATTTCATGTTTCCTCTATTCGCATATTCGTCCGACAATTTTTTTTTTAAAATAGATAGAAAAATAGCTCATCACTCAGATTCCTACACGTACTGGGCTAATTGACACGAGAGATTATTTAGGAATTTTTGACTCTTTGTATTTCTTTTCTTAAGGTATGTCACTCGTGAATTTTTTTATATGAAGGATTTTTTGAGAAGTGTTTTTTTTAAAAGACAACGCATATAGTTTGACTCAAAATCGAAGAGAAAAAAATGAGTCAATGTACAATCTAAATTAGCTCTGTTACAATTAAATTGTCCTTTTTACACTTAAATCTGAACTCTTTTATTAAAAACTTTAACATTTATCTTTCAGATATAACAATGGTTATAATTACAATCACATTTTAGGTAAAATAGTTTGTAAAGTATTTGTCATTAAACAACTATTGCAAATAATTGAGCGTAAATTATAAAATGACCCTTTTGCACTAAAATAGGTACATATTTGGAGTACATGTATTAAAAATGTAAATAGACAGTTTAATACTTTGTTGTTTAAATTTCTAACGCGTTAAGACCTGACCAGTCACAAGAATTGAGTAGTATAAGATGATGAAAGAAGTTAATGTCAATGATGTTAATTTTAAAATGCATGTCAAAATATGCAATTTTAAGGTAAAAAAAAAGACTTAGAGCCGATTATGTACTCAGTTATTTATTTGTAAATATTTGCATTGAAGTTAAACATTAAACTCCCTGAAATAAATCTGAGTAAATAATTTAGGTTTGCTATAGACGGGAAATGGTCTTGGATAACATTATTGTCAATTTCTCTGCAAACCAAATCCACAGTTTTAGCTCTTCCTTGTGTATTTATGCAAAGTAGTGTTACAACTTAGATGACTAACAAGTATTAACAAGTATTAACAATTGGTCGCAGTATTAAAACTATCATTTCAGTCTGAAATATGTGCTAAAGCTATGCATCCACAACACATATTTTAAAATATAGTGTTGCGGCCATATCGGTGACTAGACATTTTAGGCTCACTACTTATGATTTGACGTCATCGTTTTTGGGGCACAGTACATTTTGTGTAAAGCCAGTGATATTATAGCAGAACGCGACAGGGCTTGGTAACCGCAATTTTTACCAGCTTGTCATTAACTACTTTTCCGTGTTTTCCTTATACTGATATTTATTTCACTGGAGGACACTTCTAAATTGTAAATCGCCAACGTCAACGTCAGCTTTATATTTCCAAGTCAACATCATTTGTTACCATACATCAGTTATCTCTGGTTATACTTTCTACGTCAGTTCACCGTAATTTTCAACGTCATAACCATCGTTTGCTATTGCTTAAAAAGATATCATTACCCTCATCAACAAAATCATTTGACGCATTCCCAATGTTGTTTCTTAAATTTCTTAAGCCAGCATATTAAGTCAATGCAGTTGATTTACTTTTTCAAAAGTTGTATGGCTTGATTAAATATACAAGTAAAATTAAGGAATGTACGTCAAAATATTCAAAATTAAAATGATTTTTTTTCATTTCAAGTTGTTTTAAACGCACAATGATAATTAAAAAAATATAAATGTACATTTCAACGCATTTCCTCATCAATAAATTTATCAATATGAAAAAGTCGATGATAAAGGATAAGAATTTAAAAACGGAAGTGACGACGACTGACGGAAAATAAATATTTATGCTCCGAGAGACATATGTTACCAAAAACTTGTCAGGAACGGCAAAAATACGCGTTTTACGATTTCTTCCGTTTCGGCCGGAAGTTTCGACGCCGAGCGTATTTTGACTCCAATAGATTAAACTTGTCAATTTGAACAACTTTGCTTCTTTGACGTATTGCAAATTCTCAATACGTTTTGAGATATAAAGGAAAACCTTTCGACCCTCTAGGCCCTTACTTTTAGGGACCAGCCCTTTTCTCGAGATATTATTTGAAAGATCTCTTAATTATGCAGAAATTTTGTTTTATATATACATATATATATATTCTAACACAATATTTACAGGTAAAACAGATATCATCGAAAAATATATAAAGATAACATTCAAAATAGTTTGCCTGTGCTATAAAATTGTTCTGGTAAATTGGGTTTTTTACCCTATATCTCCCTTAAAAATGTTTATCTTTTTAAAAAGGCAGGTGAGCTAGTACCGTAGCAATTTTTAACACAGAAAGGAGGATCCGTGACCAACTGGCTTATTTTGCGGCATTCTTTAAACTTTACGAGGATGGATTCTGAAAGTTAGAATTATTTATTTTTATTAAGTGTATTTTATAGAAAGAAAATTATATCAGTGTGAAACTTCATAGTATTAATCGCTTATCGTGTCCTGCGAACAAACTTTAAAAAGAAAAAAAGAGAGATTTTTCATGATATTGACGGTATAATCCAGGAAGTGTTGTAACTTGCAAACTAGATGTCTAAAATCGTAGCATTATACGTCCGAAGTTTTGTTGTGTAAATAACTTCAGAATGAAACAGAAAAAGCCTGACATGAGTGTCATTTTAAGACACTACGAAATTGTTATCGTACAGTCTATCAAAATTAGTTTTCACATAACAACTACACCGTGAAGTTTTCAAAGAATGCCCGACTGTGAATGCGAGCATGCGTATTTCAGAAATATGAACTAACGTTCTTGCTAGATCGAGAACGCTAGCAATTATGCATATATTTCGATAAGTTTAACCCTTGGATTAATTGAACCGTAATATTTATAATATAAAAGAATTGTGATTCATTTACATAACCCTTTAAATACCAAGGCCAAAAATTGTTTGCTGGCCTTTACTTAGAAAATTCATCTATTCTTGAAATACACTCTTGATAAGGGCGGTTAAATCGGTTAAGATAAGTTAAAATATATAAGGTTCTGTTCATAGAGACGAAATTCATTCATGGCGAAAGTGACATGACAAATATCAACATTTTCTGTTTTCTCTTTCCAAGAATATTTTTTAGAACAGATATTTAAATTACTACAGTGTGAATTAACACTTTTTATAATTATGTAAAACTAATAACTCGGAAAATTAAAGGACAAAAGTTTTGCTATAAGTATGCATTCTATAGGCTTCAATGGGACTTATACTACAGAAAGCACTACACCACGACGTCAACACGTGACGTATATAATTAGAAAGTATGCCTTGATGAAAAAGTGAAAAGTTCAACACTACCCCGGGGATAATTAATTTCAATTTGTAATAATAGTTAATATGTAAAAACATCTATGTACCATGAAAAGTGTTTCTAGAATCCCACTGTTCTATCACAAAAATAATTATTCAACACTTTCGGACAAAACATTCCCAAAATTTTTACGTTCTGTTCATAACATCAGAGAAAAATGCATCAATTCCCGTAAACCATACGATTCTAGCAGTGCTATCCAAAAACAATAAAATAAGAACTTTAGATAGAAACAAACATTGCATTTTAAAGTATGCCGAGTATAGATCTAAATTTGAAGCCCTTCACCGACATACGGTGACGTCTCCATATGAGTGAAAAATTCTCAAGAGGGACGTTAAACAATATACAATCAATCAATCAATCAAAGTATGCAGCGTAATGTTGAACTTTTGCATCTTTTTTTGTTATGAACCACAGAGGAAAGGCTGATCGGCAAATAAACACCATGCCTGCTTTTATTTCACGAAGAAATTGTAGAATTATATCAGCATACCTTATTCATAAGCTTTATTCCCACATGAATCACACATGATATTCATTCGCCCGTGTGGCGCAGTGCGTAGAGCGTCTGCCCTAGAGTGGCGAAGGAAGGAGTCAATCATTACATCGCAGGTTCGAATCCCACTGTGGGACGTGGAGACCGGTCTTTCGGATGAGACCGTATAGACCAAGGTCCTGTGTCGCAGTAGGTGCTGGCACAAAAAAGATCCCTCTTTGCTCTATGGCCCTGAGTGCCGAGTATAGGACAAAATTTGCAGCTTTCCATCGGCATGTGGTGGCGTCACCATATGAGTGAACAATTCTCGAGAGGGACATTAAACAATATACAATCAATTAATCATTCTAAATGATTTTAAACATCGATTTCTTTTGTTTGTTTAAATAAATTATCGTAACGTTTCACTTTCACTCTGCTACTGCATGATCAACAGTTATGACGTCACGGGTTTGGTATTTAACCCCTTTGATATATACAGGGAAACAGAAACGACAAAATTCCGTTAATATTATGCCTCTGTATAATTTGATTCATTTTTACGACCTCAAATCAATCTTAGATATCGATTTTATGAAATTCTCATTTCTAAACTTCACGTCATATAGCTTACTATGACTTCATATCATGTAGACAAGTAGAATATTTAGTTGTAACCTCAACCTACCTGCGTACATATATTCGAGGATATACGACATCAATTAATATTTCCATTAAGGCTTTAATGGTTAAAAAGGAGTTTAATTTATTGGCAAAATATGATTTTGATGATTCCGAACGGGCACCTTTTCTATCACGGGAGCAGATGATCTTTTTATCAACAGAAAAGTTTTGTTGATCAGTACCATTAAGTAAATTTTTAATCTTCTGTTTCAGTAAAATTTGAAAAAAAAATGTTTTAAGATATATTGAATCAGAGCACCAAATCGTCAAACACATGTATATATTAGACGTTAATTGTTTTTGTTTCGATTAAGCATTAAATAATTATTTAAATTTTTATTTTTAATACAATATAAGAAAAATCTGCTTTTCCGAATCTAATGACAGAATATAATCTGATTTTAACATGTGCTGATTCTAACACAACAACATACAGATCGGCTGTTCCTGCAGCCGATAATAATCTCGGAATCACTAAAATCATACTTACCCAGACATTCCATTCCTTTCTTTTTTGTTTTGTATTCTTAATTGGAAAATATTAACCGTCGATGGATGTGCTTAAATTCATGCAAACTATAAATGTGTAATGCAAGTTAGAAAAAATAACTTTTCTAAAAATGTATAAAAGATTATCTTCATAATTTTCTGCTTTGTTTTAACTTATTTTCAACCCTGTAAAACCCCTTTTCGTTTACATGTATTTAAGTGTTTATGTGTATGAATTTCAGTCTTCACGCGGAAAAAAAGAATATAAGTAAATATATCTTGTAGCAACACTGTGACTGAGCAAAAGACCCTTCCCACTTTTCTTTCCCTCTTAATTCAAAATATGTGTTCTCATGGGAAGTTCTTGGAAAAAGAAAATTGATATTGATTAACTCATTTAAACCTAGACTGATTTTTTTTCTCTATGGACATAATGCAACCGCCATTTAACCGATTTTAACCCTATTATATCATATGTATTCTAATTCTACATTGATTTTTATTGATTTATAAATTTCTACACAGAACAACTGTAAATAACACGGTGGGCGTTTTGTAACAAAAAAATAAACTTTATCAAAACGTTGAATGTCTTGAAATTATATCAATTACCTGCGAGGGACTTCAAATTTAGATCTGAATTCAGAGCATTGAGCTGTGATTATCGTGCCAATGCCTGCTGAGACACTGGGCCTTGGTTTTATAGGTCTCATCCGAATCCCCCACACTTTTTTTTTTCAAAAGAGTAGAGCGCATGGCGAGGTATCAATTGCGCACTACTTTTGCTTGACTACGAATTTAGAGCAATAGATGTCACACACTGACGCTCTATTGACTGAACTACCCTGAAAGTGTGTTATTTATTAAGCAAATTGTGTTGGTTTCATGTAGCATATATTAGCCAGATCTAGAAGTGCATTATTTTCATGTGTAACCCATGTTTATCACCAATAAATTCTGATATGCATAACTTTATTACATCTAGGCTCATCATTATATCTATTTCTTCTCACAAAGCTAAAACATTCTGAGCAACTGATTCTGAGTTCAGTGCAAAATATGTATTTGTTGAAGGTTACCTATTTTTTTTTCTTATACATGTATGTATTTATTTATTTATTTTACTACTGTGGATATTTAAATAAAACACATTAAGGATATATATCTAGAAAAGATTTCCAATGTTATAGCACTCAAGATTACTCTCAATTTTAGATGTAATTGGCGACATTTTATTTTAATTCACTTATTTCATTATTAAAGCGTTATTTTGCAACCAAAACTTGTTCTATATTTATTGTACAAAAAAAACCTCAAAATTTTATGCAGATGACATGTTTAAGTGTAAAATTGAAACAAAATGTTAAATCATAACTAACTTTATAATTATTACTTCATTTTATTATTTTCTTTCTGAATTAGTTTTAAGCGATTCTTGAAATTATGTTTTAAGATGCTTTTAGAAAATACAAAATCTAGGAATCTTTAAAATCATACACATCATACTGACAAGCATGAAAAGTATATTAAATGATTGCATATCACAACTATACCTTGGAATTAAAGCAATGAGCAGAGAAGATCGTGCATTTCTGCATTATCTGAGAAACATAATGATATGCGGAGTTCTCCATTCGATGTTTAAAATCTTTTATGGGCGGTACATGTTCATAAAGAGCACACTATCGAAATTCTTGTGAAAATTTTCTTTCGATCTTCAAATTATTGACTTTACTTGAGGAGCCCATGCACTGTTAAAAATTCTACAAGCGATAAAAGTAACTAAGTATATAAACTTGGATGAGGCAATCTTAATATGTAGATTGTTTTGCTTAATTTCTGTAAGGAAAACTTGTTTTTAAAAATGAACTCAGTTTGAGAATATGACAAAACTACTTTTTAACTTTAGATTATTGTACAGTATTATCCTAGTATAGATTAACCAGCTTTTGACAAGACAGGTTTTGAAATTAAAGCGATGGTAGTAATAAAAGGGGTTCTTACATAAATTACAATGCAATGAGCAGGAATGCTGGACAACTCGCCCCAAAGACAGTTTGCCCCCAAGACAACTTGCCACTTATTCAGGACAACTCGCCCCCAATTTAGGACAACTCGCCCCGAGTTTAAGAAACCAGCGAATATTAAATATTTTTTACAGATATCTGATATGAAAATATTTTTAGAAAGTTAAGAAAAAAAAACAACTGAAAATAATTTTTCTCATTCTACATGTATCGCTATTGTCGCTACTGGCAATTTTTATCTATATCTACTCTTGATTCACATATTTATTTTACACTTTCATCACAAAATCTAAATAAATGTAATTTTCAGAGCTTGCATGCAAATATTCTCCATTACATTGAAATTAAGTGCACTGGAGCATGGATACGACACGCCATTTCTTTAAAAACTAAATACTGTAAATGTATTATATTTGGCGTGTACGATATTTGGCGGAAATTGAATTTTCAACAAGTTAGCGTAGATTTGATTAAGCGCTTTTTGAATGTACGTTACATAAACCTTTATACACAAAGCATATAGCTATGTACTTGATTTAGCGGAGGCTGCTTTTCGCGAAAGGCGCTAAAAAGAATACACAGCCAAATGTAATACGTTTACAGTAAATGAACTATGTTTAATTACGGATAATGCATTTTCTAATTTGAATAAGTTATCACTTTGAAATATCAAAATAAGTTGTTAGCTTGGCTTTGTAATTATAACGTATTTTCTATCTGATGTTTTCAATTAAAATTAAGTAATTATCATTACCATCAGTATCCCATCGCCGTCAGTTAAACATTAATTTCGTCATTAAACAATTTAGATCTTTTTACACTGAAAAAAAATGTGCTTCATTAAAATAGAAATCTTTTATTAGCAACAATTTCGGAAATATGAAAATCCAATTAAAAAAATTAATGAATAAGCTATTGCATTTATTTCCCCTATTTCCTAAGAATAAATTAAAGAAAGAATGAATATTATGATAAATCTTTGATGCAAATTTTTGATGAAAAAAATAAATAACCTATAGGTATTATAACTGTAAGTATTGATTATAATTTAATTTTGTATAAAATATACATTATTTAATAACACTTGTTTTTTTCCTTGTAATTTACAAGAAAAAAATAATGGGGTCGAGTTGTCCTAAATTTGGGGGGGGGGG
>PRKT01000704.1:45056-75472 GCA_003671525.1 Saccostrea glomerata
GGGGGGGGGAGTTGTCCTGATTCCATGAGCAGACATTAACTCTCGGCTTGAAAACATTCATTGGTTTACATGCAATCTGAATTAGGGTTGAATATCTCACTACCTTGATGATTCCAAAAAGTTTGAGAGGTTAATGGCAGAAAGATTAAAATTATATGACAAGGTAAAGAAATCCCATGTTTTAAAGTACTGCAGTATTTTGATTTTCTACAGTATATGTTTTTGATTTCTATCAATCAACCCCTTCTGAATCTTACAATCCATGACAGTTTTAGATGTAACATAATCCCATGCTTTTATCAAGTATTGAATTAAAGTACCATAAAGAAAGAGATAGATTTCCATTTAATCGATAGAGACTTGTTTAATCTGAAGAAGGGGACAAAACATTTTTTTATTTCATTTATTATGACGTGGTAAAATATCGGTGATATGCAACAATGACAATTTTACAATTTAATACAATGTTGTATATTTATTTCTTTTCCTTTGTATTAAAAAAATCCCTTCCCTGATTATTTTTTCAGTACTATTATGATATAACAATGCAAACTGATAAAACAACAAGGACATATTGCTAATGTTTGAGTTCATACAGCGATTATCTTTGATTTATCCTAATTTCTAGTTCTGTCAGTCATGCATCGCAGCAAACATGCACTATCAGAGCACGGGTGTCACATCCAAATTGCGGGGGTAGTAAAATAACAAATGTATTTACACAGGGGGAAATCCACTTTAGGAGAATTCTTCGAAGCGCTAAGGCAATTTACTGGAAAACCAATTTACTCTGTTTGTATACATACATGGAGCTAATTGAATGAGTGCAAATGAAAATGGCAAATCGTTTCAGACCTAAATAGTTGAGCTTGAAGAAATACTTTTGTGCATTTAGATGTATCATTTTTTTAAATTCAATCTTGATTCCAAGAAGGGATCTCCTGCTGATATGTCAAATAACGACACTGTGAGGGAAAGAAATACTGTTTCAATTTCTTTAAAAACAACTTTACCTGTAGCTACTAAAGCATTCATTTTAAAGACTGCGACATGAAGGGTTCTCAAAGAGTTTTTCATCAAGGTAAGAATTATTTCATGAAATGTTATGGTGTTATGGACTTGTAACTTTAAGTCTATTTAAAAAAAAATAAGGTATCAAGGGAAGTCCTTTATAGGTTGATTTAAAAAAAATATATTGTATTTTAAAGTAATGTGTGCGAATTCATGATTGTTTTATTTTAAACAATATATAACATGCAGTGTTTATCTCTTTTCTGTTCTATCTTTGTTCTTTTAAAGTTTAACATTTTGAACTCTTAGTCTTGACCTGCGATTAAAAGCTACATGTAACAGGATTATCAACACGAAAAAAAAATCCGTTTTTAACATAGAACTTTTTAAAAATCGCGTAGAATCAATGATGCATGAGATAAAATCAACATGTATAGAATAACCATGCCTCATCAGCATAAGGAAGTATGCTTCATATACTTCAATATGAAATCAAGAATTAAATGTTCCAGTCTCTTACGATGCATTTATTTACCTCATAACATGTTCGGTAAACCAATTTAAAAACGACATCCATGTACACTGTCGGTTTCAATTAAAGAAAATAAAAAAATACACTATCATGAAAAATTCAATTCAAAGGTATTATATAAACTGTTCATATTTTAAAATAGCTTCTAAAGTAAGAATATTTTTATGATGTTGAATAACAAAACATTTACAGGCTGTTAGTACTTTGTTTTTTTTTTTTTTTTTGTTTCTAGCTGTATTTTATTATTTTAATTTCAGATGATTCTCCCTCGTCGAATGAAAGGGACAGAAAGAAGGTAAGTGGCATATTAGAATAAGAATTATATATTCTTCGTTAACATGTTTATGCTATTTAATATTGATAATGCGGGCCTATTTTATCGTTAAAAATAACTATAATATTAAAAATACTAATATCCCCGGCGTGTTTTTTTTTTCTTTTTTTTAGCTTTACACTGTGTTAAATAATTTCCAAACATTATGTAATGAAAAAACATTTGTTTCACTCAATGAAAATTTAGCAAATTACACAATACCAACCGGTCAGCTAAGTAGGAATTCATGAATGTTTGGAAATATAAAAAAAAAAAAACGGTACAGTAACGAATTGTTTTGAATGAATAATAGATTTGTCAGTGCATCTCTGTACATAAAAAAAATAGTATGATACCTAGCAAAATGAAATATCATTTAGTTCATGATTAAAAAAAAATCTGAATTTGATGTGCACGAAATTTATCAGATTGTAACAAAATTAAATGAAGATCAATTTTGAAATCTTACAATTGATGCGTTTGATTTATTTTGGCTTTTGGTACACACGGTAAGGCTTGCCTTATAAGTCATGAAACTGAAGTTCTAGCCTTACCGTGTGTACACCTTTAATACACGTTTTTTTCGAGCCTTACAAGTCTGACTTTAGAATAGAACACTACTCTATTTCATAATACAAGACTTAACTGACTTTTGATTCTTGACCAATGAAAACCATTTACCCAAAGTTCAATCTATTTTTAGAAAACTATACACGTTGGTATATTAAAGAAAACACAGAGTATATTCGAGAAAGATAATAAAAATATCTACAAATACTTCAGATAACCTCCTCTTTCTTCTTAAGAAGTGTGGATGCACTCGTCAGTAAAACTATTTCAAAGTCCTAGCTAATAATCTATTATTCTGTTTAATAATGTGCACTGTTTATAGTTAAAAACGCATGGCATTTATGTTAATGTTGTTTATAATATTATATTTACATTCAGTGTAATTTTCCTTATGAAATCCATTAGAAATCCACGACGTTCAAATTTCTATAACATACGCGAAATCTTGTCACCGCGCGTTAGAATACACAAAAGGAACTACATGTACATGCATTTTCAATACTCTAGGAACACCAAAATGTAAAATGTTTTATTTCAATTTAATGAAAAACTATAACCCTGAAAAATTAACGTAAAAATAAATGTAATGTGCATGAAGAATCAATTTGTCACTTTTTTTTCCTCGCAATATTTGTTTACGTTATTTAACTTTGCAACTTTGCAACGTCATTTAACGTCATTTGACGTCACAAACAGCTCTTACATCTATTGACCACGGCAGTTTTGAAGGGGGCTAAATTCACATTTAAGATTAACGAAATAGGCAATTATGAAAAAGGAAAATTAGAGAATGTAAATATAAGCATTGAATTCATATTTTTGGATGTCTTCGGTCCTATAACACACCTGGCCGTGCCGACAATTTATCATACCGCGCTAACGCGCGGTATTCAATTTGTCGGCACGGCCAGGTGTGTTATAGGACGGAAGACATCCAAAAGTATCAATTCAATGCTTAAGTAAGTCTTGCCATAGCGCGTGGACATGAGAGCCGTACGTCCTGCAAAACGTACGGTTTTAGACTTATAAGGCAAGCCTTACCGTGTGTACCGGCCCTAAGACTTTTTAGCTCACCTGAGCTGAGCTTTTCTGATCACATTTTGTCCGGCGTCCGTCCGTCCGTCTGTCTGTCTGTCTGTCTGTCCGTCTGTCTGTCTGTCTGTAAACTTTTCACATTTTCGACTTCTTCTCAAGAACCGCTGGACCAATTTCGACCAAACTTGGTACAAAGTATCCTTCGGTAAAGGGGATTCAAGTTTGTTCAAATGAAGGGCCACGCCCTCATTCAAGGGGAGATAATTGGGAATTAATGAAAATTTGGTGGCATATTTTTAAAAATCTTCTTCTCAAGAACCACTGTGCCAGGAAAGATGAAACTTATGGGGAAACATCCTCAGGTAGTGTAGATTAAAGTTTGTTCAAATCATGACCCCTGGGGGTAGGGCGGGGCCAAAATGGCCGACCAAATTTTTACATAGAAATATATAGGAAAATTCTTTAAAAATCTTCTTCTCAAGAATGACAAAGCCATAATTCATAATATTTATATGGGAGCATGCTCAGGTAGTGTAGATTCAAGTTTGTTAAAATTATGTCCCCCAGGGGTAGGGCTGGGCCAAAATGGCCGACCAAAGTTTTACATAGAAATATATAGGAAAATTCTTTAAAAATCTTCTTCTCAAGAATGACAAAGCCATAATTTATCATATATATATGGAAGCATGCTCAGGTAGTGTACTTAGTTTCAAGTTGTTTCAAATCATGACCCCCCGGGGTAGGGCGGGGCCAAAATGGCCGACCAAAGTTTAACATAGAAATATATAGGAAAAATTCTTTAAAAATCTTCTTCTCAAGAATGACAAAGCCATAATTCATCAAATTTATATGGGAGCATGTGCAGGTAGTGTAGATTCCAATTTGTTCAAATCATGACCCCTGATGGTAGGGCGGGGCCAAAATGGCTGACCAAAGTTTTATATAGAAAGAGGAAATATCTTTAAAAATCTTCTCAAGAATGACAAAGCCATAATTCATCATATTTTTATGGGAGCATGCTCAAGTAGTGTAGATTCAAATTTGTTCAAATCATGACCCCCAGGGGTAGGGTGGGGTCAAAATGGCTGACCAAATTTTTTAAAAATATATATAGGAAAATTCTTTAAAAATCATTTTCTAAAAATAGCAAATCCATGATTGGTCATGGGACTACTTTTGGATTTAAACTTTACAATAGAAAGCCATTTTCTACTTTTTCCTACCCTTAGTGCTCAGGTGAGCGATGTGGCCCATGGGCCTCTTGTTTTATGAAGTGCCGTATTTTGACATCGAGGATACAATTTAAACCATTTACGGCACTAACAGTCTCTGAAACGTTCTACTTTCCCTATTCTTGGTTATCTTATTGTTCGTTCACCGTTCGTTCTGCTTGCGTTCACCATTTGCTCTTCGTTCATAGTATTGCGTTCACCGTGCGCTCGCGTTCACCGTTTGCTCTTCCTTCCGTTTACTTTGCGTTCACTTTGCGTTCCCCAATCACTTATCGGTCAGTCTTCATAGTCATTCGGAACTCCGAAGTTAAAGGACTTCTCCTTTCGATGGTAAGAATTTACACGTGTTTTTTTTTTATCAAATAACTTAGATTTTGTATTTGAAAAATAATTATTTCATCGCAAAAATTATCTGTGATATTTATATTTCTATTATTATAACAAAGCTGTTACTTATTTTATGAAATTTCCCTGGAAAATAATACATTAAGTACCTACACGTATGTAGAACAATGCTAAAATATTACCTCAAAAAAGGGCAATGTACAAATGCTTCACGCACGGCATCACTTTGTAGAAATTTAAAGACGACAAATCATTAATGGATGTATAATAATTAATCCAAGTATTTTAAAGGACAAGAAAACACAAGAAAATTTTTTTCTACAGTAACACGCATTTAAACTACACGTAGGTTTGAGAATTATGAACAGTACTACAAACATTCAGTGAATTAAATATCTTTAGATCTAATTAAATTGATATTATGATTTTAAATTATAAAAAAAAAACTCTTTAAAATTCCTTCCTTCTCCGTACCTAAACATATGTTTTAATCTTTATTTTCCATTCGGTATAATTAAGACCCCCGAAATAAAATTTTTAGTGAGTATTTTCAGTATATTTTAATTAATATTTATTTTGTATTTTAACACAAGAAAATCAGTCCTAAACCCAATATCAAACAGTCATTACACAATAGTATTTTAGAATACATATACACTTGTGCAGGCAGTAGTATTTTAAATTGGCAGGGAATATTTTTCAAATTCAATGTATAATTTAATCCTTCTAAATATATAAGCCCATTATTTTTTTTCTTATTCTGCATGAAAGCAAAAATCAGATCTAGAAATGATAGGGAAAAAATTAAAACTTCTTTGGAAATACTAAGTTACTAAGTATTTGCCTTCAGTATGTTCGGTAAAACGCGATTTTCGAATAATTTTGATTGACAGGAAAAGCAATCTTCTAGCATATGGACTTTTTGTAAACCGTGGGAACTTGATGATGGAAAATAAAAATCAACAATGATTACTGTAAAATGGATTCCTTAATGAAAAAATACCTTTACTGCTTGGAATACTAGTATTTAGGAATAATAAGATTTTTATTTGATACAACAGATATCTGAGAATCGAGAGGGTATCTCTCTCTCTCTCTCTCTCTCTCTCTATTCAAAAAAATCGTTGACAGCACATTTCTTATTTAGCTTTGAAAATTTAATCTATTACAAATAATTTGAATGCCTCTTTCTATCATATTGACCAAGTATACTCACGGCCGTGAAATGTCTACAGGTACATGTACATGTAGAAGTTAGCTAAAAATAATCATCATAAAAGAATTCAAAAGAAACATGAATAAAGAATATTTTGCATTATGATATCTACAAAATGCAATACGTCACATTCAATTGTGAATAATAATAATAAAAATCCGTTATTTTACTCGGAATCGCCTTGGCACGGAAATACATGTATGGTTGTTTCAACCACGTACAATGTAATTATTTCATTTTATAAGTAGTAGTTTTATCTTCAGAAGTCCACATTGTTTTATTAATGAAAAGAATAAGCATATTTACTATATAGACAGACTGATTTTATATTTAACATACACGCCTTCGGTAACAAATACTCATATTTTACGGCAAGTAAAATCGTATTATAAAAATATCGGTTTAAAACATAGGTACATATATGTACGGAACAAAATGTTCTTATTATTTATTTATTTATCTATTGTTTATTTATATTAAAACACTTGAAATTAGACATATTGAATAATAAAATAATCTCAATGCAAGGAAAAGATCGGAAGATTTCCGATTAAATCGTTCATCTTGCGTTCACCGTTCACTTTGCGCTTGAGTTCGCGCTCCTTTCGCGTTTTGCGTTCACTCACCGTTCGCCGTTCACTCACCGTTCACACATCGTTCACCAAGTTGCGTTCACCCTTCACACATCGTTAACGCTCTGTTCGCTCTGTTTTCGTTCACCATTCGTTCACCGTTCAGGTGGGAAAGTAGAACGTTAGAACTGTACGGTATAGTCCAATCCACACTTTACAAAGTTGCTTCCCTTTTGTGAGGTCAACACAAGGTCAAAAAGGAAAGAATTAACATTTTTCTTCTTTATGCTACCAAACATTTGGACTGGCTGTGATGAATCCACTGAGTTTAAACTGTTTTTTGGATGTGTGAGTAACATTGCCTAACATTCGGTTTTTCACGGCCAAATGACAAAGTTACAATCCAAAAAACTACGAAGGTTACTTTGAGGATTCTATGGGTTTATCCCATAAGATGGTGGCCAAGGGACATAACTTCTGAAAAGTATGGTTTCAACAATAATTGAACATGATTCTATTTTCATGTATTCTGCATGTGCATGTCAGACAATAAGTTTACTGAATCTTAGTGTATTAAAATAATGATAAATGATATTAACAGAACATCCCACTTATTATGCAATTCATGAAATTGAACCTCATTGCTTTCACATAGAAATGCGGTCAACCAAAACAGATCTCTCTTAACTTACCAAAAGAAATTTATTAGGTATTATATTGAACTGGTTCTATGACTTCAGGAATATGCATATACATATGTATCTTAGTGCATTATATATATATATATATATATATATATATATATATATATATATATATATATATATATATATATATATATATATATATATATATATATATATATATATATATATATATATATATATATATATTAATTAGCTTCTAATTAAAAAAAATAATGAATTTTAAGCCCTTTGGCAATTTAATGATAACAGGTGCGTTTGAAAATGACATTTTCAACTGAAGAATACTAGAACATTTACTGATCTACTAACAAAATTCATGTCAATTAATCAAAATTCATTTTTGTTTTTTATTTATTTGTAAATTGAGTTATTTATGGTCGTAATTCGTTGACTTGGATGAAAATACAATTAATATAAACTATATTCTTTGAGCAAATTAAAATGAAAGCTGTTTTTTTACTAATTCAAGGCACCATTTAAATTTTGGATTTATGAAAACCGAAGCAATGAGGACAGTGGGAATGAGAATCAAGGCACCGAAACTGTCAAGATTGAGACGTCAACCAATGGTAACTTCAGGAAGTTTTACAAAAGTATTAAAAAGACCAATAAGATTATCGCAGTATAAAAAAGAGTCTATGTGCATGTGAAATTAGCAAACTTACGTCGTTGGTTATTAAAAAAAATCAATCTTTCCCTCCCAGCTAAGGAAATACAATGAACTAAACAAAATTAATATAAATTTACACTTGAATACATATTTGACTAGAATATTCATTATCTGAGTAATTTAAAAAGTACTTATTTTATGTGAACATAGAATACAAACAACTCTACAAAAACACAGTCAATTCACACAAGCTTAAAAATTCAATTTTTCTTTAACCAATTGCCATTAATATATTTAAACGTATTCATCAAGGTTCTTTGGACGTTGGACGTCACGTCCGCTGCGCTTTTGCACTACTCCTGGTCTTGGTGACTGGAATTTTAGGAATATCGCTCGCGATTTTAGGCTCTTGTTGTGGTGATTGCGATTTCTTAAGAACAACTGGTGTTGTTTTGTCGTCATCTGGGATAAACGTCTCAGCAGGAATAAGGGCTTTGCTGTGGTCAGAAAATGAAAGTTTGTCAGTCTTTTGCAGATGTCGACGGTTCCTGCGGTACGAACCTCTCGGCGTCTCTATGACGTACGATCGCGTTTTTGAATCTCCCTCCTTCACTGTTCCTTGCGTAAGCCATAGTTTGTCCTTGTACGTCTTAATTCTGACTGAATCTCCGGGCTTTAGTTCCGCCAATGGACGCACATTATGACGTCGGTCATAACCGGATTCATACCGCTCCTTGTATCTTTGATCACGAAGGTACACATCGTCATGGTCCATCCACTCTGGGATTAGCCTTTCTTATAGCGTAGGAACAGTTGTGCGTAGCTTTCGTCCCATCATGGGTTCAGCTGGGCATTGACCTGTCGCTTCGATTGGTGTATTGCGATATGACAGTAATGCCCTAAAAATATCATCCTGTCGAAGAATTCTCTTTGCAATCTTTACGGCACGTTCTGTCTCCCCATTAGTTTGTGGATAATGAGGATTTGCAAAGGTCTGCCGGATTTTGTAATTCAATGCAAATTCGTGGAAAGCTTCTGAAGTGAACTGTGTTCCATTATCAGATACGAGCTCCTCGGGTATTCCCCATCGTGCAAACATGTTTTTCATTTTCCTAATAACCTGCGCACTGGATATCGACTGTAGGAAGGTTATCTCTATGAATCTGGAGAAATTGTCTATGACGACTAAGAAGTGTTTTCCATCTAATTCACACAAGTCTGCACCAATCTTCTGCCATGGTCGACTTGGCAATGGGGTATACTTCAGTGGTTCTTTCAGTTGTGATGGTCGGTGAGTTTGGCAAAATTCACAAGTGTTAATAAGGTTGCGAATGTCCTGAGTAATGCCGGGCCACCAAACGGAATCCTGAGCTCTTGCTCTGCACTTAGTAAGTCCAAGGTGTCCGTCATGTATGCTCCTTTGAACTCCATCTCTGAGAGTCTCCTGTATTACGATACGATTTCTGTACAAAAGTAGTCCTCTCGACACTGACAATTCACTGCGTGTAACAAAGTAGTCTCTTAACTCCTTTCTGTAAATTGAATTCATGTGATTCGGCCATCCATGTCATGTATGGCTGATTGCCTCTTGAAGGATGCTGTCTCCCTCTGTAGCTTGCTGCATCTGCTCTATAGCTAGTAGTTTGTCTGTCAATGGTCTTGAATTCTCTACAAAGTCAACATAGCATTCGACTTCCTCAGCAAGAGTATCCCCCTAATTCGGTTTTCCTAACGGACTTCTTGAAAGGGTGTCTGGAACAATAAGTTGTTTTTCAGGAACGTGTTCTGCATGTAAGCGGTATCCTCGTAGTCGCATGAGCATGCGCTGACAGCGCAAAAATGCTTTGTCCTAGTCTTGCGTATTAATCAAAGAAACTAGGGGTTTGTGATCTGCAAGTAACTTGAATGATTTCAGTCCCACTACATAGCGCGAGAATTTTTCACACGCCCAAAGTGAAGCTAAGCACTCTTTCTCAATCTGAGCGTATTTCAGCTCAGCACTGGTCAGTTTCCTAGAACAAAAAGCGACTGGCTTGAATTCATCTCCTTCCTGCTGGAAAAGAGCTGCTCCTATGCCAAAGCTGCTGGCGTCTGCACTGACGACAATTGGCTTCCGTGGATAGTAGAATCTTAAAACTGGAGCACAAGTAAATAGTTCCTTCACGCGACTAAATGCATTAGCTTGAGCTAGGTCCCATAACCAGGCACTTCTGGATTTCAGCAGATCTGTCATTGGACTACTCACTGAAGCTAGCTCAGGAATGAATCGTCCTAGGTAGTTCACTACTCCAATGAATCTACGTAGTTCTGTAAGGTTAGTTGGAGTTTCCATCTGTCTGATGGCATCGACTCGACTGTTGCTTGGTCGGATACCTTCAGATGAAATAACGTGTCCAAAGTAATATATCTCATTTTTACGGAATTCACACTTTTAACGGTTCAATTTGAGTTCCGAATCCTGGATTCTATGTAGCACTGTGTCCAACCTGTCATCATGTTCTTTGCGAGTTTTCCCGTGAATCAGAATATCATCAATGATATTCCATGTAGTAATTACGCTGGACGATTTCTGGAGCCGATGTAATTCCAAATGGTACTCGTCTAAAGCAATAACGTCCCATAGGTGTTATGAATGTTGTTTATTCACAGCTATCAGGTTTTAGGGGTATTTAATAAAACCCGCTTGATGCATAAAGTTTTGAAAATAACATTAATCCTGCTAGTCTCAGTGAGATATCATCGAGATTTGGAAGCATGTAATGTTCTCTTTTTACGGCTTCATTAAGTTTCTTAAGGTCAACACAAATCCTTACATTTCCATTCTTTTTCAGCACTGGCACCATAGGCGCACACCAGTCCGTTGGCCTCTCCATCTTTTCGATTATGCCCTTTTTCTCAAGTCTGTTCAATTCCGCTTCTACCTTTGACATCAGTGGAAATGCGATACGACGGGCAGTTGTTAAACAGTACGGCTTAGCATCATTTCGAAGAGTTATCTTTACAGGCTCACATTTCACTAGTCCGAAACTTCCGAACAAACTTGATTCATCATTGTCAACAAAAGTCAAAACTTGTGTGCAGCTATTCATCCTAAAAGGTTGCTGTCCCTCTGATAACATGAATTGGAAACGCAAAGTTTTGGTCCTTAAAGTTAGTCTCAGCTATGAAAACTCCAAGACAGTCAATTCGTCCTCCAGGTCCAAACAAAACAGTGTTGGCTGATTTCAGTTTCGGTGGGTACTGAAGCTCACGGTAAGTTGATTCACCCATGACTGAGGTATCTGCTCCTGAATCAATTTTTAACGGTATAGTTTTTCCACAGACTTTTAGGTTCACCTTCCATGCTGCTTCATCGTCATAGCAAGTAATGATCGAGCCAAGGAATCCTGATTCCTGATACAATCCTCCGGGTTCTGGATGTACTATTTCTGCTATACTATTCTGGTTACAACACACAGCAAAGTGATCGTATTTGTGACACCGTCTGCACTGTATGCTCTTAGCGAAACAATGATCCCTTGCATGTCGTAGATTACACTTGTTACACTTGCCTTGACCTTGTCCTGTGGTGTGATGGCTACCTCTACCACGTCCACCTGAGTGTCTGTGTCCTCGACCTCTGCCTCGGCCAGTGTTAAAATTTCTCGGACTTTGACTTGTAGCACTATGCTTACGGACTGCTTCCACAATTGTAGCTGACACACTCTGGTCCTTGATCTGTGATTTAACAATTTCTGATTGCCGCGCATTTTCTTTTGCTTTCTCGAGTGTCAGGTCTGATCTGAGCTGTAATTTCTCTGAGAGTTCTTTGTCAGAAATTCCAATCACTAATCGATCTCTAATCTGCTCCTTCTTGTCAGAAAATTCACAATATTCAGAAATTTCGTGGAGGTTTCTAACAAAAGTTTCTATTGACTCACCGGGTTGTTGTGCGCGCTGATGAAATCTGGCTCGCTCGTGGATAATATATCTCTTTGGAATGAAATATTCGTCAAATTTCTTGAAGACTTTCTTAAACTTCTTCTTATCATCTTCATCTTCGAACTGTAGGGACTTAAATATGTGCTCTGCCTCCTTACCCATTGCGTAGATGATTGCGCTGATCTGGACCTCGGGGTCATCTTTGTTCAACTTCGACGCATTTCTGAAGCGCGAAAAACTCTCCTTCCAGTCGAGCCACTCTGTCGGGTTGCTGAAGTTAAAACTCTCCGGGGGGTTGAAACGAGGCATGGTTCTGTTATCGGCTTAATCTATCTATCTACTAAATATGCAGGAAAATTACTGAAATGCCGCTTCTGACACCATGTTTAGACGAGCCATCGAAAACACGTGTGAACACTCAATAATGTGACGTCATACAGAACACTACACATAAAGGTCACATGGTACACAAACAGCTGATAATGATTGAAACATGAATCCGAAACATGTATTTAAACCAAATACTTTTTCAGAGGAAAGAACAAATTAAGATAGGGGTTTAAACAGTCCTTAAAAGAAAACATTGATATATATCTACAATGTTGTGTTTTGTAGATTTGGGTGACGATTTTCTTCTACCAGTAATCGTTTCCCTGGGGAATGTGAAAGCTTCAGTTCTAGACTATGCGATGAAAAAGGGTGACAAAACTCCTATCGTATTTTTAAAGGTATCAAGTTCATCAAACATGTAAATTTATTTCATAGACAAGTCATCAATATACAGTACCGACCGTGCACAACCTAACACCAGAGCGAACCCGGAGCGGACCCCGGGTTCGCTTCCCGGGTTCGCTCGGGGTCCGCTTCGGGTTCGCTTTCAGAAATTTTGGGATCGGTCTGGGTGCGCTTTGGGTGCGCTCCGGGTTCGCTCGGGGTCAGCTCGGGGTCCGCTAGAGCGAACCCGGCGTTCGCTTCCTGGGACCGCTTTACGCACTGATGCGTGAAGCGGACCCCGCTTTAATCTCACCGCCAGTAAGCCCCTTCCCTTGTATATTCCAATACAGTAATGGTAATGTGGATCGATCATTGTTGTTTATGCGACGATGCGGACATATATATGTACACTGTACATGTAAACAGTGATATAATGGAGAACATTGATACATTTTCTAAAATTCATCTGTACATTCGACGTAGATTTAAATGTACATGAATAATTGATTTCCTTGACTTCTCGATCCCGAGAAATTCAAAAAAAGTGTTGAATTGATTTTTAGTGTATCGAATGGTATACAAGTGAAACTGACGAAAGAAATTTAAACTAAATACCTTTTAAATTCATGCTTTATATAGTTTAAAAATACATTAATATTTTGTTATTCCTTACGTTTTGCTAAATCGTAGTTAAAACGTTTGCTTAACACGTGAATTATGTTATCCCATCTATAAATTCATTTAACTGATATATTTAGATTCCATGTATAGTAGTTATACATTTAAATTAAAGTTCGTAATAAATATTTACCGGACATTTTCTAAAAAAAAAAAGTACACTGTATATTAGAGCTTTTTCATGGTCAGAATTTTGGAGCGAGTATGATTTTTATCAGACTAAAAAAGAAAAAGGCAAATAATTATTGTTCTCCCGACCCGATAATAATATATGAATATAGGCCCCATATTTCACACACACATTGTCTTTAAATAATTTCAATTATTTATTTATTTTATTTATTTTCAATTTACGTGTGAAATTAAATAATTCGAAATTTACATCAAAATTATTGATCTTCTTGATCTTCTTGATCTTCTTGGGCATGAAAAAATGCGTGTATATGAAAATCTTTCTTTTGGATGCACATTCCGCCCTAATGGTATTAACAAACTGAATGACTTCACCAGAATGAACGTGAATTAGACCCAGTTCCTGATGATACTTAACAAGATTATTCTTTCAATTTAGTGTAAATCTACAGTTAGTTTGCGTTACCAACTCTCGAACAACCCACATAACTATGTATTGCTTACGCCTTTATTATTTTTTCCCAATAATCAGTCCTAAAAGATTTCAAAATTTATAATAAATCATAATATGTTAAAACATCCCTTCTATATTATATTTCTCTGATTATTCTTTGTCAAGTATAGTTACGCCATTTTGAGAGAATGAAACAATGTACGATTTACTAAATGTCGTGATAAATTAGCATAATTAATTCGTTCAATTATGTAAATCGCACTTAACCTGAGTTTACAGTTATATAATCTCTCTCTCTCTCTCTCTCCTTTTTTTTTAATCTTGATGTTTCCTGTATCTATTTATATTCAAATATTTGGGTACGATAACATTCCTGAACTGTTAGTTTCTTGAGATGATGAAATTTTACAATAATTGTCGAAGACCAACTATATTTCTTTTCTCCTTTTTTTTGTCAGTAAAAATTGTTATATCAATTGATTTCCATTTTTATCCATTGACTGATGTATTTACCCAATTTATTTACCAAATGGACTTTAAATACTGGTATAAAAAACTAAAGAAAATAAACACGTAAATATTCATGTATAATTCTACGTGGAAAATTAAAACAAAAATAATTAGTTGCTTTAATGAAAAAAGAAAATAAATATATAAATATAAAATAAAACCCGGAGAATTAAAATAAATAAATATAAAGTAATATTTTAATTATCATAATAGATTTACACAGCATATTCACACGTTTTGCTTGTATGTACAGTGTTTGGATTTATATCGAATTAAATCAACACGTTCGATCTTATATCCCAATTGACAGATCAATATGCAATTTTTATTGGTTGATGCGCTGATTGGTTAATCGCTAATCCTGATTGACAGCTTTGTAAAGAAATACCGAACCCGCGTTCGCTCTCTGGGACCGCTACTGAATTTGGGGTTCGCTCTCTGGGTCCGCTTCGGGTTCGCTCGGGGTCCGCTACGGGTTCGGTTTGGGTCCGCTCCGGGTTCGCTCAGGGTCTGCCCTAGCGGACCCTCTAGCGGACCCCGAGCGAACCCGGAGCAGACCCAGAGAGCGAACCCGGGGTCCGCTCTTGGTTCGCTTTCTGTTAGGTTGTGTCCGGTCGGTACTGTAGTATGTGAGTTCGACTGATAGTTCTTTAATTATTGATATTCATGTGATTGTACCCATAAAGGAAAAAAATAATTCTCATATTTTCCCATTCTGTATTCGTTACGATTTTGATTGAAGATGCCAGACATCATTTTGATACAAATATAGATTGAGGTCTATTCTGATATCAATTACACTAAATAACGATTTTTCTTTTCACAACATGTATATCCCGCCTCTGATGTCTTGGAGATCAGTGTTTGCTCAATCTTTGAATCGTTCACTAGACTTTAGAGCTTCGATTAAGTAATTTATTTTTATCCTAAATAAAAAAAAAAATATAAATGGCTAGTCATACATGCATGTACTCTGTTGACTGCTTTTGTCTTCTTTTTTCAAAGAATTCTGGAGATGATGTATCTGTTATAACAGATTTAAATATCTCTCATGAAGAGTACTATGAAGGATCGGAGCATCAGTTTAAAATGAGGGCTCCTTGGAAAAGAAAAGGATCTCAATCCCTTAAGATATCTACCAAAAGAGGTGACAATGAATCCGGGGAAGACAATGTTGATCTGAAGGATTTGCTTTCCGATCAGTCTTTAACTTTCGAGGCCATACTTTGCTACTTGCTTATTGGAGGTATGTGGTTAATTAACTTTTTTTCGAAATTAGAATTTTCACTTAATGGCAAGTTTATAAACGTATTTTGACATTTCATTTAAACTTTTATATATGTTTTAATTCATTATGATCTAGAATAGGTAAGCATCTAACAGAAATTGTGAAATGACAAAACTACACCATACTGTTGAATATATTTTGTCATCGCTGCTAGTTAATGGACCCTCTCCCCCTAACGAAATCTGGCTATGTGTAGCTTCGGCAAATCGATTATTACATCACAATAGACAATAAACAAATAGTTCCAAATAAACAATTGCTTCTCTCACACACTTGACATAAATTAATTTCTCAATAATATTGTAATCACATCATACATATTAATTATCCTGTTATAACAGCACAATTTGAATCTAAAACTAAAATCGACATTCCCTGTAATGAGTGAGATGGTGTAACAGACACGTTTGGAAGACACGTAATTCCATTGCATTTGAGAAATTATGTAAATTATGACAAAATCAAATAACTCCCTTGTAAATTTCAAACAAGTTACGACATCCACTAAACAATAAAACAAGAGTGTCCCAAGGTGTTTAAACTTCTTCAAAGCTGTAGCTAAATCTAAGAGTAGTCAGTTATTCATATACTGCTAGCATATACAGTATGTTTTTCAAAAAGAAAAAAATCTAGCATCATTGGTTCATCAATGCCAAAAATGCCAAAAAAAAAACATTCACAAATAGTATAAGACTGTGATAGAGTCTGTCAATAAAAAATATGATTTTATACCCTCAAATGAATAATGAAGTTGAAATCATTATAACTAAATATTTATCATTTTGCATGTGTTAAAACGTGTTTTAAAGTCATTGCGTCAATATTGTCATTCTACATGATAGGTTGTGAGATTTCGATATCGATGTATTTGTAAACTATTCAATATCAGTTTTTGTGGCTACTGAATATCATACAGTGTCAAAGAATAGTATTATGAGCTCATAATCATGAAATAAATGTTAATTATCAACATCCGCCTCTCAAAATTCCCCTTAATTAAAATCAAATCATCTGAGGTGTAAAGTAGGTCAATGGTCATGGTCAAGTGTATTGTGACGCTTGTATTTTAGAAATGAAAATAAATCTAAAAGTAGTCAGCTACAGTTCTCGCATGGTTATTCTTTACAATTCTATCGTGTGTTATCGTGCGTGTATCCTACCGCATCGAGTTTTCCGTATATTAGATTTCATTCCATACGTAAATTTATATAAGAAGTTAAGATTAGTTTTGGCAATTAAGTTAGATCTTGTTTATCTAGTTTTATATTGATTTTGGAATTTCAACACCCCACACTGGGAAAACGCCTAATCTGAGATTAAGTCTTTAATAATGTTCAGAGTTTTAATTCCTTTGCCGACTTAAACCTGTTTTAATTTTTTTTTATTTACAGAATTGGACACAGTCTAAGAACAATGATTTATAATTATTTAGTCTGAAGAAGTCGCTCTTTCACTCTGTTTATACTTTTTTATCAATTTTTGTGTTTTGTATTGTAAAGAAAAAAAAGAATTTTATTATTCAATGTCCCTTGATTAATCCAAGGTCTTACATATGTCGCTATCTGATATATAAATGTTTTATATACATATACATATACATGTATGTGTAGTTATGGTAGATTCAAATTCTGTTGACACAGTTAACATGTATGTAGAACTGCTTTTATATTTACATTTATTTAGATTTCTACACAGGAAAATATTTTTATTGAACTTTATAGTTCATGATAGATCTATAATGTTAAATTTATTAATTTCGATATATCCAATTTCTTTCATTTTTTTTTTATCTTTCAGCCGTTCTTCTACATGTACATGTACAAGTATTATTTTACTAAGATTTTAATATTTAATTGTGATATTAAGATGAAAACGCGCATATTGTAAGCTTTAGATATTAAAAAAAAATGTCTAATTTATTGCGTAAAATTCTTCCGTGAAATGACTTAGTATCTGTATCAAATATATTAGGTACAAAATATATATATATATATTTTTCATTACTTATAAATCAGTTAATAGAGTTTTATGAATTTATAATTTCATTAAAAAAGAAAAATCTAGCATCATAGTTCATGAATACATAGAAAAACACCCACAAATAGTATGGGACTGCGATAGAGTTTGACAATAAAAAATATGATGCCCTACCCTCAAATTAGAATCTTATGGAATTCACGGTACGTTTTTAAAATGGACTGAAAAATTATTTACATGATAGAGTTCAAAGAGTCGCGGTAAATTGGTTCTTTTCAAATTTTAAACCTATATCACTGGGTATTCCTCAAGGTTTTGTTCTAGGTCCTTTCCTATTCGCCCTATATATTAATGACATAACTGATAACTTAGTTGATAATACAAGGCTATTTGCAGATGATATATCGCTGTTTATAGTGATAGATAATGATGTTAATGCAGCAGTTATATCACTTACATCTGATATAGATAAAATCAATAAATGGGTTTCAACATGGGCTGTGGATTTTTGACCAACCAAAACCTGCAATGTAAATTTTACATAAAGTTCGAAAAACCATCCCCCACTCCATTTTGGCTGTAATGGTAGCATTAAATGTGAATCTTGAACACACATTGTCATCTTCGACTTCTTTTCCAAAGTGATGCCAAATGGTCATCTTATGTAAATAATTTATACGAAAAAACTTGTTTTCGGCAAAATCTTCTAAGGATGTTGAAACATTTCTTAGATAGAAGTTCTTGAGATCGAAATAGATAGAAATATTTTTTAAAGATAAATTATATTTACATTAATGTTTGTGTGAAGAAGGTGGGGGGGGGTATATTATCATATTGTTAGCGGGCTTGGAGAACAATAATCATTTGTAATTTTTTTTTTCATTCCGATTAAAATCATTATCGCTCCCTAATTCTGAGCGTGAAAAAAGATCTGATATAATTTATTTTTTAAATATCCGATAAATTCTTTCAACGAACTTTCAATGTGCAACTACTATAAATGAAATCTAAATATGTCAAGTGTACAAAAGGTAAATTTAATTTATAGATGCGATATCATAATTCACGTGTTTGGTTAAGATTTAATCTACGATTTTGCAAAACTTAAGGAATAACACATATAATTTAAAAGTATACAACGCATGAGTTCGAAAGATATATTGTTTAGAGGCTAACGTGAGTTTCATTTGTAAACCATTAAATTCATTGAAAATCAATTCAACACCTTTGTCTTCCTTTTCTGTTTTTGTTTCACGTTATAACTAAAGAAAAATAGATGCCTAATAACCCGTTGACAAAATAGATCGAAATTCTGAGATCGGAGAAATCAAAGAAATCAATTATAGATGTAAATCTATGTCAAATGTACAGTTAAATTTTGGAAGATTTATCAATGTTCTCCATAATGTCACTTTTTTACATATACAGTGTACGTGTATCAATCGCCGCATAAACAAGAATGATCGATCCACATTCCCACTACTGTATCGGAATATACAAGGGGCGGGGCTAAGTGGCGGGGAGAGTAAAGCGGGGTCCGCTTCATGCATCAATGCGTAAAGCGGTCCCAGAAAGTGAATGCCATGGTTACAATCTTAGACATATTGATAATTTCAATTTTGCCATACCTCAAGCAAGGACAGTCTCATACTTCAACAGTTCAACAGCCTTCTACTATTCAATTATGAAACAATTTACCACTAGAAACAAAATGTTTTTAATCTTATTTTTTTGTTTTGAGAATGTCTTAAAGAAACCAACTGCAGATAGAATAGCGGATGTCAAGCTCTTCCATAAAGGCAATCGCAAGGAAAACATTATAAATTGTCAACTAAGAAATGAATCTAGTAATTTAAATGCTCATTTGTATAATCAATATCTAAGTGAAATAGCATCTTGTACTTAGTGTATACATCGGAACGAGGATAATTATCATTTTTTGAATACTTTGCTATTTGGTAATAGGCAATTACGTGATTAAGAGTAACCAATGTCACGCCTTATCTCAAAAATACATGCAGTTTTTGGTTTTAAAACAAAAAAGAATATTCTTTACTTGTTTAATAGATTTTAAGCTTGACAAGAAATGTTATTTGGAAGATGTGTAGATAGGGTAACACAAACTGTACAGGTACTCCTTGGAAAATGTTGAGAAAGTGAAAGCTCAATCTCATATTTTTCATTTTTTATATATGCCTGTGACGTCTAAGATTTTGCTGTTCCGTGACTTAATGATGTGTCCTGAAAAATCACTCAAAATTGATACAAATTAACAATATTTTGATATGAAATTTTGAAGACCGTCTAAGTAAAGATTTTTTTATATTATGTGTGATATTTTGCCTGATTATGTCGCCAACTATTTTTTCTGTGCAGCAAGTCCGCGTAATTTTTGAACGGAACCTCGTATTAATCAGATATTTAACATGTATTTTTATTAATTTTAGTTGCAATGGCATCTGAGTCTGACAAGAAATACAGTGTTTTTGTAAGTTTAAAATGGAAAAAACAATGTTGTTGCTATTGGTATTGAGGATATCATTGGCATTATTAAAAATCTTTACTTTTAATTGAAAATTCGAAGAAAGTTAAATTTGCAATTTCTACATAAAAAATCTCTTCCTGTAATATCTATTGAGAGAGTATATTTATTTTACTTTCAGGGGAAGTTAACCAATGAATACACAAATGCATTAACAATGTATCTCTTGAAAGAAGGACAATGGAAAATACCAAAAGATGTAGTTGAATTAGACTTTCCAAAATCAACATTCAACGAGAAGAGTATCGAGTATATTGGAGGACAGGTATGACAATTTGAAAAATGTTATTTAAATGCTATTAAATACCGTTGTTATATGACTTGTAATACTGGTACACATATACGTATATGTGTGTAAACGTTGATTTTAATGACAACGAGCAAGTGGGTTCATTTCACAAATGTATTATTTCATTTAATAAATACAGGCAATGTTGTTCAAGAAAACAGTTTTGTTAATAAAATATTTAACAAATAATTATTAGACAAACACGCATACACAAACAAAGCATAAAACTGAATTTTCATGTCGACGGAAATAATTTTAATTTCCTCGTAATTTTTGGATCATAAAATATCATTTCACGCATTATATCTGAAAGGAAAAAGAAACACATACTATACTTTTAAATTAAATCAAAACTTTTATTTCGAAAATGTGTTCCAGTATTGTAATCAAAAATTTTTAATTAGTATTTAATCAACAAGTTACAAAAATCTTGTGTGACTTTGACTGTTAACTCCTGAGTTATCGAACTTTATATGTCGAAACCCCTCAAGAATGGAAATAAATATTCTCATCACCTCCCTTGCACATTGATAACAGCCTTGATTATTCTGTGCATTGAGTTCACCAGAGCATTTATCTTTCACATAGGATTATTATTCAACCCTTCCAACAATAGTCTTAAAGGTTGAGAGTAGCTGTATTACTCCAAAGCCAACAAATCCCCCCGCCAAATGAATCAAACGGATTTTTGTTTTAGCATAGAATTTACAGAATCCAGCTGGTTTAATACACGCGAATGTTAGTAAGAAAGTCTCGACAAACATTGCCTACATTTTACCAGACGTGTGTGAACGTGCTAAAACATTATGCATACGACGCGTACGTGCCCGTCTGAGGGTAAGATCGACGTAAAGTAGTCAAGCTCGAGGACCAAATTAAAGCAGAGAATTTCTGTCAATTTTAAGTTGGAAAATAAGGGCATGGTAGTCTGCTGCATAAATATCTGATTCAGTGATAATGCCTTGACAATAACCGAGGTGGCATGATGAAAAAACCCTTTCTTGAAGTGATGTTGTTACGCGCCAACGTCACCGCCAGGGTTGGTTAGAAACCGTTTTAGTTACCCTCTGACAACTGAAAAAAAGCGTTTTTTGTTGAAATGTTTAAAACAAACTGCACATCAACATTTGTTGCCTTTTTTATTAACTTATGCTATTAAATTACTGGACCAAGTGTAATTTCCATCAGCCATACCATGATTGCAAGAAATTTATACTGATTGCAATTGTGGAAAACGATGTACCTAACTCTAATGCATCGATTAGCACTACAAGATGAGATCATTACATTGTCGTCATCAACATGCCCGTGTTTTTGGCTTTTTATCACTTCCCCTTAGTGGCGCTATACATTTGCTGTTGAGTAGTAGTCTTTACCAGTAATTTTTGTGCAAAGTAACAAAAATTCACATATGGACATATACATTATTTTCGGCCACATAGTCAAAAAAGCTTCGCATATTATGTTCTTATGCGTTTCGTTTTCCTTTCAGTTTATTATGCAAAATCATAATCATAAAATAATTTACTGTTAACTATAATCATTTCCATTCAAAATAGTTGAATGAAATTCAATTTACAACATAAATAGACATCACAATATACACAAACTTCACTAAAAGCAAATCTTACCACGTATATGGTATATGAACCTAATTTATCTGTATATGATTCCCTACTCAGTCAGCCAGTCGCCCGCGTGGCGCAGTGGTAAAAGCGGTTCTAGAGTTGCGAAATACATGTAAGGAGTTAATCCTAACCTCGTGTGTTTTAATCCCACTGTGGGACGTGAAGACCGGTCCTTCAGATGAGACCGTATAAACCGAGGTCCCCTGTCACAGTAGGTGCTGGCATGAAATGAGTGCTGAGTGTAGGACAAAATTTGCAGCTTTCCACATGCAGGTGGTGGCGTCTCCATATGAGTGAAAAAAGGGACGTTAGACAGCATACAATCAATACATCTCAGTCAGTCATAGCCAAATAAATTATCATAAATTCTACGATTATTGCCGAGATCAAAGAAAAGCCGCGAACATTATTCTTCAATAAACCACGAACTTCATAAAAAAAAATATCATATCAAAAGCACGTATCAAACCTGTGCAATTGACATTTACATTTGACTTAAACATGAAATACTTATTTAAACCACATTGATGTGTCGTCTTTTGCAAATCAAACACTGTATTGCAGAGAGAAAGCTGATGAATGTATGTTTCTAAAGTCAAGCGGGGCTGTTTTACAAACCTCCCTACGTGATTTTAATGACATAATGGTAAAATAGGAAACTTACTTTGTTATTGTTTATTAAAAATTTTTTTATCTAAATAAGCTTTTAACAGATTTTTAATTAATAAAAGGCTAATTTTAATGCAGTGAAAGCACAATCGTTTTCATTCTATTCACAAGTAAAAAAAAACTTACACTCTGGTGCTAAATGGAACAGCGTTATCGCAGCATGGTGATCATGACCTGATTCGTTTCTTTATAGAGAAACGATCAGTCGTATTTAAGAGCTGCTAGCACATGTAGTAGGATAGAAATAAAGTCCTTGTTGTCGTGAATGTTGCAGAATTACCTCCTCTGTCTCGAAATGTTGTTTGAAATATATAAACCTCGGCTAATGCCTCGGCTTTTACCTTTCAAACATTTCTCGACCTCGGAGGTTATTCTGCAACATTAGCAAAAACGCAGACTTTGTTTCTGAAGTATGTCTAAATGATTATTGACAAAATATGTATTGAAAAATCATGAAAAATATATCACTTTACTCAAATATCATTCCCATAACTTCCACATTTCATGCTCATATTTAATAATGTTAAAAATGTTAATAAACTGACCTGTTTAGTGTATTTTCCAATGTCCATAAGGTATCATAATTCAAATTATCATATAGTTAGTAGTTAATGCGCAAATTCTACACGGTGTGATACGGTTGACTTCACAATATCTCATATCACAGACCGGTCCGAAAATCCATATCACGCATCGGACCGCAGGGCCGAAAATCCATATCAAACAGGAAGTAACGTTTCTTTAACGTTTAAAAGTTAATTTACTTGATGTTATCTTATTTTCATACTAAATTATTCTTTAATGACATTTGTGGTCTTAATTATTTTTCTAGTTACCTTAAATTGGCTCTATTTAATTTTATAGAAAAATGTCGTAAACAAACCCGAAACATTCTTTAATGACCATATGTGAACTTACTTATTAAGTATTTTAAATATATGTAAATAGAACACTACTTACTGAAATTCATATCAGTATGTCACATCAGCCACTCGGACTGCTATGACAGGATATGGATTTTAATATGTAATATTCTCCACATAGTCAAAGTTTATAAATTAGTGGATTATTCTGGAATCAGTCAATAAATTGTTCAATTCTTAAGGACTTTTTTGAAAGTTTCTAAAAATACTTTAGTAGTAAAGTTCTCACAAGAGTAATCAATCAAATACCTGGGTTCATCCATGCATGATTATCATGCTTGGTCAAATGGGAAACACTTTGGAAAGACTTGTGTAATAAGTACATACAATAAAATTCTATGTGTCATATAATGTTTCATATACACTCTTTTTAACATTGTTTTTGACAAATTTAGATTAAGATTCCAGATGTTATTGATTTTTAATGTATTAAAAACGGGGTCAACTGGATCCGGATCGAACTCATGCTTGGATCGAGTTCGGCTTGATTGGGATCGAGTGCTCAATTAATTTAATTTTGCGGAAAAATGAGATTGTAGTCAATTAACCGTCACCTCCCATACTCTTCCCATTTAAAACAAATATTTGAAATTGAAATCTCAATTGTTGAATTTTGTTGTATAGATTTTTCCTCATTTTGTAAGATCAAGCATTTAGCATACCGTGTGGCCTCTTTGCTTACGCCACCTTTTTGTAACACAAACTTTGTAATCATTATATAACAATAGCTGGGATCAGCTCTAAGTCGCAATATATCATAACTAAGTTGAAACTATTCATTATTTGGACTTATCCTACCTATAATTTACAAAATTGTATGTAATATTGTATATTTATGTGCTTTTGTTTACTTTCGTCATTTATATTGTTATTATCAAGTAATACTTTTATTATAAAAACACGCGTCCACATGTAAACATGTAACATTAAAAACAACATTGAATTGATGCTGATACCATCATACATGTAATTATTGATTCAAATCATAAGTTATGTGAATGTATAAAAAAAATAATTTAAATTGTTACTCAGTAAGTAATGTGTATCATGTAAATAAAAATATGATCTCGTATACCGTAACTTAATTACGATATTATAACCCCTGAAAAGAAAGACATGGGATAAACAAAGATAAACTGTCGAATTATATTTCCCCAAAAAACTGATTCTTTGTGACTTTTATTTGTATTTTGTTATCTAAAATGTTGAATTGATGCCGATACAATCAATTTGAAACCATAGGTAAAATAAACTAAAAAAAACAACTAAGTTTTACTTAGTTATCAGAAAAAGGAATATAAAATAATTCGATTCTTTACTACGATATTGCAGTTATGCATTTGTAATTATCTTTTATAGAAATTTTTTTTATAAAGAAATATATATTCTCATTGAACTTAATCAATTCAAAACTTTGTTTTATATGGGTGCAATTTATGGTTTATAGACAATAGAGAAGCAAATTTCTGATGGTTTGTGGACCGATTTACAACAGTTAGCAGATGGTCGGCACCTGCCATCAACATGGTCGAGAACAACACAGTGCAAGTCTATAATGAAAAAGGGTGAGTGTATTTTTTTTTTCATTTAAACAATACAAATTTAAAAAAAAACATATACAAACTTTTACCAAAAGTGGAATTAAGTGCCATTAATGATTTAACCAACTTTGATGACAGGCTACACCCAATTTGTGAACATTGTCAGGATCGAGGAAACGAGAAAAATCAATCGAAAATTCAATGTTTAAAAAATGGCATTACAATCAACGTAAAAAAAGTCAATCAGCATTTAACTTACTGATATACAGTAAAGGTTGACAAAAGCTTTAATAAAGTACCTTTCTTTCTTTATGGTGGATGGGGGTTGGGATGGGTAGGGGAAAACTCCTAAGGATCTTTGTAATGGCTCTATTGCAGGAGTGATTCACACACGTATATATTTCTGCTTAAATTAGCAGGAAATGACTAAGTAGTCAAAAATCCTCACATTACTCCAACACGTAGTAATGCAAAACACATATCAATCCAACAATACACAGAACAATCCACATATCGGTTATTTATCGTGTATGTTAACTTAAAAATAAAATCACACAAAACGTTTACCATCTCCTAAAATAGTTACCTGTACACATTCTACATGTATAATAATACACAATACAATTTTAGTTTCTATGGCCAAAATTTTCATTATTTATTTTACTATATAAATATAGCCCTTTGATGAGGTCGATCCATAGAAATATCGACTTCGCAGAAAAGCATATCGACCGAGCACGAAGTGCGAGGTGGATATGTTTTTCTGTGAAGTCGATATATCGATGGATTGACCGAATTTAAGGACTACATTTGTTATATTATTTTTTTTAGAAAAGGTTGATACAAAAAAAATTTGAAAAAATAGGAACAAACCACAAGTTTTCTCTCTTAAACACTTAGAGACTAGAAATCAAAATAAATTAAGTTGCTTAATATAACTGTGTTAAACTTTCCTTGACATTTTTAATTTTTTTCATTATTTCGAGGATTTACTTATCTAAAATACTACAAATGTACATTCTTTTAAATTATGTTTTGTATCAATTTTGACAAAGATATTCAATATGTTCTAATATTAAGTTGATCCTAATTCACGCCATTGTAACGTCTTACAGGAATGAGTTATAGAACATAACAAATCTAAATGCAAGTTGAGGTATATATATTTTTTCAGAAACATCAAGTCATATACTGTATTAGCTATAATTTTGAAATCTTTCCTAATAATCTTTTTGTTTTACAGAAAATGACCTCTATATTAAAAAAACATCAAGTCGATATGATTTTCAAGTGTATAAATTGATATATTTATATATCTTAAAGTGTAAATACTGTTATTGTAACTGTAATTTTAGATGCAAATTGTTTGAAAATATCAAGTAATATTTTGTTTCATTAAACAGTTTTTTCAAGGGCGATAATGGATATATACCTCTTTTTGATGGATGCGTATTATTTTACAGGCACAGAAAACAATTTGATATTCTAAAGAGCAACGATTATGTTAACTCATAAGAATTAGATAGGTACTATTATAACAGAAAATATTATGTTTCTTATATTATTGCCAGATAAAAAAAAAGAATTTACCATATCAAGTTTTCTTTAAATCATGATTGGATATAATAGTCATTTCTATAATAAAAAACTTCATACTTTTTTTTTCTATTTTCGATATGAATTTAATGCTATTGTTAATGTTGTTTAGAATTTTAAAAAAAGTTGAAATGTGGAGCAGAGGGATATTTCACCTTAGGGATGTACAAGACACCTACCCCCCAAAAAAGCCTGTGGTTTAATTTTCGCTATGTTTGTATACTTAGTACATGACTATATCTACTCTGTGTATGCACATTTTGGACAAAATCGTCAGATTGGTTTTTGGACAGGAAATTCCAAAAATTACCCCCCTTTTGTTGTTTTCGAGAGAAGAAAATTTTTAATCAATGGACTACTTAAACCTTGGTTTTCAAAAAAAAAAGCCAGGTTAGCTATAACTTTCAAATGTCTTTGATTTATTTCTTTAACCATTTAACACAAAAATATAGTCATCTTTTTAATATACATATCATCAAAAAAGAATTTAAAGACCCACCCAAAACTGAAAAACTATGAATTATCTAAGCCTTGAAAAATGCGTATTTTTCAATTTCATTTTTTTTTTGTGTGAGAAAACCAGTCGTTTAAATTTGGTAAAAAAAACGTTCTTTAGGTAGTGATAGTAAATATAATCTTTATAACTTTTTGCATAATTTTTGTACGACCAGTTTTGATTTAATAGCGGAAAATTACCCCCTCCCCATTACTCAATAAATAATGTTCCCGTGCATCTTTCAGACATAGGTCGATTACTAATCAATGAATCTACAAATACACATTTTTAAAAAAATCAAATTGGAATGTTGCTTTTGCTTCAAAAATATATTAACCTACATATATTAAAGTTCTCATATGTAAAGCGTCAGCCCCCCCCCCTCCATGGTATCCCTGACCGTGGGGCCTTAAAATTTACAATTCTGGAAGATTAGGATATAAATGTAGATTTTTGGCAATTTTTAAATTAACCCCACCCCTTCCTTTTTTGCGTCGCAGACCATAAATTAGCGTTTGACGAAACGTCGTTTACAGAGCAGATACATTTCGTCATCTGAATCTCAGAGGTATGCATTAGTTTTTAAATTTAAGAATGCAGAATAAATATTGGCTACTGGTTTTATACGTATCAGGAAAAAAATACTGAAGGATTTTAGTGTATAGCCCATATATGTATGCGTTATGCATTCCATATCACATGAAACCTGGAAACGAATTCAGCTTATGTTGAATATGTTGATTTTTAATTTATTTCTTTAATTTCATTTATCACAAAATAAAAATGGTGTATGTTCAACTCTTCTGTGATATAAATGGAATAATTATACTTTCTTTCATGTCATTATTTCAAACGAGACATTATGTGGCCGTGAGGATACATCGACACTTACATACATGTACACCCGTAACGATATTGTACTCATTCTTTTAATGTCGTTGCTTCTAAAGTTAAAATTAATATTCCGTATTCGTCCACATTCACTTCAAAAAACACAACCAAGCCCCATATTCCATTTTTCTTTTATACACATCAGGATCGTTTAACTCGTCATTTTGACGCTTTATGTTTTACGTTAAATTTGACGTCAAATTGAAATCGCAAGAGTTATCTCCCCCACTGTGTTGTACGTCTTTAAGTTGCATTACCAACCAAAACCTGAACAGTTACAATATTTAAAAATGTGTTTGATTTTCTCTTTTTGTGCAATATATACATTAAATCGAGGCGAGTTTTTTTCTATCTGTTCTTGTAGTTCTACATCTCGCCAAAATGTTGCCTAAACAAGCAGTGCTCAGTGGGTCCAGAAACTACTGCTGAAAAAAATTATTTTGGATTTCTTCGCCAAGGCGTTAAAAATAGTTATCATTATTAGCTTCTCTTATTTTAGAAATATATACATGTAAATATTAAATTAAATCATGAGATTATGCCAAGGATTGGTCGAACATTGAGAAGTCCTTGATTCATTTTTTTAGAATAGACAATTGTATAAATCATATGTATTTTTTTTAAATTTAGAGATTCTTATACTTTTTTAGAATACAAAACTGTATCAATTATATGTATTTTTTTTTAATTTAGAGATTCTGATACTTTTTTAGAATATAAAACTGTATCAATTATATGTATTTTTTGATTAAGAGATTCCGATATGACATCATATATTGGTAGTTCAGTTCAGATGATTGAAAGTACAAGGAGCACTGCTCATTACACAGGAAAAATGTCCACATGTGTTAAACATATGTTTGGTTTCACATGTGTTCAACACATGTTTTATACATGTAATACATGTGTGTAAATAAACACATGTAAAATATGTGTTTCATTTATATGTAAAACATATATAATATACACATGTTATACACCTGTGAGATAATATATATGTTAAACACATGTTTTTCACCACACATGTAAAACACGTATTATATATATGTAATATATGTGTGCGAAAATACAGATGAATTATACATCTTTAATTTATATAAAATATATGTGTATTCATATACACATGTTATACACATGTTCAGTTTTATCTCATATGTGTGTGTACATTAATTCATCATTTTCTTTTCATTTTAAATCTATTGGGCTTGGCTTACTTCTTGAGTAAAATTAAAATAATTCCGTATTTGTTAACGGGCCGGTTTTGTCTTTTATCGGATGAAAATGTACGTCATTTTTGACGTCACTGCTGCAGCAGACGTGCTGGGTGTATTGGAAAGGTAAGTGATCTCCAAACAATTTTTAAAAGACTTTTAATGCATATTGTTTAAATATCATTTCATTATAGTTACAGGTGCGTATGAACTTTCTATATACACAATACGCCAGGATACATGTAATACTCTTATCATTGTGACTTGTCATGCATTTCGTAAACCTAACGATAGTGATCTATAAGTAATTTTGGTGAAAAATGTTTCTGACTGAATGTAACGGGCACTGGAAGATAATGTAAATATATAGTATGTGTATGTATAAAAAAGACCCTTCTTTTTTTATACATACACATACTATAGATCTATACATGATATATTTATATTAACTTCCAGTGCCCGTGAATGTAGGCGGTTACATGTTAGGCTAAACATGCTAAAGGCATTACTATTTTTTATAATTTGTATACAGGTAAGTAATTTTGGATAAATTTGTTTCTGAATGAACGTAAACATTACATGTTAGGCTATTTTTTAAAGGCATTCTTGGTTTTCCTTTTGTTACGTACTGATATGAAAGTGAAAGTAGAAACCTTGAAACCATTGTGACTGTCAGTTGGTGTTTATGTGTCAAGTCGATTCTTTCATCAACTTAATAATAAGTGTTTGTTTTTATGGCCTATAGATGCATGCAGTCACTTGAGTTCAGTGTCACATTGCTGCGTCTAAAAATCCCAAAGCTGACAAGACTGG
>PRKT01000704.1:95125-150627 GCA_003671525.1 Saccostrea glomerata
GAGATGTTGGACCGCTTACGTCACAGAATGGGCGGAGCTTAATCTCATTTTCATTCGTTGGTGTAAAACAGTGACAAACCTAATGTTACATCACGAAATACAGTAAAAACAAGTATGTAAAAAAAATTAATTAAATTAAACGTATAACAAAACATTTATTGACAGAGTTCTCGGGCAAAATGCGTTTTGTCGGACCCTCGAACCAAACCGTCTGCCGAACTCAGTCAATAAATGTATAATATTATATCCCATTCTTATTCATGACGTCGCAAAAATCAACGTCAAAATATCGCAACGTTAACGTAAACAATGCTACCTTTACAGCTATATAAAACATAAATAAAGCTCTTTACAGGTATATATTGATAATTTCATAAAAATATACACTCTTTAGAAGAACTTAGAGGAATATTATCAATTTTGACACGGGGCCGAATTTTGCGACAAGTGAACCAGGTTCTTTGCAATTTTAAAACTTTTTGAAACGAACAATATAAAATTCGTCCTATTATAGTTCATTTAATGAAATTATGCTGTGTTCTATGAATTCGCCCTGTTTCAAATTCGCCTAATTATGAAGAGGGTGAAAGGGGTGATAGCAAAACCAAGGCAACAATTTCCCTGTGCACAGTATATATATTTATTCTTTTATCAAAATATGTATTAAATAAGTTCAGAAAAAATGTACGTTAAAATCTTTTTAAGCTGTATATGTGCTTTGTTTATTAAACACCTTTTTCTTCGTTTCTTCCTTATATTTGATAGCTTTGCATAGCGATAAGCAGACATTGCTTTTGCTTATACGTCAAAGACTACTGGAATATTAGGGATTGGTTTATGATTATCACTTACTCTATTGGAATGCTCCTGAAGATTGAAAGTGGAACGGGATCGACATCTGATGCTTCCAAAATTTTACTGATTATTACTTTCATCATGCTATGCATTCGCTTACTCCCTCTTATCTGCGTCTCAGAATTACTTGGACCAAAACTTGTAATCATTAATGGAATGGTGAATATATATTATTTAACATTTGAAGCAAATATATTGGACAATTACTAAAATATACGAAGGTTGTTCCAAATTTTCGTAGACTTAACTCAAATCTTTTGAATTAATTAATGTATCTTTTTTCTGGTTGAAAGAAGCGTGCTCTTGGCGGAAAAATAAGAAGTTAACTTGAAAGAAATTTGAGTAATAGGAATTGAAGCGATGTCCTTCTATATCATCCAGTGACTAGAATCAATTTCTTAAAATAATCAAAAAGCTTAAAGATATTAATGTAAAGTTTCTTAATTACTTTGATTTGACTTAACATCAAAATATGTAAACAAAGTACTGTGTATGTACTTGATAAAGCGGGCTTTATATTTTAGCGGCTTAGGCGCAGACAAAAATGTGCTTATTCATGGATACCGCTAAAAAAATTTACATATACAATTCACTAAAGGGACATGTGTAGCGCTTATTTATGATTACGTGAACAACTCTATACCCATTGATTCCGTTAAATATTGAATACGCCGAATGATGTACACGTACAGTATATGTATTTACAGGTGGGGAATGATAATAATTTGAAAATCCTATATTTATATGGGCTATTCATCTCCCTTCAGTGCCACTGTGGCCTTATTCTTAGGTCTGTCTTTATTCTAGTTTCCGTTAAACACAAAGGACCAGAAAACATTTCCTTGTCTACCAAACATTCATGATAACATTTGAAGAAAAACATCTGAATTTCACATAACAATATCAAGAATTTTCATTTCCATTTAAAAAATACATAATAATCATTATTTTTCGGTAGGATTTTAATTATACTATACCAATATCCAATTGCAACTTGTGGATACTGCATCACCTTCTTACACAAGAAAATAAAATGTATCATTTACAAAAGTGTTAATTTGTGTAATAACTCTATATTTATCGATAAAGTAATTAGTTGATATTTGTTAATCTACGTACAAAGTTTCATAAATATATTATATCGGATTCTGACAAAATAACGCTTGTCAACAGAAATTTTGGAAAACCTTCGTATAGAATCAAATAAGATAACGATAATTAAAGTAAATTATAATATGAATATTTTGTATTAAACTGCATTTCAAATGATTATATTTGTATAATTGAAATCTTTTTTTTATCTAGTTGAAAGATACATTAGGATTCATGGCAATCATGGCTGTCATAATAATGTGCTACAATGTCACATATTACGCAATATTATATTCTGGGAATTCAGATTTTTCCTACAAAACTTTTAAAGAAGTTATTTTCAATGGCTACTGGATTTTGTTTGGAGAATTAAACTTAGAGAGAGATAACCGTAAGAGCTGTGCTTTCTTAAAAAAAACAAATTATCAATTCAATTTCTTTTAACAATTCATTCAAGCCGAGAGAGATATGGGTGGGTGGATTGATGAATGGTTAGAGCGAGAAATCTATCAAAAATGCTTTTTTCATCATTATAGTAAAGGAACCTGACGACTGCTCAAATGTAAAAGAGAATTATACCAGTGGACAAATAGAACGATGTCCCTCGACACTTGGTCGCGAAGTTGCGCCTTATCTCAAGGCTGTGTATGGATTTGTGGTGGTGATAATGATGCTAAACGTTTTGATTGCTATATACAAGTAAAAAATACATTACTTTGGCTTTTTCCTGTGCATTGAAAAAAAATCTAAAATATAATATACAGAAGAAAGTGTGTGTCTTGAAACATATATTTGTGTTTATTTTCAGCAATACAATCACCACTGTACATGCTCGATCCAAATTCCATTGGTCCAGACTTCAGTATCGCTTTTTAGAAGAGTATAGTTTACAGTCAATTTTCCCATTTTACATGCAAAGTTTTGCCTTGCTTGCTTGTCTTATCCATCTCTTTATTTGGAAATGTTGTTCGGCTTGTAAACATACGGAATGGAAGCAAACAATAATGAAAGGTAACATTCCAAAAACTAGGGGTACTTTGAACAACGAAATTAGTAAATGATAAACCCTGCCTCCCTAATCATTAAGATAGAAAAGTTTACGTTTTGCTCTGGGAGAGCGAAAAAAAATGTCAGATAAAAATATGAAAAGGCACAATCGCATTTTGTAATAATATTTGAAAATATCATTAAACTTTATTCAGCGGTATAAGAGAAGTTGCAGATAAGAGATTGGTACCATTTATTTATTGTAGATTTATTGGTTTTTTTTTTACACTGTATAAAAATAATAGCAATAGTGATTAAAGTAAATAGGAATAAGAACGAGGGACATTCAAATTTACGATGACTCTGCTATTATGTACTCTTACAGACGTCATATAGTTATGAAATTTCACTGAAATGTGTATCAAAAAGATTCGAATAAATTTGGGGGAAATTTCTGTATCTTGAATAACTTCTAGAATTTTTGCTGTGTTGATATCACTGAAGGAGAGGTAAGGAGCACGACAACAAACTTTAAACAAAAGCATGCGGAATCCAAAACTTAACTAATAAATTTTCTGTAATTCGCAATATTTTTCGATAATTTTCTCAAATATATCTTTTTATTCTTCTATTATTACGTATTTAGATTTGTGACGTTATATGAGAAGTACTAACAGAAATATAGGGTTTTTTCTCCGATGCGATTCCTTTGAAAACGACTGTGAAAAATGACGTCTCCTTAATTGAGGGAGCACCACATGTTTGATAAATTATGTGTAATACTCGAGATATCGGCAACATAGTTCCCAAATCTGCAAAATACCACATGTAGTAAACTAGAGTATTCGTAACATTTGTCTACACATGGCTAATTGGAATTTAAGACCGGTACACCTCTGTACAAAGGCGATATTGGAGAACGGGAAGAAGATTACAAACGAAAACTTTATCCAGACTGTAAAAGAACGTGATTTAGAGCGACCAGTGTCACACTATATCTCAGATGTACCTGCATTTTTTAGTTTTAAAACGAAAAAAAAAAGAATATGCTTAACTTGTTTTTATAGTTTAAGCTTGTAAAAAGAAATGGTGTGAGTAGATAAGGTCACTTAAACATGTTAAACTGTACAGAACTTTTAGGGAAATGTTGAATAAATGAAAGTTCATATTATTTTTTAGAATGCCCGTGACATCGAAAATTTTGCTGTACCGTGACTTAAAATGTCCTGATAAATCAGCAAAATTGATATCAATTTACAACAATTGCATATGAAATTTTGAAGATTCTTTTATAGTATGTGTGACATTTTCCCGATTATGTCGTCGAATATATTTTCTATGCAACAAGTCCGCGTAATTTTTGAACGACCCTCGCATTAGTTGAGAATGTGTTTTATAAAAAGGTCTAACATCTGAAAATAAAGAAGACTTTGTTGAATAAATCAGAACTTTAATAACAAAAATTAAACAAAACGAAACATAAAATAAATACGCTATTGATAGATCTTTCTATATCTAAGCATATACATATTGAATGCAATTAGGTTATAAGTATTTATATATCCGTTTTCCATTGGGTTTTTTCAGCTTTTCTGTATGATACAAACTTTGACGTTAAACTAGAGGAGACAAAGATATATGAATACCTTGCTGGCCTTGAAACTATGTAAATGTTTTCCATTACATCTTTCCTATATTAAAGTTTGATATAAAGAAACATTGAAATGTTTTCAAAAATGTTTTTTATTGATTTTGAATTAGAGTATATATGTATTCAGGTAAAAAAAAATCAATTTTTGACATATTTTTTAGGGATGTTGATTTTGAAGAAAGGGTTCAACTATCGGTAACTATATATATATATATATATATATATATATATATATATATATATATATATATATATATATATATATATCATAGAAAGTGTAAGCAAACGTATTACATATAGTTTGAAACCATCTTTTTTTTTAAGAAACCAACATTTTCGTATTTTTTTTTAGAATCTGAAAGAGAAAATAAAAGAAGTGAAGCAAAACAGCAATGAAAATAATCGAAAGGTGTGGGTTCAAAATGTTACTTGCTTTTATTTTTATGGTGCTGAAATCTATGTAAAATATATTGATTAACTGTCCATTCAAGAATCATAATTCTCGTGATTCGACGTTTAAGAGCCAGTCCTCGATAAGAAAGTACTCAAAAAAAAAAAGGAATGTAAAGTATTTGAATTTCAGATACACCAAATATATTACCTTTTTAGTGCAGAAAGGTCACAGAATAATTACGCGCATTAATTTTCAATATTTGTTCGATGATAGATATTATTCAGACTATTTTACTCAAAATAACATTATACATTATAACCACTGTTACATCTGATAGAATATGATAAATGTTAAAGTGATTCATAAATGAGTCAAAATTTAAGTGCAAAAAGGTCAACTTTATTTTACCGATGCACTTATGTCACCTGCGTTTTTGAGTCATGATTTATAAGTACTTATCAAGAATAATCATAAACTTATCAAACAATCCTTTTTATTACAAAGAACTTTATGCGGTATTAACCAATATTTGCCCCCCAAATCAAACTTTGATGGAGTAATATTTAATTAAGTCCTTAAACAGGAGAATATATGCTGACTTCAAAGCACTGAATAATTTCATAAGTAATGACGTCATATGTACGTAATGACGTCACAAATATGACGTAAATTTCAGTTTTTTGTTAATTTTACAGAAAATTGTACATATTTCGTCGATATTTTAAATAAAAGTCACCGAGCGCATGTATGTTCAGGATAAATATTTTGATATAATGTGTAGAATGATAATATCAATGAAATATGTCAATATTGTTCCTGAACACACATGCGCTCTATAAATTTTAAAGCTAAAATTGTTGAAATTTTTGTCCATTTTGTCCTCTTTCTGAAAAAAGAATATAAAATCAGACTAGTCTGTGACGTCATAAAAACAAAAATTGTGAATGCACTCCTTTGGAACTATAATATTTTCTGTTAATTTATATTTTTTGTACGATTTATTGAATTCAGCACATTTCATGAAGTTTTCAAAATTTGACTTTTGTGGGGGCAAACATATGCAATATACCGCATATAGTTCTTTCACCAGTGAAAAACATTGAGTTTGAAAATCTGCTACGAAATTTTTAAATTTTCCATAAACGTTTGCATTTATATAAAATTGAAATGTTGTAGCTATTCATTAAGCATTTTTTATATAATAGTTTGATGTATTCTTTCAGATCAGGGACGAATTTCAAAAGTTCATTTAAGAGACAAGAAAAAATGGTACATATTATTATTATAATTTTTCTTTGGATTATTTATGTACTTTTTCAATGTATACTTGCAATATACTTTATTTTATACTCTCAATTACTTTGACCCAAAGTTCTGTATAAAAGTGCTGTTTTTTTTTCTTCAGAAAACCAAAATAACAGATGCACACAAGAGAGAAACTTTTCCTTAGTGACATTTATACCGGCTACATGCATTTTAGGTGTTTAGGTGTATCCATCACAACTCTGATTTAATTAAGGTCATCCGCTTTTAGCATTTAAACAATTTTTTAAGAACTAATGATAGCATTTACGATGGGTTAGATTTCGCGGGAAAATGATAAATCGCGAACATTGTGAAATTAAAACTATCCTGAATATTTGCCAATCTACAGTATTTCTCTTCTTTTTATTTTTTTTCTTACCGATTTTGTGCATGCGAGTTCTCGGAAATGGCTTGATGGATTTTCATGAAACTTTAAGTTTTGATAGAACATAAAATAATCTAATGCTGAATTTATTTTCAATTTTGATTACGTCACTTCCAGTTCGGAGATTTCCGCGATATAGTGATTTTTAGAGGGTCACTTTGTCCGGCAATGTTGTCAAAAACCGTTGAAGGTAGAAGTATAAAATTTTCAGTGATGATAGAGCAACCTTTGGAGAAGTGAATTGAGTATATCATTGTCACCGAAAGTACAAAGCGCCGACGTTTGCTATAGTCAGAAAATAGTCCAATTGTACATTTCAAAATTTCTAACAACTATTCAACGATATCTTTTTATTTAGGAATATTTTGTTTTAACATATAGAACAAATATTGTTAAGAATCCCGAGATCTTTCAAATGAAATCTCCAAAAAAGGGCTGGCCCTAAAACATGTGATCTAGAGGGGCCAAAAGTTTTTCCTTGATTTCTCAATAAGTATTGAGAAAAATAAGTAAATCGTCAAAATACTTCCGAAGCAGTCACTTCATGCCAAACCGGAAGTAAACAAAAATATATGTTTTAACCGTTTTTGACACATTTTTGGGTAATATATGTTAAAAGCAGCTTAAAGCTTGATTTTCTGTCCATCGTTAGCACTTGCGGTCAAACGGGAAGTAGCAAAAAATAGCTTACTTCCGCAAAAATCAACATAGATTTGGAAAATTTAATTCATCTGAGACGTCATTACTCCTTTTTTTTTTTAAAGAAACGTTATTTCCGGTCAAACAGGACGGAAGACCTGCTTTGCAACGAGCTTTGCTCTAGTTTTAATTAACTGATTTAATTTATACACCCCTCTCAAAAATAAATATGAGGTACGCCTGTAAAATCGTAAACAAATTGTCTTTCTCGAAAATTAATGAGCGTACTAAGCTCTTATTTCAAGGAAAATTTTTCATATTATGCTTTAATGTGCACAGGGTACGATCCTACGGTGCATGGTTATAAAACCAGTATTTCTTCAGAGAATAAACGAGTATTTTTGCGTAGTAAAAGTTTTACATACATAAGATTTAGATAAATACTGTCTTATCTCAAAATCCTTATCAATTGCATTGTATCTTTGAAAATTTTCTGGCATTTGGTAATTTTTTGGCTGTTTCCCGAGCATAAGAAATTAGAGTGTGGTCAGCAGAACACATGAAAAATGGCGACCTTTGACGGTGTTACATAGATATTTACCAGAAACACGGTCATTCTGACATAGGTGTAGTAATGACATCCTAAAAGACTGATGAATACAGAAGAAAAACATATATAAGAAAAATATATATCATAGATCTAAGGTATACAAGTTCAATTGGAATTTTCTTAGCCCCTTTTATCGAGGCCCAGGGCAGAACAAAAAATATTGACAAACTGCAAAGAGAATAGCGATAGACGCCCTGTAGGCGGTCGATACATGTATAACATTACTATTTAGATGAATGATATTTAAAATATTTGTATACGTTACTAATACATGTAAGTCTTTAAACAGTCCAATAAAGGGAAACTCAATAATATTCATCAATGATTTTTTAAAAATTTTGATGGGAAATATTAAGCCTTTTTGAACACTGTTTAAGACATTTCATGTTACATGTATCATCCGTGCACCGTAAGACATGTACTAGAAATATAAGCCAATTTTGATTATTGATTAGCTGTGCAATCTTGGTTTGGCAAGACTCCCGATTAAAAAAAAAATGTGTCTTTGCTAAAACATTTTTCATTGCATATATCTTTCAGACATTGAAGACTTAATCTTTTTCAGTACGACTTTTTGTTTGTTTGTTTTTCTTTTTAGATTGGCTCTATATTATTTTAAAATAGACAATTTAATTTTATTGGTTACTTCAATTCGATTCAAACTTTTAAGACCTCAATATTTGTAGGGAAAAAGAAATTCATTAAATAAGAACATTCTTCGTAAAATGTTTCAGTATTAGTTTACAATTATATAATTATATAAAAAGCAATAATCTAGTACTGAAATTATACAATATTATATTGCCGAATGTTTCTTATTTCAAGAAACCTTTATTAACATGCAAGAATGATTTCTGTTCCCTACACCACCATTTAATTGTAGGAATATTATACTTATCTTTGTTTGTGTTAGAGCTATAGAGCTATAGTGTCCTATATCATAGAAATGTGAGTGACTACAAATACTTTTATTTTAAGAAAAAAAATAAAGAACAGGTGGACTTAAGGCCGTATTTTTTATCTTTTATTCAACAACTTTACCAAGCTGTAATGAAGTGAATCTAAAATACATAGAAGCAATAGAAATAACTACTTATACATGGCTATATTAGGTAGAAAATTTGTACAAAAACGCTGCCCTTTTCGCCAAGAAACATAATTGAAGCATACAGTAGTGTCGTCTTCCGGAATTGACATGTACATGTGCATGTAGCAGGAGTGGTGTTTAGGTCACTTGATATTATTAAGAGGTGTCATTCTTGACAATTCTCTATTCCTCTTTCTCTCACTCTCCAAAAATTCGAATACTCTTTCGGCATATTTTAGCAATGTCAATATGAATTTTTTTTTTAATGTCAGAACACGCATAATTATAACATTTTATGTGCTAAAAATCAGGAAACGGCAACAAAACACGGGCGTTCAAAGACGTAATTTAGATCGGGGTTAGTACACGTACATGTACAATATGATACAATATGTAATTGTTTTCACGAGTACATTCGCAGGTAGACATCGCATTATGAATTTTAATATAAACCAGGTCAATCGAAGTCAAATCAAGGTTAACGCATTCATATCAATGGAAGCGAAAAGTTTTGAACATGTTTTTTTTTTAGATTATGTGTGCTTGCACGCTTGTCGACTCTTCTCCTTTTAATAAAACATTATTTTCTTCAAAATACCACTAGAAAAAACATGCACGGTACCATGATTACACAGTGGAGATATCGTATTTTTAAATGATGGAACAAAAAAAAAAATATTTTATGAAAGTTTAATTTACGGATTTTTTTTTCTGGCCAGCTAAGTCCACCCATTCTTATACAAAACATTATCTGCCTAAAATCATATAATCAAAACTGCAGATATTTTTCATAGATATCGAACTGCTGCCCAACGTTTAATAAAATACTGGCATTCTGTTCAGTGCTGTAAAGCTCTACTCCGAATGAATTTTTTTGAGAATCACTGAGTTTCACAGTTTCCGGTTCACTTGTGTATTTAAAACGGTATCATGTACAGAGGAGCGTACTTGATAATAAATAATTATTGATAAGAAAACATTTCTAGTGATTTTAAGTTTGGGGTTAGGAGCACTCAAGTGTGAAGGAAGGAAGTTGAGAAAAGGGTGGTTGGTTGTCGTTTTCTTCATTGGGCTTTATATGCTTATATTGTAAAAGATCTTCAGTACATGGTCCTAGGGAAATAGTAGGCCGTCAACTGTAAAAGTCAGCGCTCCTCTTAAACGTTCATTGATGTTTGGGTCCTTAAAAGATTTCAAATCTCGAGTAATCTTGAGTGTATATATTTTAATATGTCATCATGTGTTTTTAATGATAGAATTAAAAAAAATCTGTATGTTTGTTTCTAAAATATATGTTATTCTTATTTTGCTTTGAAATATTCCTGAAGGGATCAAGAAGATCTAATGAAAATATTTTTTTGAAGAATAATAATCTGGTTTAAATATCATTATTGATATATGATTTATTTCACCATTAATGTAATGTTTGCAACTGCTTTAAAAATTTCTATATAATATATATTTTTAAGTTTCTTTAAATTGAAAACAATATGAGTTTTGAAAGAAGACGTTTTTGTATCTTTGAAGAATTTGTGTAGAATTTGTAATTTTGTGTGTATTTGACAATAAAATGATGAACAAACAACGTGAATTTAATTTCCATGTAGTAAAGAATAAAAAATAAATCAAAAACCTTTTAACTTACATGTGTACATATACATGGTCCACATACAAATTCGTAATTAGGTCTTCCTCCCTTCTTTGGAAAAATCTATTAATAATATTCTATTATTTTGTCCGCTGAATTATCTTGATTCAAAAGTTCTCGACAAGATTTATTGCTCGTAAGATGTACTTCATAAATCATATTTTGCCGTTCATCCGGTATATCTGTTTTTCAACTTTTCAACGTTGTAACACCTTTTGCAATCAAAGACGCTCTTCAAAAACCGTATTCTGTTTTTTTTTCAGCTGATGTTGTAGATTTTTTTAATATTTTAGTTAAAAAAGATGCGTCGAACCCTTTTTAGTAGTTACTGATCCTGAAATGTTTTTTATGATAAGGAAAAATGATAATTTTTTTCATCTGAACGAAAAATCGTGCCAACTACATTACATCTATTTACATGGACCTTGAAATTAAAGGGAATTGAAAAACCTTTAATTGTTGAAAGAAGCTATTTATACAGATTATATTAACCGTTGACTTTGACATTCGACCTTAATATTTTACCTCAACCCTAAGAAAGGGATAAAAAGATATATTCAGAACATGTACATGTATAAAAATTTAAGTGACCTTTCACGGTAGCTGAGTCGGAAAAGCTCTCACTCCATGATAATGAATTCGAATCTCGGCCGCAAATAACCTTAGTCGATAAAAAATGAGAAGAAATGAAATATGTAAAGATAAGAAACAGTATATAAGATTAAAAATTCTTAAAACAATACGAAATAGGAACAAGGAAAGACGGACCTCAAAAACATCGAAAAGAGGTGGGATCAGGTGCTATGGAGGAGTTAGCATCCCCTTCTGACCGGTCAAACCTGCGGTGTGCTCCCTGTCATGATCGAGAAATAACGAAAAAATCCGTCGTTTATTCAGTGTATAAACAATAGACTCACAATTTGTATGAAAAACATCCGTCTGCATTTGACTCGATGGTTATTTGTGTTTGCTGACAAGATCATTTTATCGACCATTATAGAACTTACCAAATAATGACTTTAAACAAAACTGCTGATATTCTTGTTTTATTAACTTGTTTGTCAATAACTTACCTCTTGTAAGAAATTGTTCATAAGTAGAGCGTGCTATTGCGTATCTAATCAACTGAGATACGTAAAATCCTTATGCAGGTGAAAAAGGTATATTGCTGCATAAGTATGGTGAGTTAGAAAAGTTAAAGTCATCACGCTTATCGTATAGCTTGGCTGTTAGATTACCATTTATATCTTTTTCAAGTAAAATATCTAAATATGAAATATATACGTCAGACTCTTTGATATCTTTTATATAAATCTCTCTAGGATATATCTTATCGACATAAGAATGGAAATTACCATTGTTAATTGTCAGAACACCGTTGATGTATCTACAAGCTGGAGCCCATAGTAAGTGCTTTTTGGATGGACGATAATCATCCTAGTCTGTTTATTTGTCTGCCGCTAAATTTGAGTCTCTGAAATCCAATTCATAAATGACTACATGGTCCGAAATAACTCAACTTTTTAAATTAAAGAGGGCTACTTTAAGGCGGTGAATATTTTATTTTTAAATTCAACTTTCAAAATATGTGGAGAATCAAAATAAAATGATATAACATATTTGTACTTAAAGATGTATTTTAGCAGGTGTCAGGCGACACAAATTAATGGGTTTCTTATAACAGTTCTTCGGTAAATTCATTTTTCCTTTGAACGACAAAAAAGTAGGGAGTGTATTGTTAAAATAAATTCTTGCATTAAAGCAGCTGAAATGCAACGGAATAATTCATCAATTTCAAATCATAATGATAAAAATTTATAAAGAATTTTATTTTTTCACTTCTTCACATTGGATGTAATAGTGAAATCTTGTCTGTACATTTTACCTTTTTTGATCTCTATGTGTTTTATAAACAAATTCAATATGCATTTCAAACAGTGTATGATTTTTTGACAAATTTCTTTCAAATTTGTCAGTTAGATTTTGATCAATCATAATATAAATAGTAGCGTGTAAATACTTGTCAAATAACAGTTTTAAGAGACATCAGTACTGAAATAACTGGAGGCAGTTCACTTCTAGAATTCACAAATCATTGGTTTCGGAGTTTGAAGCTGAATCCAGTTTGAAAACTTGATTATTTTCCTGAGTCTCAATTATTGCGAAATCGTTTATTTTAAGTAGTGACGTCTTTCTGATGATCATAGTCCTTGTCCTTTCTTCCTGGCAATTTATTAATCCTGCTTAAATAAAATAAAGTAAAAAAATAAAAAAAGATGAGAAAAAAAGTTCATTTAGAATATAACATTGGAATAAAAAATCGTTTTATATACTTCCTAACCTTTTGTTGATTTTGTAAAACAGGTACAGTCCAATCAGAACAATTGTAAGACAAAATGGTACCAGAATACCATAAAATCTAACTTGGTATTTGTCTTCAACTGAATTAATAAAATAATTAATAATTGGGGAAAACGGTAATGATACTTAGAATTTCTTTTTGAAAGCATATAGCGATTATGTGACCCATTCGACATTCATTCCAATTCACTCCAGCTTTACAGCCAGGTTTACAGGCACCAGTCGCGTGTCGACAGGCAGGCGATACTTTGCAAAACGCATTACAGGCACTTCTCCAATTTAGCCCATATAATCCAAATTTACAGACTGAAAAAAAAAACATTATTTTTTCTAAATTTCAATTTTGGAAACTAGCAAAAAAATGATTACCGTAGACGGTTTTTTTTCCACGAGTTATAAGTCCACGGAATTTCCATTTCTGCTCAATCCGCTTGTAGATAATTACGCTGAAATCTTGAGACTTTTATTATATGCCTTACATGTGTACGTATAAAGTTGGATGTGTCAATTATTACCACGCAGAAAAAAGGACTTTAAATTTCTTTCACTCTTAAATAAATAATATTGTAACATTTAACAAAAATAAAATATATAAAATTTATATATCAAATATATTTCAAGGGTTATCTTAGTATCTTTGATCACATTTTTTCCCTGATAGCCAGAGTCACACCTATTAACAACGGAACCATTGACGTGATGACAAGAGTCGCTTTCTACACATATTTCACATGTCTTATTACACTATGTTCCATATTTATTGCCATTACACTCAGTGAAAAAATACATTATTTACATGTACACGTATGCTTCCTCGCATTTTACAGATTTTAAACACATATCAGGCTGAAAGACCAATTTGAATTATGCACTTAATTTTTTAGCTGAACAGCTAAGTCCCTTTGCTAAAACTGTTTAAGGGTCAAAATACTGTAGATCACTAAATTTTCGCGAAACCTTATTTTCGCGAGATAGTCATTGCCTCTTGATTAGCGAGACAAAATCCCCACGCATTGTGGTTATTGCTGTATATAATCTTAAGGAAAGTTAATATACGCGAGAATTAAAATTTCGCGAGCACACTGTCTCGCGTTATTACGCGAAAATAAAGTTCTCGCGAATAAAAAGTGATCTACAGTGCTGAAAACTCTAATTCAATAAAATTAACATGAAATCTATTGTCTATGTTTAAAACCGGAATACTAAATTACGATTAGTTTATAAGGAACACTGCTATAATGTAATATCGCAAATACCTCGCAGTTATCTAACTTACTACCGCTCATTTTACGGGGAGTCGAGTAAGCTCTAAATCTCACAAAATTCCTGGGGCATAAGACATTGTTCCCAGTAGAGACAATAGAATGATTAGAACAATTTGATGTGGACAGTACAATGTATTGCTAAGGATTGAACTCCAAATAGTAGATTGTCAAGTAAATAAAGTTTATAATATTTAATCAGCTATAAAATGTGATGATTTTCAATGTACAGTCAATGGACAAAAGTATTCGTCATTTTAATTGGCGTTGCGTTAATCGCGATGCCTCTCTCGGCTATTTTTCACTCGCGCTATTTATAGAACAAACGAAATAGAATGAAACTTTCAATAAAGAGACTGGAGAAATTACGTCACGATTTTTTGACGTCATTTTGTCACTTGTGTGTCTGTAAACACTGGAAAACATCACTCGAAAACATGGGGCGAAAATCAGTTGAGTTGAGCACTGAGGTAAAAGAAATGATCGTAAAATCTGCAAACCACACTCCAAATAAAGCAGAACTGGCGAAAATGTTTGGTATACCAAGGTCAACAATTGTGAGTATTTTGAATAAATTTGACAGACTGGGTACTGTAGAAAACTTGCCGAGATCTGGCCGTCAACTTTTGTTTACAACTCGGGACAAGACGAAGTTGAGTCGCCTCGCTAAAGCAAACAGAAGGGACACTTTGACAGATTTAACAAACAAACTGAACGAAGGAAGAGGAAGACAATTTAGTGAGAAAACAGTATTTAGAAAATTACGTGAAGAAGGGTACAAAAGGAAACGTGCAAGGAAGACTATGGTGGTTCGATGTGTGAACAGAAAAAAACGGGTAAAATGGTGTCAAGAACGAAAAAACTGGAAAAGTGATAATGAATGGAAAAAATATATATTTTCCGATGAAAGTCAGATTGTTATCGGGACAGATAACCGTGTGTATGTGTGGAGAAAGGACGCCGAAGCGAACAGTCCCCATTTGATTTGTCCGCCATCGAAAAGGAAGGTAACACTTATGATCTGGGGATGCATGTGTTTTGATGGTATGGGAACTATTGTACCTGTCGAAGGTAATATAAATGCACTCAAATACTTGGAAATAGTTGACAATAATTTATGGCCTGTAATTGCCAGACATTTCCCGAACAAAGCCTATGTTTTCCAAGACGATAATGCTCCCGTACATAGGGCTCACGTAGTGAAAAACTATATGACCGAAAATAATATTAACTGCACAGATTGGCCAGCTCAGTCTCCAGATTTAAATGTGATTGAAAACATTTGGTTAAAGATCAAAAGAGAGCTTAAAGGCATGTCCGCAACTATTGAAAGTCGCGATCAGCTGTTTCATGCAATCAGACAAGTGTGGGAAAACATCCCCTTGGAATACGTCCACAGCCTCTACGCATCCATTCCAGATCGGATTAAAGAAGTAATACGTATGAAAGGAAATACGACCAAATATTAGGTAAGTGACTTTAATTTTAAGTTTACAAATCTACGTTTAAAACTTCCGTTGTGAACGTAAACAACGCGACGCCATTTTGAAAAATGACGAATACTTTTGTCCATTGACTGTACATGTTAATGTAATGTGATGAGTCCGCTTAGTTAGAAATATCGTTTAAATGTAACATGTTAGGATTAGCTCCTCTCAAAAATTAATAAGGCTGTTTCAGAGGTTAATTAGCAAGGTATTCCGCCAGGATTTTTTTTTACTTATTTGTCCTTATAAATCCTATAGTAATAATGTATAGGGGGAAAATAACTCACGGTGTTAATATTAGCTATATTCACGTTGTTGATAAATCGGTGAATTCAAGAAACAGTGAATAAGTTTTTGATAACCTCTAAGTTTTATTTGGAAATTTCAGAATAGACTACGATAGACCCGTAAACATACATGTACGTGCAGTACATGGTCATTTAAGTAATTACGAGTAGCAATTGTCATTCAATTAGTTTAATTAACACGCTTTACTTTACTTCAAATCAGAAGATAATAACCCGTATTTGTTAAGAAGCTGTTTTAAAAGCCAACGCTACATGTTTCATTAATCAAAACAGATGGGCCATGAGTTTTGATTACCCGTGCATAACTAATGTTACCACGTGTATTTGTTACCTGCATTATCATGCATATTAGTTTTTATCAGCATTTTGGTATTAAAAATCATTTAAATAACTATCATAATATTATAACTATACAAAACACATTTATAACCGTCCAGTGGTTTTTGTCGCGTTGTATTATCCCTTCTGAAAGACGATATTGGAATGTACATGCACTCAACATAAAAGCATATATAAAATTCATTTGACGTTTAACATATTAATAGTCAATGACTTTTGTTAACTGCACTTGTTTTGATAAATATTCAGTTATTTATCAAATCTAACTTTTTATATACACCTACCCTGTTGTTCATATCACTGATTAATTTCGTCTACATGAAGATATGGCATGAATTAAACGGATATAGACAAGGGAGCTAACTTTTATTATAGTAGTATACCAAATCCGCGAATTCAAGAAACCGCGATCGTGTCAGCGGAGAGAAAAAACGTGAACATTACAACCCGTGAAATTTATCCCCTATACAGTAGATCTTTCATTGTATTGAATTACACATTTCCCTTCATCAAACAGACGTTTCCTAAAAAATCAAACTTCATCAAAACTTATTACAGCATGCTGTTTTGTCTTTTTTTCTCTCTAAATATCATCAGATTTTTTTCTGAACTGAAATTTAGTTTTGTCTGTGTGATAAACGGTTTATGTTATATTTTTAACAACTGCTTTGGTGAGATTTGCATTCTGCCAATATTAGGACAATTTACACATGTGATGTCAAGCATTTTACTAATCAGGAATTGTGGAAAACGCCAAAACTTATACTATGTCTATAATATATAGTTGTGCAAAGGAAATAAGTCGATACGATGTCGTAATACGTAGCATGATTTCAATCTTGACAAAGCAAACCAACATTAATCTGCAAATTCGATTGACATATAGGGAAGGGAGGCAGAGGAGAAAACACAAGAAGACAAAAAAGGAAAAAAAACTATTTCTTGATTGTTCCATTAAATTTTGTTTTGTTGCTAAATTGCACAGATAAAAGTTGTACATGTATTCACAACCATTCCCATCGATATGGTAAAGTCCGGGCTTTTTCATATCATTCACAACTGCTCTTTTTAATAGAACGCGTATATTCACTTACCTTGCAATTGGTCTTTAGTAAAATTATTTTGTTAAAAACATGTTGATTATACACAAAAGTACAATAAAATTTACATCGAAAGATGCTTGAGTTTCTCATTGAGAATATCTACGTGGTTTTTGGAGGCCAGGTCTTCTTACAATCTACAGTACCGACGGTTTGCTTCCAGGGTTCGCTTTAGGTCCGCTTTGGGTTCGCTTTCAGAAAGTTTGGGACCGCTCTTGGTGCGCTCCGGGTCGCTCCGCGTTCGCTCGGGGTCAGCTCTGGGTCCGCTAGAGCGAAACCGGCGTTCGCTTTCTGGAACCGCTTTATGCACTGATGCGTGAAGCGAACCCCGCATTAATCTCGCCGCCACTAAGCCCCGCCCCTTGTTTATTTTAATACAGTAATGGGATTGTGGATCGATCAGTGTTGTTTATGCGGCGATCGATACATGTACACTGCACATGTAAATAGTGACATTATGGAGAACATTGATAAATTATCCAAAATTCAGCTGTACATTCGACGTAGATTTACATGTATAATTGATTTCCTTGATTTCTCCGATCTCGGAATTTCGATCCCGAGAAATTCAAAGTTATTTAATAGAGGGTTATCAGGCATTTATTTTTCTTTAGTAATAACGTTTAAACAAAAAAAATATAGAAGAGGAAGAAAAAGGTGTTGAATTGATTTTCAATGTATCGAATGGTGTACAAGTGAAACTGAAGTTAGCATCTAAACAAAATACCTTTCAAATTCATGAGTTATATATACTTTTAAATTATATTTGTTATACCTTAAATTTTGCAAAATTGTAGTTTACATCTTTGCAAAACACGTGAATTATGATATCGCATCTATAATTTATATACACCTTTTGTAAACATGATAGATTTAGATATAATTCATCGATTTACACATTATAAGTTCATAATAAATATTTACAGGACATTTTCCAAAAAAAAAAAATATTAGATCTTTTTCACGCTCAGAATTATGGAGCGAATATGATTTAATCGAATGAGGAAAAAAAAGACAAATAATAATTGTTATCCCGGCCCGCTAAGAATATAATAATAATCCCCCCTTCTTCACACACACAATAATGAAATCAAACATTATCTTAAAAAAATATTTCTAAATATTTGAATATAAATAAGTACAGAAAACATCATGACAAAAAGAGAGATCCTAACTGTGATAACTCTCATTATTACATTTTTACCCGTGAAATACTGTAATTTATTCATTGAATAAAAATTATCCTGTCACAGTGTGAAAGGATATCAAAATGATATCCTGTCACAGTGTGACGAATATCAAAAGTGCGGGAAAACTCTCGATTTCCTTTCTCATAACAAAGATTGTTGTAAAATATCTTCCTTGACCATATATAAGATAGATGGAAATAAATAAAGCATTCTGAGAGCGGATTAAACTGTCAAAATTACCAAAAATATGATGTCAAATTCATGTTTACAGTGTTTTCAACTCACTTAGCTATGACGTCTCAACCGCTCCACTATGACGTCACGAGTCCATAAATGTAAAACAAAAAGACAGAGGCAAAGGAAAAATCAAAGATTTTTTTATAAAATGTAATAAACAGAAAATTCAATGTTTTGTAGTTGAATATGGAATTTATTTCACTCGTGAGACAGGATTTTTTGATATTTTCACTCGTGCTTCGCACTCGTGAAAATATCAAAAATCCTGTCCCACTCGTGAAAAAAATTCCATATTCAACTACAAAACATTGAATATCCTCTATTTATTAGACAAGATTTTAATTATAAAGCCTGATGACTTTTTCTTAAATTTCTGTGAGTCGTCCTCCCGATCGCGCTTGAATTATTTTCTGTAAACCTGCTGCAATATTTTTTTTTTTTTTCAAAAATATACAGGAAGACATACATGTACATGTAATTTTTTTTCATGTCCAATCAAAAAAAGATCAATAATTTTGTTGTGAATTTTAAAATAATTTAAAGGAACACGTAAATAGAGAAAATGGAAATGAAATAATTGAATAATGGGCACGTAAATATTGTCGTACTGTTAGTATCTTGAGATGATAAAATTTTTCAATAATTGTCAAGACCAACTATTTTTCTTCTCACCTCTTTTTGTCAGTAAAAATTGTAATATCAATTACTGATTTCCTTTTTTACGCATTAACTGATGTATTTACCCATGGGCTTTAAATACTTGTATAAAGAACTAAAGAAAATAAATTCGTAAATATTTAATGTGTCATTCTACCTGGAAAATAAAAAATATATATAATTTTCATATTGCTTTATTTAAAAAAAATGAATATATAAATATGAAATACAAGCCGGAGAATTAAAATAAATAAATATGAAATAATAATTTAATTATCATGATAATAGATTTGCACTGTAACTTTAAACGTTTTGCTTGTATGTATAATGTTTTGATTTATATTGAATTAAATCAACACGTTCGATCTTTTATCACAATCGACAGATCAATATGCTATTTTGATTGGTTGACGCGCTGATTGGTTAATTGCTAATACTGATTGACAGCTCTGTAAAGAAATACATGTACCGAGCGCGCGATTGCTCTCTGGGACCGCTACTGAATTTAGGGTTCGCTCTCTGGGTCCGCTTCAGGTTCGCTCGAGGTCCGCTACGGGTTCACCTTTTAGGTGCGCTCCGGGTTCGCTCGGGGTCAGCCCTAGCGGACCCTGGGCGAACCCGAAGCGGACCCAGAGAGTGAACCCGGGGTCCGCTCCGGGTTGGCTTTCTGTTAGGTTGTGTCCGGTTGGTACAGTATTGGAATTATCATGGGTTCCAACTGCACTCCATTACCAGCAGATCTATGTTTGTATGAATATGAAGCAGAAAATGTCCAGAATCTTATGCGGGAAAGAAGAAAACACTCAATTTGGCCTTCAACTCGACGTTAGGTATATCGACGACGTATTGTCAATAAACAAAGTTAATTCCTATTCTTATCTCGATACAATATATATTGGCAAGCTTAACATAAAAATACAACAGAGTCCGTCATATCTGATTCACATTTAGATATTCTACCTGAAAAACAAAGTTAATTGTAAACTAACGACCAAGCTCTTTGATAAACGTGATGACTTCAATTTTACCGTCGTGAACTTCCCTTATTAACGCAGCAATGATTTTGAATAAAGTTCTTCATCTCCGTATGTTTCCTACAATCAACACCACTTGCATGCGGAATTTATATATCTTAGCTATATCGAAATATGCTTGAAGTATGTTCAGTTTTTATAACTAAGTAAATTGATGACAGGTGAATCGATGAAGCAGGAATATCTGCAGTCTGGTTCAGTGTTATAATTTCGTAAGTTTTATGGTCGATACAATGACCTTGTCATCAAATGCAAATTTTCATTGAGTCAAATGCTGACTGACATTTTAATACATTTTCCCCCATTATTTATACATTTCTAATCACGAAGAATTTTTTTGTTAATTCCCGATCAAGACAAGGAGCACACGGCGGATGTGACGGATCAGCAGGGGATGCTCACTTCTCCATTACACCTCATCCCGCTCATTTTTTTTTTACCTTTTTAATGGATTTTTGATCTTAAATTCTCTTTTTTATTTTCATATTTCACGTATTACATGTACATATAAAACATATTATGAGCCATAGAAAATTTTTATTTACTTTTTAAAAAAAGGCATTAGGGCCAGGGTGAGTTGTTGTTTTACAATTTCAATATAAAAAGTACGTTTCTTTTTCAAATAACAGTAGTGATAGAAATCAGTAATGAAACAGTTTTAATGGAATAAACAGAGAAAATTCTTCTTGAACAAAAACAACAGCATTTTAGTGTTACTAATAAAAATAAGTATTATATAGAAACTAAAATAAAATTTATGGACATTCATGATAAACTGTCATGATTAACGTTGTTTAATGCTGAGGAATCAATAGACAATGTTTAGAATTATTCACATAATCTAAAAGTAATTAATGTGAATAAAAGATATATACAAAAAAAGTAATAAATCTTATTACAAATTAGAAATAACCGCTAAAAATGAAAAACAAAATGTAAATTTCACAAAAAAAGTTCCAAGCAAATCTTTTCTATTAACAAAATATAAGTGACACAGTTGAAAGCTTAATCCAGTTCTTAAAGTTGTTGATTGTCGTAAATATTTTCAACTGCAAAATCGTCTATTTTATGAAGGGTCACGTCGTCTTTCTGATGATGATAAGTCTTGTTATATCCTTCTTGCGATTTTTTAATCCTTTAAAAAGATAAAAGGAAAAAAAAGCATTTCGGATTACATATCTCGATTTTTAAAAGCAGTATCTTTTTTGTGTACTGTCTTACCTTTTCTTGATTCTGTAAAATAGGAACAGCCCAGTCAGGACGATAAAAATACAAAATGGTACCAGAATACCATAAAATCTAGCCTGGTAGTTGTCTTCAACTAAAAAATCATAATAGGGAAAAACATATTTGATACTCAGATTTCGATTATGTTAAGCAGTTATTGATATACCGACCCCGTAGACAAGCAGACCCAGTCACTCCAGCTTTACAGCCAAATTTACAGACACCAGTCACGTGATGACAGTCACGTGATACTTTACAAAACGTACTGCAGACATCTCTGCAATTTATCCCGTAAAATCCAAACTCACAAACTAAAAATAAACATTATTTTTTTAATATTCAATTATTGCAAAAAACATATGTTTATGATTGTTTTTTATCGTTTCATTTTTTCACTTTGAATTAAATCTTTTTGTAACATTAAACGAATTAACAAAAGGAGATATTAAAATTCATCACAATCAAGAGATTGCACCTATCAAATATATTGTTAGGCTTGTCAGGGTTACCTTGATCACATTTATTTCCCTGAAATCCAGATTCACAACCATTGATGCAGGAACCATTAACGTGATGGCAAGCCTCGCTTTTAATGCAATTACCGCATGTATTATTACAGGCCGTTCCATATTGATTACTATCGCACTCTATAATAAAAAATACAATTATATTTACTTAGAAATGTTACCAATAAACAGCATATCTTCATTTTGATCCCTTCTACTCCTTGAATTTATTATTTTTTCTTGTTTTAAAATCCGGAATCAGTTCTTAAACACTTTTATCCCCCACAAGGTCGTATCATCATCACAGCATATTGTTCATGCTTGTCAAAAATGTTTTCTGTTAAATTTTTTATGCCATAACCAACACAGAAACAGTACTGGACGAAAATACAAAGATATTAGAGATTCAACCATTTAACTTAAAAATGTATGTTCATTTCGCTGTTTTTTCTTGATTTTTTTCATTCAAATATAATGTATTATTTTACCTCATTATAAATATTCTATACAACCCGTTATCTTATTGGTTCTAGGTTATCACGTGATCAGGTCGTAAAACTTCATATTTCCCGTAGTCGACACGCTTTTCATCATATTTCACCTTTTCGGAACACCTAGTAAATTTTCCCGCATTATAGTTCTCGTTCGTTGAACGAAAACTCCCGAGAGTAGTAAACGTCACAATAGCCTGGTTTACGTCACAAAACTGATGACAATGTGTAACCAAAGGGTTTCATAGTAACTTTATGTTAACAATAAAAGTGCGGAATTTGAAAGTTTATGTTTATTTCAAAGGTTTTGCTTGTTTCGATATAATAAACAATTCATTGCATGAATGTTCGGGAAACAGGAAGACTTATTCAGCCAAGAAATGTCATATTCTTGAGTGAATGTTTCCCTCACTATCATGCAATAAATGTATGATATTGTCCCAAAGTGGCAGTTACTGTCGGAGGTGATGCCTTCTCTGCCTATACACCTGGCCCTTCCTCTAAAGGAAATACGTTTTATACCCTGTTTACCGATTAATATTCTTTATGTGTTCTCTCAGACCTTTATGTGTTCTCTAAGATCGATAATTGTTCGTTTTCTTCAAAATATTTTATTCAAAGAAGATGCCTTTTAAAAGGCATTGTCAAATGCTACAAATAATATAAGGGAGGGGGGGGGGGAGGGGGCAAAGGATTTCTCATTAATAGTTTATGTATTACCTTCATCACAAAAGTCTCCTTTCCATCCAGTATGACATCCATGCTCACAAACGCCATTAACGTTGTTACATCTGTTGCATGTCTCGTAACACTTATGGATACATTTCGCTCCAAAATATCCTTCACTGCAGGCTTAAATATTAAGAACATTACTTCAAACAATATTCCCACATACTTCAGAAAAAAAGTATTTGAACGTTTATATAGCATTTATGAATATTTACCACATACTTTTGAAAAAAAAGTATTTGGAACGCATATATAGCATTGATGGATATTTTATATACCTTTGTTGCAGAACTGTCCTTCATATCCATCAGAACATCCATTCAAACACGTCCCATTTATTGTATGACACCCTTCTAATGTTTTGCAATGACCACAATATTGACTGCAATTCTCACCGAAAAATCCCTTATCGCACTCTGAAATTACATATTCTCTTACTACAGAGCATTTATGTAGATAATAACATTTAATGCACTATTGGAGGTATTTTTTTTATTATTATTTTTGATAAAAGAAATGTACGTTTTGATCACTGGATCTTATTTCACATTTATTGTATGTAATTCTAAAGTACTAACCCTCCTATGAATATTTGTTTTCCATGCATGAAGACATCCGTTATCACAAATATTTTCAAACAATCTGTGTTATATGTTTATGAAAAGATTTTTTGTTTGCTAAATCATGCAATTGCGACATCCTTATCCTTATTTCAGATACAATTTTGCATCGGGCGCCCAGTAATATGTTACAAACTACTGAATTGACTGATATAACTTTTCTACACGCACAGCCTTTTTCCTATCTTAAACATTAAGTATTTTTATCGCTTACATGGGATATTCTTCCATACAACTGATAGTCAAGTGTATTTGAAATAGTTAACATCTGAATGTATTTAAAATGGCCATGAATAGTTATCCAAAATTCTTAACTGTAGGTCATGTCCGAGAAAAAAACTCAATTAATTTGAGACTGATTTATTTATTTTTGTTCTCTTTATATGACAAATAAAATTGTAAATATAGAAGTCATGTCTAATATATTTAAAATACCGGAGGCCTCCGTATAAATTTTGATCATCCTTGCTCCTTCAGACAAAAAGACAGTCGCATGACACATACATGAAAAGCTCCAGATAATTTTGCTTTGCAAACTTAACATTCAGATGAAGTAATCAAGAAATCAATTAACAAAAAATTCAATGATTTATTGCAGACAAAACAATTAGAAATGTATAGACATATTAAAGATACTCTCTCATATACATGTTAGATTAGTGATTTCTATGCTTATCTGTATTTATAAAGACATTTTCTTTACCTTCGTTGCAATAATCTCCCCTCCAGCCCGGATAACATCCATTGTCACATTTACCATTTGTTTTGTCACACGTAGAGCCAAAACATGCAGTGCTACAGTTTTCAGAACAATTTCTTCCAAAGGATCCTTCCAGGCAGGCTGTGATAAGTAACATTTTAAGATAAAAATTTTCATGAATTTTTATATATGAGAATAACAATAAAAAAAATTATATGATCTAATACAGTGTAATTATCCATAATAGATTTTTAATACGTTAAATCAAACACTTTCTTTAATAATAATTTTCCAGGATTGAGGTAAAATGTGTTTTGTTCAAGAGGACTCGATTAAGTCGATTGGAGGAGCCTTCAGATTTGTGATTGTGAAACAATATATATGGCGTAGTTTATATTAATTTATGGTTCTATTACTACCTCGAAATCAAAGAAAGATCAAACATTCGAGAAAAACTAAACAAAAAAAAAATAAATAAATCAATAGATAAATAAATAAATAAATGAAGCAATTAATGTTATTATACCTCATTATAAATATTCTACACAGCGCGTTATCCGATTGGTTCTAGGTTATCACGTGATCGGGCCGTAAAACTTCATAGTTCCCCGCAGTTATGATAAGGCTGTCCGAAGGTTTAGAATGCCTTGTATATAGGCATTTTATTTTGAGCTAGATTTTAATTTTAATATGTAATTCTTGACTGAAATTGTATTCAACTTGAGATAATAGTTTAATCAGGTTTTATATTAAAGCATTTTTTTTATCTCACATTACTGTGTTGATCACCTGTCGGAGATTTATGATATTCCTAATTGTTGCACAAAAATCGCTTCGGCTCAAGTGCAAAAAAATATATTGGGCCAAGTCTGTTACATAGATCAATTCATCGTGATCTCAGGTAAATGGAAAGTGCTGGGGGCAGGTTTAATTTTTACTTGTTTAGAAAACATTTTTAGGAGAAATTTAACTTACCAGCATAAGAAGGGGTATTTTCAACTCTTTATCGCTATTTAGACGAAAGTGGATCAACTACACGCAATCCCCCAGCAAAATTCAATCGGAGAACATACTTCTCTTCTAGATTCACACATAATATCTTCAATTTGTACTTGTTTATCACTTGTGCCAGTCAAATATAAACACGATTTACAAATTCTAACTGTCTATGGACACGTAAGGGGAGCGTATCACACATATTTTTTGCTATTGTTTGAATATGTGCATATCGAACAAGCAAAAGGAATAGGGATATTTAAATTTCAAATGTTCAGCATCATAACAGCACACTTGAGCCTTAAAACAATCCTTACGTTTGAATTAAGCAACAAATTCCCCAAAATAAATCTACATGCCATGTGGTAATCATGACACTTCCCCGTCATGTCAGCCCAAGTATGCAGTGACATGACGTCATATTCTATTATGACGTCATATCTAGGTTGTTCGGAGAAGTTACTACAGTTTGAACAGTTTCATATTTTCCGGGCAGCCTTATCCTAGCTGCGCCGTCGTCGACACGCTTTTCATCATATTCAACCTCTTCTGAACACTTATATTTCCATGCTGGTTGCACAGAAAGCTGTTTTTTTTGCAGTGACATATGTTATGCAGGTTCTGAAATATCTATTAAATAATTTCTTATGAATTCTATCAGCAACAATGTGACAAATATAGTAAATATATTCTGAAAATCCGGGATAAAATTGAACAAATTTGAAGGTAAATGTCAAACTTTTTTTGTAATATCTGGAAATGTACATCATATACCCCCACTTTTGATGTTCTTTTCTAAATATTCAAGATAACTTTGACCTATGTGCTTAAAATCAGAAATAAGAGGCCCAGGGGCCACAGCGCTCACCTGAGCACATCGGGCTTGAATTTACCCCCCGCCCCTCCAGGCGTTCATCATTTGAACAAACTAGAATCTACATTACCTGAGGATGATTCCATATAAATATCACCAATCATAGCCTTGATATACTTGAAAAGTAGATTTTAAAAGGTTTCCCTATGTATCCCTATGTAAAATTTGGGTTGGCCATTTTGGCCCCAGCCTAGCCCCGGGGGTCATGATTTGATCAAACTTTAATCTACAAAACCTGAGGATGATTCCATATCAGTTTCATCTTTTCTGGCCCAGTGGTTCTGGAGGAGAAAATTTTTAAAGATTTTTCCTATATATTCCCATGTAAAACTTGGGTCGGCCATTTTGGCCCCACCCTTGCCCCGGGGGTCATGATTTGAACAAACTTGAATCTACACTACCTGAGGATGATTCCACACGAGTTTCATCTTTCCTGGCCTGTGGTTCTGGAGAAGAAGATTTTTAAAGATTTTTCCTATATATTCCTATGTAAAACTTGAGTCGGCCATTTTGGCCCCACCCTTGCCCCGGGGGTCAAGATTTGAACAAACTTAAATTTACACTACCTTAGGATGATTCCACATGAGTTTCATCTTTCCTGGCCCAGTGGTTCTGGAGAAGAAGATTTTTAAAGATTTTTCCTATATATTCCTATGTAAAACTCGGGTCGGCCATTTTGGCCTCACCCTTGCCCCGGGGGTCATGATTTGAACAAACTGGAATCTACACTACCTGAAAATGATTCCACATGAGTTTCATCTTTCCTGGCCTGTGGTTCTGGAGAAGAAGATTTTAAAAGATTTTTCCTATATATTCCAATGTAAAACTTGGGTCGGCCATTTTGGCCCCACCCTTGCCCCGGGGGTCATGATTTGACCAAACTTGAATCTACCCTACCTGAGGATGATTCCACATGAGTTTCATCTTTCCTTGCCCAGCGGTTCTGGAGAAGAAGATTTTTTAAAAATGCCATTAATTTTTAACAAATTCATGATTATCTCCCCTTGGAAAAGGGCGTAGCCCTTCATTTGAACAAACTTGAATCCCCGTCACCCAAGGATACTTTGTGCCAAGTTTGGTTGAAATTGGCCGAGTGGTTCTTGAGAAGTCGAAAATGTGAAAAAGTTTTAAGACGGACAGACGGACAGACGGACGGCTAGACAGACGGACAGACGGACGCCGGGCAAAATGTGATCAGAAAAGCTCACTTGAGCCTTCGGCTCAGGTGAGCTAAAAATTTAAGACTTTTAAATAATTTTCTTGCTTATGATTTTCAATGCCGGAAAAATAAAATGTAATTAGTGCAGAAAGGTCAAATAATTGATTATGCGAAGCAATTTGAAACTTTTTCTAAGTCAAAATTTTTAAGTGTCTTTTTTTAAACAGACTTAGAGTTCATTTTGTTTCATGCTTTACTTGGATAAAAATATTGGAGGTAAAACATCGAAGATGTAATTTTTAACTAAGACACAAATTTCAGTGCAGAAAGGTCATATTAAATGTACTGTAACGCTAAAAGAAGCATATTGACCTCCATTTTTTTGATTTGAATTTTAATTAAGCTATGTATGTAGAAAGTAAAAATACGCTTGGCAAAAAAAGTTTAAGACTTTAAATATCAGGATTAAACGTCGTTAAGCGAGATAACTCCTATTTATAAGTACAATGGCTAAAAATGCGGGATCGGTAAACAATCAATTCTAACGATGACGTCAAGTTGTCTGCTGCAAGTATGCATTCGGAGCAGAGTAGAAGTAAATAAGAGGTTTAATTACCATTTTCTTCTCTATCTTATTGAAAATTGTAAATTCTTTAGGATAATAAAACTATTATGGACTGTTTAGAAGGGAAACATCACCAATTATCAGGTCTGACTAGGGTTGTCACCCGCAAGCGCCCTCGGGTGACAACCCTACTCAGACCTGATAATTGGTGATGTCTCCCTTCTAAACAGTCCATATTTGTATACTATTTCAACAGTTGAAATATGCTTTGCTTACAATCATTGCAATAAATTCCAATATAACCCTCAGCGCAACCATTTAAACATGTCCCGTTCACAGGGTCACATTGTTGTACACTAAAGCAATGTCCACAAGGCATGCTGCAATTATCCCCATACAATCCTTCGTCACATTCTGAGGAATATAGTAGATGTAAAATTTATATTATTTTGGATTTTTGTTTGGTTTTTTAATTCTAACAAACACACTCACAAACAACAATCATTTTTTTTAGAATGATGGCTACATGTGTCACATTTGCTTAAAGTGAAATCATAAAATGAAAATCGTTTAGTGTTAAATTTGGAATGAACACCATATCTTATTGTTTAATTATTATTGAAAATATGGGAAATTAGCGAATAAAATTAAACATTAAAAAAGAGCAAAGAGGCAGTCACCTTCATGACAATAATCTCCTTTCCATCCAGTGTAACATCCATTTTCACAAATACCATTTGTTCTGTTACATCCTTTGCATGCTGCATTACATGGTTTGACGCAATTTTCCCCGAAGTAACCGTTCAGGCAGGCTAAATAGAGTTGAATATTTTTTTTTTTAAATGTTAGATATACTTTTGTAAAATTAAGTAATTGACATACAAATGTTTTCATACATGCGACTTTTGTATACAATTTAATACATTATTTATTTGTTTATACTTCTATTGCAGTATGGTCCTTCATATCCCCAAGAACATCCATTCAAACACGTTCCATCTACTGGGTGGCATTCACTCAATTGTTTGCAATGTCCACAAATTTGGTTACAACTGTCACCATACGATCCATCATCACATTCTTGAAAAATGCAAAAGACCAGGAAAATTGATTTTTTTTTAAATATTGACCTTGTCTAATAAAAAAAAATGCAAAGTAAATTTATGTTTTTTCTTATTTAAAAAATTGCCTGATAGATTTGGTAAAACTTCTAATGAATCCATTAAAATTATAAAGAAATATTCTTTTTTATGTTCGTGTGTGAGGTACATGTAATTCTCCTTTTTCTATTCCATACTTTTCACGGCAACTTATTAAAAGCATTTATATCTGAGAGGTTTAAATTATTTTTTTTAAAAAACCTACCATGCTCGCACCATTTACCCTTGTAACCAGTCGCACATTTTGGGCACTTTCCATATTCTATATCGCAATACTGAAGACAATTTGTTGAACATGTATATGAACAATCGGATCCATAGTGTGTGGGGTCTGCGCATCCTACAAATATTGAACTTTCAGCTTATGACTTATTTGGAAAAAGTAAAGTCCAATTCTTTGCAATTAAACGGTAAGTAAAAATTGTTTATTCATGCGTTTATCGCTAAATGTTTGAGGCAATTTATAATTCTTTTACATGTGCTGGCAAGGTTTCCAACATTTGACTGTCATTTGAATTAGAAAATACAATAATTTTTACAGCAGCAGTACAAACCGAAACCAAGGATAAAGAACGACATGTTTGGAATGTACATGAATGTATTAGAAGAAAAAGAAGTCGATCAGACCAATCAACTTCCATCATTAAGGATTAAAAATCTTACCATAAACTTCTACCTCACATAGCTCAATGTAGGCATACTTTGAATAATCATTGGGATAAGTAACACCGGGTCTTCTTTCGTTGTAATAGATGACGTATTGTCCGTGTACAGGACACGTGATGTTGACTACAGCTGGTATTGTGTCTATGGTGTAGTTTGTGTCATGAAAACATAAGTGACCTTTAAGTCTGTCCGTTGTATTGGAAATATATACTTGAAATCCAAGGAATCGTGTTGTTAAACCATTTGTTGAACCTAAAAACGAAATACCCGTTGATTTAAATATTTTTTTTTTTTTGATGTAAGGTCAAGAGACCCTGTCAATAAAAAAATGAGAAGAACTTTTCCCATAAATCATACTTGAACATATGAAACGGGGAACAAAGAAATATGACTTCAATTTATACACAACGAGGGTTGATCAAAAAGTTCGCGAACTAATTAAATAACTTCCATTAAAGGAACAATATTTGGTTTCAGCGTTGATAATGTTTTAAATTAGTCTTCTCCTATTTAACTGAACATCAGCCACTGTTCTGCGCATGCGCAAATCACGTGATATTGGCGGTCACGTGACCCTCTCCGTAGCGTTCTGACACAAAAGCCGAGAGATTTTTCTGAGTTTTATATTTCTTTCGATGTATATTAATTTTTATTACAAGAACAGTTCATTTGTCAGAAATGGTCAAATCTCGGCAACGGAATAGGTGGATAAGAATATCCTTTCCAAAAATAAGCATGGTGACCATCAAAACCCAAATCTTCTTTCTCGGGAGTGACGTTTATTAAAGGTGAATAGAGAATGAGTGCCTCCTTTTTATCATATGTAATATTTTAAAAATCTAAAGTAAACGATATCTGAGTTACTTAATAATTATATTATTGTTCAAATATTCAATTATTTTTTCAAAGTGTAAATTGGCGGTCTTTGATAGTAAATTGCTTAATTAAAAAAACATCTTTTCAAACATGCTTTCACTGGGCAACATGACAGGTACCATTTTCAACCAGCTTTCCCTCACTTAAACGATCAATCCAATTATTGTTTGAATTTATAGGAAGTCATTTGCCTTAATAAACTGTGGACAAATCATTATATTCTACGGCAAAGGTCGTTCTTAGATATATAATAAATTGTACAGTCGTTTGTTGAACATGTACGACTGAGACAACCATTTTTAGTCACAAATGACCTACATAGTGACGTCATTTTCATATTGTGACTTCACAAACAAAGAGCAAAACTTTATTCAGTGTATACTATTATAGAACTTGTGAATGGCTATGTGTATACCTAATTTCATTCTAATCTGAATTGTGGTTTTGTAGATATAGAATTAGTTCGCGAACTTTTTGATCACCCCTCGTAATTACCCGATTTCTATTTACGAGGGGTTATCAAAAAGTTCGTGGACTAGCGACATAAAATTACAACCGCTGAAGGTACATCAATGAATTTTGAAATATCTAGTAAGCATCATCTTTGTTATCAAAAGAATAAAACACAAATAGTGAATTTTATTTTTTGATAAATTAGTAATGCTTTTGTAAGCAATGGTATGTCCAAGCGGCGCAACATTGAAAACGACGTTTTTTTCGACCCATGTGTAACTTAGAAAAACTCATTTGATATGATTATTTGACATCCAAAAATCACGTTAATTCAGGTATGTGTCGGGACACAATTGTTCTATAAAATATGAAATTTTCACTTCATTCTGGAATTTCTATAAAATTTTATCGTAAATTTTACACGGAATGTCTAAACAAATGAGGCCTTGAAAATGACGTCAAAAGGGGGGAGAGGTTTCAGTTTCAAACATTATATAAAGTTTTGCCCCTGTACAAAATAGTATAGACCTAAAATATGTACATACTGGCTACAGAGAAATAAAATGCATCCAGAGTACTTGTCTTTTAATGTCAAAATAGATTCAGAGAGTAAAGGGATATACATTTAATGTCGATTTGCAGTCAAGGTGTGAAAAATCAATCCCGTAAAAATGACGTTGATCATGTGTTGTAGATATTGTACTCCCAAAAGCAAAATATGCCGGCACAATACCAAGCGCGGATCTCTCCCATTGTATTAATCCATCTGGAATATTATATTCATTGAAGGCCACTGTTAATGACATTGTAAAGTCATAAAAACAAGGCGGGGGGTTTAATTCCTTACTCAGCTCCAGGAAATCTCAACCAAACAAAAGTGTATGAGGTAGAAGAAGATGACATTGAAAAAACAATGACGTTATCGAACGTCATGAAAATAAACGACGACAGCGCCGGGTGATCATATAATGTCGTTTTCATTTTATAATAATTTGGCAAATAATGACCGTATCAGGCTGAAATTTTCAACATCTCTATTTTGGGTTGCTTTATGTTCCATATAAATTTTGAAAGCACAGATTACATAGTACTAATTTTATAGCCTCAGTCCACGAACTTTTTGATAACCCCTCGTATATACCTTTGAAACAAAATATTCAGCTGTCACCTGTATATATCATGTATGTCTCCCAATTTATTCCAATTTCACTAGCTTCCTCTATGTACATGTACAATCAATTCTTAAATTGATCAAGGATACTCATAAAGACGTTGATATTTGGGGATTGGGAAAAGTTTGTAAATGGCAGCATTTCGCAAATTCTTTTGAAGTTATACCGATCTTGCATAGCAAAAAAAAAAAAAAAAAAAAAATAGATAACCCAGTTTGGGTTTGCGGTTATCCTAGTTCATACCAATTTTTGATCTTTATTTACCATTTTTTAACTAAATGCTCCGTTACTTAGTAATTAATAGGGCCTAAAGCGAATGTGACCAGTTGAGAGGGTAAGCTTGTTCATTCTACTTTTCTGATCAAACTTCATAAAATCTTGCTTTTTATTGATCTTTTATGAGATGAATCTCTTCTAGAGCTATCGATATTTATTATCCCAACAAATAACAGTGTCTAAATTACCGTATTTGCAGAAAATGATATGTCGTGTTCCAAATCAACAATATATAACCGCCAAAAACCCCTGTGCCTTGTCTAAACGTCATTGAAGATTATATAAAGTGGGGAAAAGTTGAAAGAAATCAGAACTCTAGCTCAATGTTTCGAATATATAAAAAACTTATTAACTACCCTCCATGGATTTAAATAATATTGATATTCATCTCTAAGTTCAAAGTAATATGAAATACATGTATATTGAAATATTTTCCCTGAAAGCAACAGGTCAGTAAACGTAGCATAATAAATCTTTTAGGAATATTTCTATTGAGATGCATACTAAAAAAATGTAAATATGCTGTACATACTCCAGTTTCCATTTTCCGTTCTATAATATATGACTATAAATTTTATTCCACGTATTCTCTCCAGATTCACCCACCAAGTAGCGGTTGTTTGTGTGTTAGTTGATACACTGCATTGTCTCCCGTGATAGGAAAGATCTGTTCTTTGTCCATCAATAGCTTTTGATGAACCACTGTATGACGCATCATGTGTAGTGCTTTGCCATGTAGGTTTCAGTAATGCAATATTCTCTGAAAAGAAAAAGTTTTCATTAAAATAACAGAAAATACCTTCAGAAAAATATTGATCACTGTTGATCTAAGAATAATATTTCCAACTAAATCTTAAATTCACAAATGTTAAATTTGCTTGCGGCATGGTATGATTATGTTTTATTATATTGCATTTCTTATATCGTAACCCTTAAAACATGATGATGTTTTCGTATTAAATAAGTTGAACTATTTAAAATTTGTTAAATTTGATGAAAGCGCAAGAACTTTTTATTACCTTTATTCCTTGTAATTCTTTAATACTTGGTTATTAGCAGTATTTTGATAGGAATAATATAATCATAAATCAAAAAAATATATATATAAGCAACTATAATAATAAAACTGGACAACTACTTACAATAAAACCGGAGGTTTATTTCCAGATTTTTATTAAATGAAAATCAACTTATCGACAATTATCTTAAAAGGACATATTTAAGAATATCTAATTTGTGTACAAAGCCTGTTCAAAGAAAAATGGATTTAATAAGAATTACTGTCAAGAAAAAAGTTAATCCAAGAAGAACAAAAGTTTATATTTTGTTTTCCAGTCAGTTTGATATTATTGATAATATTTTTTTTTATCATTACTTCAAAAAATCCATTTTTGTCCTCAATAACTTTGGTGTGTATGAATACACATAACGGGTATCTTATCGGATTTGATACTTTCCGATTTTTTTCCTGGATCAACATTAATTGATCAAAACTTAAGAAATAACAACTTTACCAAGCCCTTACGAAATTTGTATCTTAATAAAAGGTATCTTTTACATAAAAGATTACATTTTTCGCAGAATATAGAAGTGGGAATGAATCGTATTAATCTATATATTTATTATATAATATGCATTTGTTATTTATTTTTGTATGACAAATAACGTAACGTCTTTTTTTTTAAAAAACTTCTCAATGCATATCTTTGTGAACACAAATGCTTATAGGTATATTTGGAAATATTTATGATGTTTTAAACTTTCACATATACACGAGGTTATAACATGCGACGGTAAAATCGTGGAGTCTGGTCAAAAACAAATCTGTTTTGTTTATTTATGTATGTAGTTTTTTTACAGGATTTTGTGCAGACAATTTCTCGAGAATATGGCATCAAAAGGGAGTTGGGGAGCGTTGGGGAACATTTGTAACGGTCCTCGTTACAATCAGCCCTAGTTTTATTTTCTAAGATCGTTTGCAGCATTTTTGACTTTTTGAAAATATATTGATGTTATTTTTTGTTTTTTCATTTTTATTTTTGTCCCTTTTTACATCGTTATCAAAATAAATAATACCAATAGCGTCAAAAGAAGTTTACTGGTAAATTTTCCAAATTTAAACATTTTTTTAATGTTGAAAAATCTTCATAAATCAGATTATTTTGCTAGAAAACAAAATAATGAAACATATTTGTAATATGTGGATAAACATTTGTAAGTCAAAGTTTTTTCCTAGCGAAATACTTAAGTGGTTAATGTAGAAAAAAAACTATCCCTGTTTTTTGGTAAGATTAAAATATTAACGTTATTTATTTAATCGCCTTTTAAAAAAGAAAGAAAACGAACGATAAAAGCAATCAGTGATAATTGTAATAGGTTACTCACCGTATGATTGAGTACACGACAGAAGACACAGCAGAATATACAGAACATACATGACTGATCTAACTAACTTGTAACCCCTTAGTGGAGTAGAATTTCAACACGGAAAAAATGACCAAGACAAAAAGTTTCCTGTTTAAAATCTTCAAAATCAATATCTCAGTTTAAAGGATTTATCAAACACCCTTACATTTATTTTAATGTAATCAACTGTTGTATCTATAAAGCTTAATTCGGGAATTTAGAATGTAATTGAAAAGTTTAAATGGTTAAATTCTTTGAAATTATTCCACTATATCTATGACAAATGTGGAAATAATACGTAAAAAAATACATAATGGTAATAGTTCATTTTTAATAAAAGAAAAGGTTTCTCATATGGTTTTTAACAAAAAGATAATACAACCTAAAAACCTAAGTAAATAACACTGTGATTCTTTTAACGTTCCAACTCTTACTCAGCACACAGAACGTTTAGGAATCTTTTTTGTTTGTTTGTTTGTTTAAACAAATACGGAACCCCAGTTCATTCGGCCTCACATGGAGAAGAGGTCTCCATTTCTCACGGTGGATTTGAACCCGCGATGTAACGATCAGCTCCTGCTATGTGATTCAAGAACAGAGGGTCTAACCAAAGCGCCACGCATGCGACGATTCTTTTTTTTTAATCTTACTGAAGTAAACTATAGTATTTTTGTAAGATATAGCTACCCATCGGTATTTAATAGGACAATTAATGTTCATTATCTTACCGTGCATAATGACGAAGTGCAACACGTTAATGACAATATGTTATGCTACTCATACATTTTTTTTTTACAGGAATTTGCCTTAACCCATAAAAGAAAATGTACAAAATCTATTTTTTGTATTAGCAAATATAAACATTCCACTATATTTTATTACACATAATAAACAGTATGTATCTTTACGAATTACATAAGTTACATGCGATACATTTATACCACATACACTGTATCCATTTTTCCCCCTCATAATGAACTATTTTCGCATTTACTGGAACAAAAGTTTTATAGAATAAACAAAAGACCCATGGGCCTTATAGGTCACCCGAGCATCATGCAACAACTTTGAAATAGGCACCATTTCACATTGCTCTTCATAACTATACACTTAGCAATTTCTTAGTATGGTTACAAAGATTTAATGTATTTTAACTATATGATAAATCAATGGAGCCAGCCCTAACACCAGAACTTCTAACTCTGGGGCCATAAAATTCACAATTTTGGTAGAGGCACTCTTGCTCATCATAACTACGAACTTAGTTTATTTAATACCCAAAAGCAGAGAAGAAGATTTTCAAAGAATTATTGCATTTTCACTATATATTAAATAGAGCCCCACCCTAACACCAGAACCACTGACCCAGGGGCCAAAAAATTAGGAATTTGGGAAGAGGTACTCTTGCTTATCATAAATATGTACTTTGTTTATTTAATACCCGGAAGGAGAGAAGATTTTCAAAGAATTAATGCATTTTCACTATAAAATCAATAGAGCCCCGCCCTAACACCAGAACCCCTGACCCTTGGGCCATAAATTTCACAATTTTGGTAGAGGCACTCTTGCTCATCATAACTATGTACTTATTTAGTTTTCTTAATACTCAGAAGCAGAGAAGAAGATTTTCAAAGATTAAGTGCATTTTCACTAATATAATCAATAGAGCCCCGCCCTCACACCGCAACCCCTGACCCCGAGGCCATGAAATTCAAAATTTTGGAAGAGGCAGTCCTTCTCATCGTAACTATGTACTTAGTTAGTTTATTCAATACCCAGAAGCAGAGAAGAAGCTTTTCAAAGAATGAATGCATTTTTTTTTCACAATATAATCTATATAGCCCAACCTAGCACTAGAAGCCCCGACCCAAGGTCCATGAATTTCACAATCTTGGTAGAAGACTCAATGCTCATTACAATCATGCAAACAGTTTTACTGCTTGATATACAGGAGTAAAAAAGATGATTTTTAAAGATTGCACTAATTTTAGTGTTTTTGGCCCCACTTCTCGGGCCCCAGGGGGCAGGGACCATGAAATTCATAACTTTTGTTCCCCTTTACCCATACATGCTTCATGCCAAAATTGGTTGAAATTGGTTGAGCAGTTGCAGAGAAGAAGCTGAAAATGTTCAAATGTTAACACACGACGCACACCGCACACACACCTAAAATATTTATGTCAATGTGTACCATAAAAAAAATCTTACATATTCCTATTCAATCGTAATTAAGTAACACAAAATTAAAAAAAAAAAAAACTGCAAATCCCCCCTACCCCCGTTTTAGCAAACTTTTAATCACACATGAAAAAAAGTATATTGGATATATGTACCTTCATACGATATACATGTAAACGGTGTTTTAGAAATAAATTTTTATTCATTTTTACATATAACTCAGGAAGAAATGTTGTATATTTTTTTTAAATATTTGTGAATACATTTAACTGAAAACGGGACTAGGAGAGTCGCATTCTTCTTAGCACTATGTTTCAACATACACATCAACCATCACAGCAACTTTCACGATACATTGAATACATTTCCTGTATTACTTTCCTGTTCTTTAAACCCTAAGGCGACCATAATTTGATTTTTAGTTTTACGGATTTTTTTTCAAGAAAGGTCAAGTCGGAGGACGAAAAAAAAAAAAAAAAAAAAGGGACAAAAATCATGCTAGCAACGACCTTTTTCACATATAAAAAGTCACACATTTCACTGAGTATAAAACAAAACAAAAAACAACTTACAAGATATGTTTTTTTAATATTAATACACATTACATGTATAAATGCTGTTATTTATAAAAATTACAACTTTTAATTCAAACGTTGTTTAATATGAGTAACATGTAATATTTGAAATTATAAAAATTTAATTATGTTCTTCACTGTATAGTTTGCACATTCATTTGAGTGTCATTTGAATAATATTCAGGGTAAATATCGAAGTTTAACTTGGCAATTAAACGAATTAATAATATTCTACAGACGGTCTGAGTTTCCAGCTTTTAACTGATGGATGAATGGATTTTTCTCACTATAAGGAGCAAGAGAACTGTTTCCTGGATTTTATAAAGATCTGAAATTGAAGGAATTGGAAGTACCTGTTAGCCAAACTTAAAACTTTATACATTTTTAAAAAATAACATGCGTAATCTATTGAGAATGAATTAGATGGATTCTTAGATCCTGCATTCTTTTTTTTTACTCTTAGTACATATGATATCAAAGCATTATTGTAGTCCTGTTCCAATCTGCTAATATTATATTTTGAAATTCAGAAACTTTATTACCCTGTTTAGCTACATAAATTCAAAGAAGTCTTCTAGAGGTACTGTCAAGTTGCTCTGCAGTTTCAAGGGCTTTTATAATCTGGTGTTGTTGTAGGATTTGCTAAGTCACTGAATCTCATAATCTGCGGTGTTCCCTCTGCAGACTCTTTATTAGTTACCATGTACTTGCTTTCATTTCCTCTTTAAATTAATTATAAAGTACTGTAGTTCATGTCTTTCCTGATCACCGTATTATTTATGGAGGAATTGTTTTGTTTTAGGCGCATATAAACTTGTTTGCAGCAAAGTATCAAGTAAATTCATATAGTTATTTACCATCCTTTTTGCAAAATTTCCACATCTGGTTTCTCTGTCTTTGATAAAAAACACTTTTTATGAGGATAATGAGCAATTACAACTGCAATTACATCTGGTAGCACAGTTGAGATCTTGATTATTACCTGTTATCAGTGGCAATAAGCAGATTAGCTACCGGTAAACACTGCATGACCGCCATTTTTGTTTTGACTTGTCGGTATTTTACAAATCGAAGAAGGTAAAAAATCCGGATTTTTTCGAAATCGGTAGAAACAGCAATTAAAAAAATAGAGAGAGACATGCAATGGGGAGGGTTCAGAATTGGTAGATTCTCGATAAAATCAAAGTTGACAGCTCACTTTCTTCTACCATTCTGCACATGTGTTTTTATTACGTTTCTGACTGATTTGCTTTTATAAAACACAGGTTTGACACGAGCGGATTGAAAAATTCCGATTTTATTTTTTTTTTGAAATGCAAATTTTTAGAGTCGGCGGATCCGTAAAACTAAAAATCAAATTATGGTCGCCTAACCTGACTTATCGACAGTGTAATTGAACGATATAGTTAAAGGCCGAAGTTTTCAACTGTACGGTTTTCCTCAGGTAAGTTTGGTGTGGGGTGGAGCTTAATCGAAGCGGCTGAGAAGCACCGAGGGAACGACGCTGGCTTGTGTATACTACCTATATACACATGATGTTACCTGGGTGTATTACCTGTATGCGTTTTCCTAAGACTTTGTAAACCGCGGCCGTTTTTATTCATGTTAAGCTCATGTATTGCAATGCGAAATAGAGCATTTTTGTTGCAGACAGAATCCTTCTCAATTTCTTTCTTTTAAAATAATTGATATTTTTAATAATTCGACATTTTTTTTTTATACAGGGTGTTTCTTAATGAAGAGTTATAAAGAAAAATACATTTAGCACCAAAATCTGTCGTTGTAATCTGGCGACAAAATGGGAAGTAATTCAAATTACACTTTGTCTACGCAAAACGAAAGAAGAAAGTGAATTATAAAACAGTTTCTCGGTATATAACAATGAAACTTTGAAACGATGATTAGAGAATAAAATGTTGAAGTAGAATTATTGTTGTCTACATAAATATCTTCTTAAGATAAACCCTACTTTATTTTCCATAACGCATGGTCTGTAAAAATGGCCAGGGATTCGGACCGGGGTTGCTTCCCCGACAGCTATGAAACGGGAATGCTGTGAAACAGGAATGGAATTATCTACATCATGTTTATTTCTTTCGGGATTCATGATCAATTTCAAACATTAAATACAAAGCAAGATGTTATACTCCGAGTAATTTCTCTTCTAAAACTTATCATTATACCGTAACTTCGTCACGAAGAAAAGCGACATGTACAGGTGTGATTTATAAATATAAATTCGCTTGACTTAAGAAATAAAGTCCGCGTTTTCGTGAATGTTGCAGAATAACCGCCGAGGTCGAGAAATGTTGTTTGAAATATAAAAGCCGAGGCGTTAGCCGAGGCTTTTATATTTCAAACAACATTTCGAGACCGAGGAGGTTATTCTGCATCATTCACGACAACAAGGACTTTATTTCTATTCTACCAAGGGCGATAAATACAGCCGGTTGTTTCCTCTATAGAGAAACGAATTAGGTCACCATGTCTCGATTACACTGTTCTATTTAACACCAGAGAGAAATTTTGTTGACTTACCTATATACGGAATGCAGACGATTTGAGCTTTCGTTGCATTAAAAATAGTCTTGTTTAATTACAAATTTGTTCGTAATATGTATTGATCAGTTAAAATGAATGTACAAAAACAAAATCATGTTCTTGTTTTACTGCTAAAATATCGTTGTTTAATGTGTAGGGAGGTCCGTGGAATATCCCCGCTTCGCTATAAAAACCGACATTCATCAGCAACTTGATGCAATTTACAGTGTTTATACTGCAAAAGACGACACATCGATGCGGTCTAAACAAGTATTTCATTCTACAGCCAAACATGCATTTGAATTGTTTAGATTTGATACGTGTTTCTGATCTGATAATTTTTTGATGACGTTCGTGATTTATTGGAGAATAATGTCCGGCGGCTTCCTTTGAAGTTTTCAATAACCGTGGTAGAATCATGAACAATGTTACAATGTTTTCATACTTGTTAAAAAAAATATTTAATTCCATGATACTAGCTTCAAACGCAGGTCGGTTTATTTTGTTACTTAATGGAGAAATATATAATCGTTAATTCATGTTTTGATACGAAAATTAAAATAATCGATTGTATATGAACTCCTCCCTTTTAAAATTGAATTCATGGTCGGTACGATCTCCAGACAAGTATACAAGATATACATAACAGCAGCAAACTAAATGTCAATCAAATCAAAGTATCCAATCCCAATTTAATTTCAGATGAATGACAGGGTTTCTAAGACCAGGTAAATTTTAAGGAGGTGCTTATTTCCTCCCCTTTTAAGAAAATGAACGCATAAAACCTTGCAAGTAGAAGTAACTGTGGTTTTGAGAAGAAGTACACTGTATGAAACAGAAAATTTTGATATACGTCAGTGAAATCCTATTTTTTTTTTCCCGTAATAACAACACGATTCCTTGGATTTCAAGTATATATTTCCAATACAACGGACAGACTAAAAGGTCACTTATGTTTTCATGACACAAACTTCACCATTAACACAATACCTGCTGTCGTCAACATAACTTGTCCTGTGCATGGGCGGTATGTCATCTACTACAATGAGAGAAGACCAGGTGTTACTTATCCTAATGGTTATTCGAAATATGCCTACATTGAGCTGTGTGAGGTAGAAGTTTACGGTAAGATTTTTTTATGTTAAATGATGGAGGTTTATTGGTCTGATCGACTTTTTTTTCTTCTAATACATTCATGTACATTCCAATTTTGTCGTCCTTTACCTGTGGTTTCTTTTTGTAATACTGCTGTAAAAATTCCTTCTTAATTTTCTAATTGAAAGGACAGCCCAATGTTGGAAACCTAGCCAGCACATGCAAAAGAAGTAGAAATTGATTAAAACATTTCGCGAAAAACGCAATGATTAAATTTTTTTACTTACCATTTAATGGCAAAGAATTAGACTTTTCTTTTTCCAAATAAATCATAAGCTGAAAGTTCAATATTTGTAGGATGTGCAGACCCCAAACACTATGGATACGATTGTTCATATACATGTTCTACAAATTGTCTTCAGTATTGCGATATAGAATCTGGAAAGTGTCTAAAATGTGCTACTGGTTACAAGGGTAAATGGTGCGAGCATGGTAGGTTCTTTGAAAAATTAATGTTAACCTTTTAGAAATATGCTTTGAATAAGTTGCCGTGAGAAGCATGGAATAGAAAAAAGAAAATTACCTCACAAACGAACAAAAAAAAATCTTTCGTTATAATTTTTTTTTTTATAATCTATCACGTTTTTTTTTAAATTAGAAAATCATAAATCTGTTGTGCATCTTTTTAATTAGTATCAATGTTTTTTTAAAAAGTCAATTTTCAAGGTCTTTTGCATTTTTGAAGAATGTAATGACGGATTGTATGGTGACGGTTGTAACCAAATTTGTGGACATTGCAAACAATTGAGTGAATGTCACCCAGTAGATGGAACATGTTTGAATGGGTGTTCTTGGGGATATGAAGGACCATATTGCAATAGAAGTATAAACAAATAAATAATTAATTGAATGGTATAAAAAAACTGCATGTATGAAAATATTGGAATATCAATTACTTTATCTTACAAAAGTCTAGCTAACATCTAAAAAAAAACTTTTATTCAACCCTATTAAGCCTGCCCGAACGGTTACTTCGGGGAAAATTGGATCAAGCAATGTAATTCAACATGCAAAGGATGTAACAGAACAAATGGTATTTGTGAAGATGAATGTTATACTGGATGGGCAGGAGATTATTGTCATGAAGGTGACAGCCTCCTGGCTCTTTTTTAATGTTTATTTTTTTCGCTCATTTCCCATGTTTTTAATAAAAATAAAATTATAAGATGTGTTGTTCATTCCAAAGTTGACATTTAACGATATCACTTTAAGCAAATCTAGTCATCATTCTAAAAAAATGACATCGTTGTTTGTGATGGAAGGTTAATAAAAAAAAAACCAAACAAAATCCACAACAATGTAAATTTTACATCTACTATATTCCTCAGAATGTGACGGAGGATTTTATGGGGATAATTGCAGCAGGCCCTGCGGACATTGCATTAGTGTACAACAATGTTACCCGATGAACGGGACCTGTTTAAATGGTTGCGCTGAAGGTTATATTGGACATTATTGCAATGATCGTAAGCACAGCATATTTCAACTGTTGAAATATCATTAATTGTTTCATTTGTTTATTGATTTATTTTGTTGTTGTTGTTGTTGTTTTTCTCGAATGTTTGACCTTTAGTTGATTTTGAGATAGTAATAGAACCATGAACTAATATAAACTATGCCATATATATTGTTTCACAATCTGTAGCTCCTCCAATCGACTTAATCGAGTCCTCTTGAACAAAAAAATTGTACCTCAATCCTGGAAAATTATATTTCAAGAAAGTATTTGATTTAACGTATTAAAAATCTATTGTGGATAATTATAAAATCATATCATTTTTCTAAAATTGTTATTCTCATATATAAAAATTCATGAAAATTTTTATCTTAAAATGTTACTTCTCACAGCCTGCCTGGAGGGATCCTTTGGAAGAAATTGTTCTGAGACGTGTAGCAGTGCATGCTATGGTTAGACGTGTAACGGAACAAATTACAAATGTGTAGGCATCGTTGCAAGCCACAGTTTTGTGTCCATTCTATTTTAGTGGGAATAGAAAGGACACAAAATTTGTGGCTTTCAATGATGGGATTCAGGATAACAAGGGTAAAAAGTTAAAACACTGTAGCTCTCTGGTCTGTCAATTTTTTTTCAGAGAGCTACTGTTCTGTAGTTAATATAAGATGTAAGGGGAGACTTCACTGTAAAACAAATTCACTTGTTTTTTTAAAACCCAAATCAGACTCCAAATTTGTTCTACTTCTTTAAAGAGTGCACATGTCTCATTGTATTCCGTATACACGGTAAAGTTTATACACTGTTTATTATTTTTTTTAATTTTTTTTTAGAAAAGGTAAGTCCATTTACTTTTGTTATTCTTGATCAGGAAATTCGGACTATCCCTCATTCTACTATTACAATCAGTATCTCAATGCCTTTTTTAAGACCGTAATGTTTAGTGAACAACAGACAGACTTATAATTTATCAATTTACGTGTTTGTAATTTCATTGGCTTTAACAAACGAAATCATAATGTCGGAGTATCGAGGAAATTCATTCAATATGAATGAATGTTATGTAACATAAATAAAAAACGAAATCTGAGTTCAAAATAATAATATTACTTATATTACAATATTTTCAAATTAAATCATTTCAATTAGTCGAGAAAATATCTTAAAACACAGTGTAACTTTACTCACAAACCTAATCAATGATAACTGAATGTTATTTCTAGCAAAATAATCTGTTTAACACATTTCAGAAATTTTCATCGGTACACAGTTTTTTAGACGACTAAATACTAATAAAACATGCTAAAAACAATTAGTTCGCCTTTTAAACTATGTAAATATCATCAAAAGTTGTTGCCAATAACTTACTTGCACTGTTGATGTCCATTTCACGGAAGTTATTCGTGCGCATGCGCAAAAAATCCATCAGGGGAAAGTGTGTAAACGCCATGGTGCAGCATGAAATTCTGTGTGAAAAAAATCTCGTTCATACCGGAAACTCACACTATAAACAATTTTGTATTTTCTGGGTAAAACACGGTCAAAAATTCCGTTTTGAACGCTTCAGAAAACTCACTACACGAGTGTAAGTGGTGACTTTTCAAAATGTAGTGACTCGTTGGTGTGTTACCTACTTCGTGTAGTGAGTTTTGGGGTCTTACAAACACACACACACACACACACACACACACTTATTGTCCCCGTGCTTTCGCGAGGGGACATTAAATCTCATTCGTCTGTCCGTCTGTCCGTCAGTCGGTCAGTCTGTCTGTCTGTCCGTCCGTCACAAAAACTTTAACCTTGCCCATAACTTTTGATTTAGTGGAGCTATGACTTTTATATTTCACATATGTATTCCTTGTGATAAGACCTTTCTTTGGGTACCACCAATTTGACCTTTTGACCTTGACCTTGGAGTTTGACCCACTTTTGCACAAAAAAATTCATACTTTTACTTTGGCCATTACTTTTGAATTCTAGATACTAGGACTTTAATATTTCACATGTATATTCTTTGTGACAAGACTTTTCATTGGATACCAACAACTTTGACATTTTGATCTAGACCTTGGAGATTTCCGAACTTATGAAAAAAACTTTAACATTGACCATGACTTTTGAACGGTACGGGCTAGGGCTTTCATACTTCATATATGTAATCCTTTTGAGAAGGCCTTTCATTGGATACCAAGAACTTTGACCCTTTCACCTTGACCTTGGAGTTTGACCTACTTTTAAAAAATATTACCTTTGCCACAACTTTTGAACAGTAGATACTAGGACTTTCATATTTCACATATATATATATTCTTTGTGGCAAGACCTTTCATTTGATATCAACAACCTTGACCTTTTGAAGTTGACCTTGGAGAATTTTCGTACTTATGAAAAAACTTTAACTTTTACCATAACTTTTGAATGGCAAGGGCTAGGGCTTTCATACTTCACCTATGTAATCCTTGTGAGAAGACTGTTCATCAGATACCAAACACTTTAACCCTTTGACCTTGACCTTGGAGTTCAGTGATGATTTCTAAATAAATGATATATGATAGGGTGTTCATATTACACACAATATGTCATTAAAAATGACATCTCACCCACAAAGACATCGAAAGCGCGGGACCACAATTTGCTTGTTTCCTCAGTATCGGCATGTTATTTTTTCCGTTTTCGAAAAATGTGATCAAATTTATGTGTTATGGCTGAAATCCTGTTGACCATGAATTTTCTAAACATACAAAAAGTCAGGAACTAATATTTTATCACTTGCGTCGCTGTTGCTGCATGTTAATTTTCATGCACGAGAACTGTTTTTAACGTTTATTCACACTTTGTGAACAGAATGTGAATTTCAAAATACTAGTGAAAATAAGTTGCTGGTCATTCATATTTGTTTGACTAAAACCAAATTTTGCATCTATTCCACATTTTAGATCTTGCATATTCCAAATGACAACATACTCATACTCGTGCTGTTAACGGGATTGCGTTGTAGACATAAATAACACCATAAACGCAATATTATAGCAATATAAGAGCAAACTTTGAAATTATTTGGCAAAAAATCTAGCGAGAAGACATATTAATTTTATCATATCAATCGTTTTTATTTCACCTCGTCTTCACATTTTTTAAATTTTTGACTACGTCCTTAAATAGTTATTCATAGTGTTTAAAAGAAACTATTTTCACAAAATTTGCGGAAAAAAGTCCTTTTCCCATATATTTCAATAGTAAAGCGTAAAAAAGTACTAAAAACTATACCGCGTTTACAGTACTGTAGTTTTATTAAATATCAAAATTATGTAGGCAAATTCAATAAAAAGTGCAGATAATATGCTGTAAATTCTTAAGGTCATTAGAGCCTATATCAAAATTTCAGGATATATTTCCTCGTAAAAAAAATCATGCAGTAAAACCCGCGACCTACCTTGAGGAAAAACGACAAGAATATTAATTGAATTATTTGGACATGTAAATAATAAAAGCCTCTACATTACGGAAGTACCAAGAATGAATATGAGGTAAAAGCAAGCACATGTACATCATTTATATGCCATTGGTAATAAAAATCTAAGAATGAACTATTTTGTAAAATAGCCATTCCCAAAAACAAAACACTGTCAATGCCATAGAGCAGTAGCCTTAATATACATTGTATATATATTTTTTTCAAATTAGATCCGTTTTTTAACTATGCGTTTAATGGAATCTTAGAAGATCTAACTACATAACAGCAGGGGAATGAAAAAAATGCAGTGTTTTAGTGTAATAAAGACAGCATTGAAATGCGACCGATAGAAATCAAATTAAATGATGATTATCTATAGATCAAATTAATAAACCCTAATGTATAATAAGCTTCCGGGTGATTTATGAATATACAAAAGTATTTCTATTCAATACATTTAATTAAAATTCAGAATTTTTCATTTGATCATATTTGTTTCATTAATATCTGATTTTCTGTTTAATAATCTTCACTGTAGTTCTGTAAATTAATTTCTATAATTATTTTTTTTCTGATCATTCCTAATTCTTGATAATACGTTTTGGAAGTACTATCCACTGATTCTTGGTTTCCTCTCCATTACCCATACTCTGTGACCCTTTTACATTGTTCTTCTACTTTGTTTTTAATTCTCTGATCTCGACTCTTAAGCAAATAAAAGGGAAAAATGTCATTCATTTTTGTGTTTTAATAGAAATATCTAATATATTGTGCTCTAAATTTCATGTATCTTTATATCAAAGGGAGCTTGATTTAAAGGGTATCAAGACATTAGATAGAGGTGGTATTTTATTTACCTTAAGTTGATGACGTAGGCTATTTGACGCAAAAGCAAAGAAGAGGAAGAAAAACAACAATGGCAGAAACGGCCATCTCACCGGCGTGAATGTAGGCTCTAAGTTTGTCTTCAAATATGCTTTCAACTATAAAAAAAATAATAAAATCATTGCGTATTTTAAACATAATTTTTTTTTCACTCTAATATCGAGATTTGAATTAATAGTCTCATGTAAACCATTAATGTTTACCTACTGTTTATGGACACACTGAAAACACAAATTCTTAGCACCTCAGCCAATAGCTGCATCCTTTATATTTTGGTCTGTCCATAATTTTAGAGTATAGACGGAAATTAAACTGATTGTTAAAGGGTAGATTATTTCAAGATAATTTTTTTAAAATGTAATTATTTTATTTTTATATATTCTAGGAACATATCCTAAGATTAATCGATTGTATGACATGTATACAATTGCTTGAGGGTTTGAATTCCTTCCAAAAATTGGATGAAATAAAAAGTTTGTTACAACTTCTAACAGCTCCAAAATCAAAAATTTGTTGCTACAGTTGATTGACTATAGTTAACTATAGTAAATCATTATAGAACATAGATGTGTCAAAGTGATCACTTTAGTGACAAAGTAAATACTATAGTATCACTGTTATCACAATAGTAAATAAAAGTTTTCAAAGTGATCACTATAGTAAATCAAAGATTTTTCCATAGTAAATCAATTTCTAATAGAGAAGACTATAGAAAATCGAGGTTTTCATGGTAATCATTTTAATAAATCAAAATGTTAAAGTAAGCACTTTAGTAAATCTAAGTATCGGAGTTACGATATAATAGGAAATCAAAGTTCTCACTTAAGGTTAACTATATTTAGATATAGTAATCTATAGTATTTTTGTAAGGGTTGTTACGCTAAAATTCCGCAGTGCCCAATTGTTCTCAGTGCCGAGCAAAGGTCAAAAGGACAAGTGCACTTAAGCAATGATTAATGGGCCCTTTTTATGTGCCATTTTACTTAAGGAGGAATGCCACACCAACTTTTTATTTTATAGATCTTTGAGTCAACCTTTTAAAACAATGGTTTCAGCATTGAAAGGCCGACATTAGCTCTTATTTATTTTACATGATTTTTTTTGTATTTTTTCAAAGAAAACAAAAAAAATTCATTACATCCAAATTAAATGATTTCTTGTAAAATTTTTGCAGTAAATGAATGCATCACATGAATGCCTAATAAAATATGTTAAGAAAGTCTGGTGATACTTTAAAAATTTTTTCATAAAAAATTATTTATGAAAATAAAACGCATAATTTGTGAATATTTTTTAAATTTGTGGTTAAAATCTTCTTAAAATAAGCCACAACTGGGGAGAACATGATCATTAATCATATTTATAAAAGAAATTGAAACGAAATTGAGAAATTTTAGAGAAATTCATTTTTTTTAATTTTGGCCAATCCCGAGCAAAATTAAACCGATCCCGACCATAATTGTATAATTATTGGAAATAAATAGCATTTTCCTTAAAACACTAGTCTGATTAGGTGTTATAAGGGTTAAAACATTATAGCACCTGACAATAAAATAGATTTCTTCATTGTAAATACTTGAAGAGGCAAAAAATTAGCATTTTATTCATTTTGTGTTAATTTTGATCGGGATCAGTTTAATTTTGATTGGGTTAGGTCCAAATATTAAAAAAATTAATTTTTCTAAAATTTCTCAATTTCGTTTCAATTTCTTTAAAAATTTTAATGACAAACATGTTGTCCTTAGTTGTGACTAGTTTTATGGTGATTTTAACCATAGGTTTAAAAAATATTCACAAATAATGTGTTTTATTTTCATAAATAATTTTTTATAAACAAATTAAAAAGTCTAACCAGACTTTCTTTACATATTCTATAAGGTATTCATGTGATGCATTCATTTACAGCAAAATTTTTACAAGAAAGCACTTAATTTGGGTGTAATGAATTTTTTTCGTTTTCTTTGAAAAAATACCAAAAAAAAAATCATATAAAATAATTAAGAGCTTATGTCGGCCTTTCAATGCTGAAACCATTGTTTAAAAAGGATGACTCAAAGATCTATAAAATAAAAAATTGGTGTGGCATTCTACCTTAAGAATATATTACCAAATCGTTTTCTTTTGGTAATGGTTAGAAATTAGTGGATATTTCTAATTAAAACGCATGTAAAGCATCACCTGAATCAGCATGGATTTAAAACAATTCAATATTTTTAAGGGCCTTATGGATACCCTATATCCAAAAAAGTCGTACCGAACCTTATTTGACTTTCGTTTATGTAAATCAAGGGGAATAGATATTTAAATCGACTCTTGAACAATCTGATGGTGGATCATACTCGCGTTTTCGGAATGTTACTTTTTGGGCCAAATCTGTTTTTAAAAATTAAATGAAGTTGTGTGATCCTGTAGCCATAAAGATCAAACTAAGAAATTGTTACCCTTGCAAAAAAATACAATAACAGTTTCGTTGAATTTAAAATAAAAAAGAGTGTTTAGGTGGCTTTCAATACCTGTTTCATTGTCTTGCATGAATGTTAAAAATGTTTGACACTAAACTCTCCTTGCCCTCCCGTGTTCGTAAAAACAAATACATACAAATATTTCTAAGCTGCGCGACTTTGAGTAAATGACACAAAACCTACCGATGTTTTACAGTGAACACTTTTGAGGAATATTTATATTCAGTTTAATTTTCCTTATGAAATCAATTAGAAATCCAGGACGTTCAAATACAATAACACACGCGAAACCTTGTCACCGCGCGTTAGAATACACAGCAGGAACTATTAGCATTTTCAATACTTTAGGGACACCAAAATATAAAATGATCTATCTCAATTTAATGAAAATTTATAATTCTGAAAAATTAACGTAAAAATTAAAGTAATGTGCGTTAAGAATTAATTTGTCACTTTTTTCCTCACAATGTTTGTTTGCGTTATTTAATTTTGCAACGTCATTTAACGTCATTTGACGTCACCAATGGCTCTAACATCTATTAACCATAGCAGTTTTGAAGGGCGCTAAATTCACATTTTAGATGAACGAAATAAGCAATGATGATAAGAAAAATAAGAGAATGTAAATATAAGCACTGAATTCATATTTTTGGATGTCTTCGGTCCTATAACACACCTGGCCGTGCCGACAAATTTATCATACCGCGCTGACATCCCAAAATATGAATTCAATGCTTAAATGTTTACTTGGGTAGAACTCACGTGACTATAAGTATTTCAAATAATTTATTCCACACGTGTGTTCAGCATGGGTCCTACAGGTTAATAAATCTCACTTGCTATATAGGAAAGATATTGTACGTTTTGTACATTAATTTTTTAATATTTTAAGTACCAGCCTAATTGTGTGCAAATTTCCTACTTTCACAAAAGTTGTATAAATGTATTATGTGTCTTTTCTCACTCGCACAAGTTTGTAAAAAGTTAGGCTGATAGAAAACAAAAACGTTGAAATGATTGACCTTTCTCAATTTACTATAGAAAATCACAAATGTCGGCTGACACCTGCCACATTCTATGGTTTTGTTCTTTGTTTATTCGTGGATTTCAGGGGGTAAATTTTGTTTAATGGTACGGTTTAGATATCAATTTATGATTTGGTATGAAAAAGTTTGCTTAATTCGATTGTTTATTTTTCTCACATTTTACCGGGGCCCATAAGTGCACTCGTTCTTTGAATCATTTCACAGGTATACGCTGACATCTCAGTATAAGTGAAATATTCACCAATGTTCCGCGGTAAAATTTACAATCATTCAATCATGACATTATTTTACAGACAACGATATAAAAACATCGGTACCTCCAGCACAAGTATCACCATAATACCCTGCGTCACATCCTGACGGGCAAGTTCCGGTTATGTGATGGCACTGAGCTGCATCTCGGCAATTTCCACACATCTCCCAACAATTCATCCCAAACATATTGGAATTGCATTCTACAAATAGTGATTTGATATTCTAGTAAATGAAACGTATGATCTCTCTCTCTCTCCCTCTCTCTCTCTCTCTTGTTTGAAATTAAAGCGTCGTAGGTCCTATGGTCGATACAATTACAATGTCAGAATACAAAATTTATCATAAAACTAAATATTTAGGATCTCATACCAATTATTGGGCAATTATATATACTTTGAATTTAGTACGGATTTTTCCGTTATTTCCGACTATGATTGATCAAGGTTGACAGGGAACGCGCACCTCTTCAATACACATGAACCGACCTTTGATTTTTTGGAGACTTTTGAGCTTGAAAACGGTTCTTTATCTCAATATATTTACATTTCCAATGTTTTTGTTCGAGATAAAATACAAAATGTAAATGTAATTTATTTCTCTATAAATGCACTGGTTCATCAAGAGGTGTGGTTAAAAAAATCACATAAAGATCGAGACGGGAAGGGATAAAGACTGAAAGAGGGCAAGGGGCTTGTAGCACGTGGATAAGCGTCTAATAAAGAGCATGTTAATATGAGGAATACATGTTATTTTTTATTTCATGATTTTTTGCAATGGCATGCCTTGTGTGATAATTTGCATAAACCCGAAGAGGTTAATGCATAAAATCATCACGCAAGTCAATCAATTGATAACATAGACAAAACTGTATTCCTTAGATATCTGAATTACTAGCATAAAACATACAGTTACTGTATTTATTATCTATATAAATGTTATACTCTTGAGAATTATGCGTGTTGTTCATAGGACCTATGTGATACTATGCATTCCAATTTAACATTTGACTCTTTATATGCAATTAAATGTATATATGTTTTGTTCAACATCGTTAACTATAAGATACTTTTTCAGTCTGTGTATTTGGAAAATAAATTGCCCTGTAATAACGGATCTCACATACTCTATTCAAATAACACGCACCTAAGGCAAATTGCTTAGGTTAATAATCCCACTTACCAACTGTATTTCTAATTTTACATACCGAATTGAAAATTTACATACCCAACTAAAACCCAACATGTTTCTAATTCAACTCTTACGTATTCTTTATTCACATACCACATGTGTCTATTTTAAGGTTCGTGTACCTTATTTAGAATGCACGTTATTAGGCAAATCGTTTCTAATTTAAATCCTACGTACATGTACCTATTTCACACCGATCTCCATGATAACCAGGTTTACATCCATCACACGCACCCGTTACTATGTGGCAATTATCATTCCAACAATTGCTAGGACACGAAAGAGAACAGCTGGATCCATAGAAACCCGGTTTACTGCATCCTGTGAAAAAGATTAATCCTATCTTAAAGTTTGTTTGTTCAAAATACAGCTTACTTCAAGTCTTATTTGTTTTTGCGTATATTTCAAAAATGAAATTTCGAATATACGTTTGATATTTAAGGGACTCCGAACCTCAGCCAGGAAGGACAACTCTTTAATTTATATTTTAATTCAAAAAGTCTTTAAATGAAGCTTGAAAATTAAATATTTTCATGCAACAATTTTCATTATATGCCTCTCAATATGCTTCAAGGTTTGTTGCAAAGCTCCATAAATCACTTTTAATTTTATATCATGTTAATAAATACTGGTATCTAAAAATGCTTTTTCTAGATAAAAATTTCTACTTTTAACTAGACCTTTCTTAGAAGTTCAAAGAACCTTGAAGCACATTGAGAAGCATACAATGGAAATTAATGCATGAAAAGATTCAATTTTCAAGCTTTATTTAAAGACTTTTTGAATTAAATTATAAATTAAAGAGTTGTCCTTCCTGGCGGAGGGTCGGAGTCCCTTAAGCATGCTTTAAACCATCCAAAATTTAATTGTTAAAAACAGGACGTTTTGCTGTACATCTTAATATTGTATCAATGCAGAAAATGCAAAGAAAATGCACGTTTCATAGAATCTTATTTTTTAATTTGAAAAGTAATTCTATTTTTTTAGTTTTACATTCATAATGATTTCATTTCTTGATTTCAAAGCAGACTTTAGAAAAACAAGGCACAAATAATTGGGATACTAAAATAATAAATACCTATACACATGGTGTTAGGGCTGGGCAATAATATCGATATTTTAATATATTGCAATACAATGACAAAAAATATCGTATCGCAATACGATTTTGTAATATCGATATATTGGCAATATGCTGAGATTAAGGAATTTTGTCATTAAATATAAAAATGGACTTATAAAAGTTTGTTATTAAGCCAAACAGTACGACAGAAGTAGTTTTGTGGGAACATTTCAGGGCATAACTTTAATGAAGCAACAATTTTTTTTGTCAGTGTTGGTTACTTATCATAGTCATGTACATTCTGCATGTAAATTAAGTAAATATAGTAAGAAAATGCCATTTAAATTACATTGAAAATATTGCAATACATATAGCAATACAGTTACAAATATCGCAATATATCGCAATGCGAAATCTCTGGCCGATCCTCAGCCCTACATGGTGTACATAAATGCATAAAAATAAATTGAACTGACACTCTCAAAAGCTGTTTTCCCTCCTTTATCTTATGTTCTAGATTTACTCAATTCTAAAAAATCGTATAAAAAAATGATTGGAAGAGAAAGATCTACTACAATTTATCGGGATTCGTCTAATATTTAAGTACAAAAATAAATAATGCCTTTAAGAAAAAAATGAAGACATTATTTTTTTAAGAAAAATCCAAACATAGAGTGCACAGGATGAATTATTAAAAAAAAAATTACTTTAATTCAATATTCTCAACTTTATAGCAAAACACACAGACTAATATACACTTCATATGAATAGAGTAAGATGGCTATTATAGCCCCGAGTTGTCAACATAAGTCAACTCTTAAAATGTCACAAAGTTGGAGTACATGTAATTAACACTGGTTAACTCTTTACTTGCATAAAATTACCAAATTATTAGTATTCAACTAATGGTCAACTTAGTGAAAAGCTGTCGACTGACGGTCAGCTCAAAGTTTTCAACAAAACATGTTACTGCTACATATTATCCCTAGTGGTTAACCCCTTTTGCATATTCAATTGACAAATGAGTACTTAATATTGACTTCTAATTGACAACTAATTGACTGTTAACTACAGTGTATCCATTTTCGTATGAGTAGTTGGTTTTTTTTTCTATTTTTTTAAAGCTTGATATCTATTTAAAAAATTTTCAATATTTTTTTCACGTGTTGGAAATTTTCGAAAAAGGGGTAGATTTGTACAGTTCTTTTGCTTTGCATATTTTTTTTACGATTGTTGATTTTTTTTCAAAAATATTAATAATATTTTATGTTACTTAATATATGACATAAATTCTGCGTATTTTACATTTTGCGAAATAAAAATGATCGCAGAAAAAGCGAAATTAGATCATCACGAAAAAAAGGACATAAGGTATATCAGGCTTACCTTGCTCACAACCCTACTCTTTGTAATACAATTGATAAACAACTAGCATTATTTTACAATTATGAATATATTGAAAAGAAATATAGTTCACACTATTGATACAATAGTATATATTAATTATAGAAAATACATTACCGTATATATACTGAACAAAAAAAGAAACGCATAATCAGAATAATATGAAATTCTAAGTTTTCAGTTTAAACCTTATATAATTTAAGCGATTTTAGAGTGTGTTATGATAAAAATCAATGTTGCAAATTGAAAAGTCAAGTTGAGGTCATTTTCATTGCCCCCAAATTCAAGGGGCATAACAATATGTACTGTGCAAAGTCTCAATGCTAGTGGGTTTCCAAT
>PRKT01000704.1:151818-164357 GCA_003671525.1 Saccostrea glomerata
AACATGGTGGCTAAGACATAGCAACAACTTACTTGAAAAGAACGATTTAATGCAATCTCTTTTCCATAAAACTAGCATTTGCGTCCTAAGTCAACAGAACTTTTATACTTTCGTCACTTCAACGGTTCGGGTATTTCCGATTTTGTCGGAAACTTCCGAGAAGTTGGAATCTCGATCCCGGTGCTTGGGAAATGATTTCTTTTTATTGTTTTGTTTTATTCTTTTTGCTTTCCTTTTCTTGAATGATAGACAGTACATGTGTAGGTTTATGATAATAAATAAACTGCGCTCGCCCCAACGGTCACACCGTAAAACATATTATGAAGAGGAATTCAAAATATTGCGTAATTTTACAAGATTCGTAACCGTCTTAGCAACATTTCTTTCTAAATTAAACAAAACAAAACTGGTACATGTAGGGGGAGGGTACTTTAAATTCTTGTGTAAAAACTTTTTTTAGATGAATATATGTAGTCATGCGGTATTTTTTTTTTCACTACAGCAGTGTGAACCAGACCCTTTCTATAGCACCCAAAATACTGCTTTTATGTAAAAAAAAAATCTCAAGACGCCTCGATGATATACTCGAATCGTTTATATTTATCTTAGAAACATATGGCGATGATTATCAGTAGTCAATATAAAAAATTCATAAAGCAATAAAAAAATAAGAGCATAGCAAACACATAATTCCAAAAAATCAAAAGTGGGATCAGGTGCCATTCAAAAGTGAACATCTCAAGCCGACTGGTCATATACACCGTGTACTTCATGTCATGATCGGGACATAATGGGAAAATCGGTTGTCAGTTCTGTGTATAAATTATGCACTAACGATAAGTATGAAAAATGTCATTCAGCATTTGACCCAATTATGAATTGTATTTGCTGACAAGTTCATTGTATCATCCATAGAACAAAATTATGAATTAAAACTAGAATGCTGATATTCTTGTTGCATCAACTTGTTTCTCCATAACTAACCTCGTTTCAATTTGTTTTATAGGAAGAGCATTTCCTTGCATATAGAATCAAGATAAAATAAGAAAATTCGTATGCATGTGATGAAGGTATATTGTGGGAAGTTGACTTTTCCCCCCCCCCCCCTGCAAATTTAAACATATTTGTTGACAGTTTAAAAAGAATGAAAAATAAATTGTGTCCTGAAATATAAAAATGCAAGTTTTGTGTCGGACAATTTTCAGTCAGTCGGTTGGAGTGGGCAACCAAATGATATTTAATGATGGTCTTGTATTTTTTTTTTATTTTTCCCCGTATTTTAAGCTATCTGTGACAGGACCAGTTAATCAACTGATGCGATCAATTAATCGTTCAGTTAGTATAGCTTGCTGTAAAGTCGCATACTTTAAATATAGTCATAGTCATCGCGGCACAAAACAAGATGAAATAGAACTGAAAGTCCATATTTTTGTCGTAAAAGATGATTGATTGATTGTATTTTGTTTAATTAACGTCCCAATCGAGAATTATTCACTCATATGGAGACGCCATCTCTTGCCGATGGGGATCTGCAATTTCGTCCAATCCTCGACCATTGAGCAGGGAGAGATCCTTTTCGTGCCAGCACCTACTGAGACACGGGACCTCGGATCATATGGTCTGATCCGATGGACCGGTCTCCACATTCCACTTTGGTATTCGAACCCGCGACGTAAGGTTTGACACCTTACTTTGCAACTTTACTTTGCAGACGCTCTCACCACTAAGCCATGCTGTATCGTTATAATAAGGCTGCACTGAAACTTTTAACGACTTACTTTTTTGTAGAAAAACTGTGAAAGTTTTGAAATATTGTGTTTAAGACAAATGTAATAATATGATAAGTACATAAGAAATTCGATCCTTTAATTGTAATATAACTGAGATTGATGTGATGCAATTTAAAAAAAAATATATATATGCACATTCCTTTATCAATGTGTAATTTAAATCTAATGTAAACAGTGTAAATTATTAGAAGAAGCAAGTATTTTTAAAGAACATACGCATAAGTAGAAATCTTGCTTTAAATAATTTGTTTTATATACCATTACAATTTGTTTTGTATTCTTCGATAATCCATAGCACAAATGTGTCCTAAAAAGAATTTCCAAAACCCTGGATTGTTTGTATGTTATTTTCTATGCACACTATAAATAATGTTATCAAAAACCGATATACCGTATAAGTGGAAATTTTAGCAACGCAAATTTAGCGATTTCTTCTTAAAACTAGTATTTTATTTTTAACAAGAAGTAATTCTAGTGATTTTAAAGTGCTCACTATAGAAAGTAGCACAATTAACACGCAATTTATTCTTAGCGACATTCAATTTTAGTGATCACCACAGCCTCGCTAATAATTCCAAAATTAAATCCTCGGTAAAATTTCTACTTATACGGTACATTTTTTTTCTAGAAAAAAACACAAATTATCGATTCAGTAGGAACATATATAATTCGTATTTAAACACAACATTTAAAGAGAAGAAAGCTTTCATAGTGGACAATAGTTAGTATTATAAATCGGTAGCTATATTAATTAGTATAAAATAAACATTTTACAGGAAAACAAAAATAGAATTTTTTCTGACCTAAATTATATTTTCCGTTCCATAATTCTTCTTAAAACAACGTTTATTTTTATTTGCAAGGATTTATGCGTACCTTTTTATGAACTATATCGTTCATTTACACTGTCGATAAGTCAGGTTAGGGTTTAAAGAACAGGAAAACAATACAGGAAATGTATTCAATGTATCGTGATAGTGGCTGTGATGGGTGATGTATATGTTGAAACATAGTGCTGGAAAGAATGCAGCTTTCCTAGTCCCGTTATCAATTAAATGTATTCAAAAATATAAAAAAAAACAATATTTCTTCCTGATGTATAGGTATAAATAAATAAAAATTAATTTCTCAAACATCGTTTACATGTTTTACGTATGTACATGTAGGTACATATATCTAATATACTTTTTTTCATGTTTGATTAAAATATTGCTAAATCAGGGATGGGGGGGGTGGTTGCAAAGTTTTTGTTTCTCTTGCGTTACTTTTTTTAAGGATTAAATAGGAAAATGGACGTTGTTCCAATAAATGCGAAAATAGTTCATCATGAGGGAAAGAATGGATACAGTGTATGTGGAATAAATGTTATGCATGTAACTTATGTAATTCGTAAAGATACATATTGTTTATTAAGTGTAATAGAATATAGTGGAAATACTTATATTTGCTAAAATAAAAAAAAATAGATTTAGTACATATTCTTTTATGAGCTAGTTCAAATTCCTATAATAAAAATGTATGAGAAGCACAACAAATATTGTCATAAACATGTACTTCTCATTATGCACGGTAGGATGGTGAACATTAATATTGTCGTATTAAATACCAATAGTATAGGTAGCTATATTTTACAAAATACTATAGTTTCCTTTAGCAACATTGAAAAAAAATAATCAGCACTTGCGTGGCACTTAGGTTAGACCCTTTGTTCTCGAATCGCATTGCAGAAGCTGATCGTTACGCGTCACGGGTTCAAATCCACTGTGAGAAATGGAAACCTCTCCTCCAGATGAGACCGAATCAACCGGGCTTCCGTATTCGTTAAAACAAACAAACAAAAAGATTCCTCAGCGTTCTGTGTGCTGAGCATATAGCTCTCTATGGTAAGAGTTGGGACGTTAAACAGCAAAAAAAAAAAAAAAAAAAAAATAATAATAATAATAATAAAAAATAAAAATAAAAAAATCAGTGTTATTTACTTAAGTTTTCAGCTTGTATTATCTTTTTGTTAAACTATTTTTGTTGAACTATTACTATTATATGTTCATTTACGTATTACTTCCACATTTGCCATAAATATTGTTAAATAATTTCAGAGAATTTAACCATTTAAACTTTTCTATCACAATCAAAATTTCGAAATTAAGATTTATAGATACAACGGTTGATTACATTGAAATCAATGTACTATTACTATTATATGTTCATTTACGTATTATTTCCACATTTGCCATAAATATTGTTAAATAATTTCAGAGAATTTAACCATTTAAACTTTTCTATCACAATCAAAAGTTCGAAATTAAGATTTATAGATACAGCGGTTGATTACATTGAAATCAATGTAAGGGTGTTTGAAAAACCCTTTAAACTAGATACTGATTACATGTATGAAGATATTAAACGGGGACTTTTTTGTCTTGGTCATTTCTTCCATGTTTAAATTCTACTCCACTACCAGGTTACAAGTTAGATCAGATCAGTCATGTATGTTCTGTATATTCTGCTCTGTCTTTTGTCATGTACTGAATCATACGGTAGGTAACTTATTAAAATTATCACTGATTGCTTTTATCATTCGTTTTCTTTCTTTTTTTTAAGGCAAATATATAAATGACGTTAAAAACCGGGGTTCCGTAATTGTTTAAACAAACAAACAAAAAGATTCCTTAACGTTCTGTGTGCAAATATATAAATGACGTTAAAAACTGGGGTTCCGTAATTGTTTTAACAAACAAACAAAAAGATTCCTTAACGTTCTGTGTGCTGAGTATGTAGCTCTCTATAGTATGAGTTGGGACGCTAAACAGCAAAAAAAGAATAAAAAATAAAAAAAAAAAGAGAAGAAAAAAAAAATCACGGTGTATTTTACTTAGGTTTTCAGATTGTATTATCTTTTTGTGATAAACCATATGAGCAACTTTTTCTTTATTAAAATGAACTATGTATATTCATTTACGTATTATTTCCACATTTGCCATAGATATTGTGTTAAATTTCAGAGAATTTAACCGTTTAAACTTTTCAATTACATTCTAAATTCCGGAATTAAGCTTTATAGATACAACAGTTGATTTCATTAAAATAACTGTAAGGGTGTTTGAAAAATCCTTTAAACTGAAATATTGATTTTGAAGATATTAAACAGGAAACTTTTTGTCTTGGTCATTTTTTCCGTGTTGAAATTTTACTCCACTAAGGGGTTACAAGTTAAATCAGATCAGTCATGTATGTTCTGTATATTCTGCTGTGTCTTTTGTCGTGTACTGAATCAAACGGTGAGTAACTATTTACAATTATCACTGATTGTTTTTATCATTCGTTTTCTTTCTTTTTTAAAGGCAAATAAATAAAAAAAAGTTAATATTTTATTCTTACCAAAAACAGCGATATTATTTCGTCAGAAAAAAAAAAATTAAAATGTTTATCTACATATTGCAAATATGTGTCCATGTATTGTTTTCAATAACTGGTCATTAGTGATTTGCAAAATTATTTTGTTAAAAGCATTCTGATTGCACATACAAGTACTCCAAAGTTGACATCAATAAGATGCTACAGTTTGTGATTGACAATATCCATGTGGTTTTTGGAGACTACAATGAAGGCCTTCAAACAATATATTTGAATTCACATGGGTACAAATTGCGCTCCGTTATTAGCAGACCTATTTTTGTATTCACATGAAGCAGAATTTGTGCAAAATCTTATACGTGGAAAAAAGGCAACACTTGATGTGGTTTTCAACTCGACATTCAGATATATCGACGACGTACTGTTAATTAACAATGGGAATTTCCATTCCTACGTCGATACGATATATCCTGGAGAGCATGAGATAAAAGATATCACAGAGTCTGATACATCTCTCTGATACTAGGATATTTTACTTGAAAAGACGTATATGGTAGTATGGTTATATTCTTATACTAATCACATGTCACACATCTGATATTTGCAATATAATGCAATATGTACGGCCTAGCCCTATCCATTCTGAACAGCTTTATTACATTTTCTACATGCATTCAGTTACTTTTGTCATTAATCAAAAAAAATATATCAAATACTTTTGAAAACGATGCTAATATCAAATGTCGGTCATTTACATAGCTGAAAGGTTTATCTTGTATCAATAAGAGATACATGAGGATTTCATTTTATTCCTCGCACATGGGTTAGTCTAGCATCTGCAAGGAAAATATTTAATAGTCCTTGGATACAATTCAAGAGCTTATGGTTCTGATTTGTTCTTTTTTTTAAACTAAATAAGACATTCAGCTGCATCCGTATTTTTGCAAGTCCTTAACTCAGTTATGCGTTCAATGATTTTCTAAGCTTTTAGATAGAATCTATTTGTATATCATGCAAATAAAACATGCGTATAATCAGCATTTTGCAATTATGAGAGACACTAACATTGCAACCCAATGAAAAAAGGCTATATATATAGTTCGGTGAGAAACGAATTTTCACTTATTTGCTAACACGGGTTTCATAAGTTAATATATTTATTAAAGTGTGTTAGTTTGTTAATGGTTAGTTAATGGCGGACTAAAAGGAAACTCGTGTTTATGATCGTTTTATATCCGAAACAAACTACGAAACATAAATAAGCAACGCAGATTTTTGTTTTTGTCTAAACACCACGATTTTACCGTCGCATTTTATACCCTCCTATATATGTGAAAGTTCAAATCATCATAAACATTTTAAGATTAATGAACTCTTAAATGTAAATTTTGACCTAAAAATAAACATTATAAAGTAATGAGAATAAGCATTTGTTTCCTCAAAGATATGCATGCAAAAGTTTTTAAAAAGTTTTTTTTAAGTTGTTTTTCATACAAAATCAAAATTGAATGCATATTACACAAGAAATATATAGATTAATAAGATACATTCCTTATTTCCATATTCTACGAAAAATGTTATCTTTTATGTAAAAGATACCTTTTGTTAAGATATAAATTTCGTAATGGCTTGGTAAAGTTATTTCTTGCGTTTTAATCAATTAATATTGATACAGGAAAAAGTCGCAAAGTATCAAATCTGATAAGATACCCGTTATGTGTATTCAAACACACCAAAGGCATTGATGACAAAAGTGGATTTTTTTGAAGTAATGATAAAAAAATATTATCAATAATATCAACATGACTGGAAAACAAAATATTAACTTTTGTTCTTCTTGGATTAACTTTTTTTCCTGTGCGTAATTCTTATTAAATCCACTTTTCTTTCTACATTATGTACAGGCTTTGTACACAAATTAGAAATTCTTAAATATGTCCTTTTAAGATAATAGTCGGTAAGTTAATTTTCACTTCATAAAAATCTGGAAATAAACGTCCGGTTTTATTATAAGTAGTTGTCCAGTTTTATTATTATAGTTGCTTATGTACTTTTTTTTATTATTTATGATTATATTATTCCTATCAAAATACTGCTAATAACCAAGTATTAAAGAATTACAAGGAATAAAGGTAATAAAACAGTATTTGCGCTTTTCATCAAATTTTATCAATTTTGAATAGTTCAACTTATTTAATACGGAAACATAACCATGTTAAAAGGGTTACGATAAAAGAAATGTAATATAATAAAACATAATCATACCATGTCGCAAGCAACTTTAAAATTTGTGAATTTAAACAGTGATCAATATTTTTCTGAAGGTATTTTCTGTTATATTAATGAAACATTTTCTTATCAGAGAATATTGCATTACTGAAACCTACATGGCAAAGCACTACACATGATGCGTCGTACAGTGGTTCATACAAAGCTGTCGATGGACAAAGAACAGATCTCTCCTATCACGGGAGACAATGCAGTGTATCAACTAACACACAAACAACCGCTACGTGGTGGGTGAACTTGGAGAGAATACGTGGAATAAATTTTATAGCCATATATTATAGAACAGAAAATGGAAACTGGAGTATGTACAGCATATTTACATTTTTTAGTATGCGTCTCAATAGAAATATTCCTAAAAGATTTTTTATGCTACGTTTACTGACATGTTGCTTTCAGGGAAATATTACAATATATTTTTTCCCCACTTTATATAATCTTCAATGACGTTTAGACAAGGCACAGGGATTTTTGTCGGTTATATATTGTTGATTTGGAACACGACCTACCATTTTCTGCAAAATACGGTAATTAAGACACTGTTATTTCTTGGGATAAGAAATATTGATATATCTAGCAGAGATTCATTCTCATAAAAGATCAATAAAAAGCAAGATTTTAAGAAGATGGATCAGAAAAGTAGAATGAACCAGCTTACCCTCTCAACTGGTCACATCCGCTTTAAGCCCTATAATTTACTAAGTAACGGAGCATTTCGTTAAAAAAAGAGAAATAAAGGTCAAAAATTGGTATGAACTAGGATAACCGCAAACCCAAACTGGGGTATCTATTTTTTTTTTGCTATGAAGATCGGTATAACTTCAAACGAATTGGCGAAATGCTGCCATTTACAAACTTGTCCCAATCCCCAAATATCAACTTCTTTATGAGTATCCTTGATCAATTTAAGAATTGATCGTACATGTACATAGAGGAAGCGATATATACAGGTGACAGCTGAATATTTTGTTTCAAAGGTATATAAATAGAAATCGGGTAATTACGAGGGATGATCAAAAACTTCGCCAAATAATTCTATATCTACAAAACCACAATTCAGATTAGAATGAAATTTGGTACACACATAGCCATACACAAGTTCTATAATAGAATATACTGAATAAAATTTTGCTCCTTGTTTGTGACGTCACAATATGAAAATGACGTCACTTTGTAGGTCATTTGTGACAGAAAATGGTTGTCTCAGTCGTACCCGTTCAACAAACGACTGTACAATTTATTATATATCTTAGAACGAACTTTGCCGTAGAAAATAATGATTTGTCCACAGTTTATTAAGGCAAATGACTTCCTACAAATTCAATCAATAATTGGATTGATCGTTTAAGTGAAGGAAAGCTGGTTGAAAATGGTACCTGTCATGTTGCCCAGTGAAAGCATGCTTGAAAAGATGTTTTTTTAATTAAGCAATTTACTATCAAAGACTTCCAATTTACACTTTGTAAAATAATTGAATATTTGAACAATAATATAATTATTAAATACTTCAGATATCGTTTACTTCAGATTTTAAAAATATTAGATTTGATAAAAAGGAGGCACTCATTTCTCTATTCACCTTGAATAAACGTCACTCCCGAGACAGAGGATTTGGGTTTTGATGCTCACAATGCTTATTTTTGGAAAGGATATTCTTATCCATCTATGCTGTTGCCGAGATTTGACCATTTTCTGACAAATGAACTGTTCTTGTAATAAAAATTAATTTACATGGAAAGAAATATAAAACTCAGAAAAATCTCTCGGCTTTTGTGACAGAACGCTACGGAGAGGGTCACGTGACCGCCAATATCACGTGATTTGCGCATGCACAGAACAGTGGCTGATGTTCAGTTATATTGGAGAGGACTAATTTAAAACATAATCAACACTGAAACCAAATATTGTTCCTTTTATGGAAGTTATTTAATTAGTTCGCGAACTTTTTGATCAACCCTTGTTATATGCACATTCAGTGTAACCGACTCAAAAGATATTACGACCACGTTTCAGAAGAGACTTCATAGTCACTTTTCACATTGAATACTCTATAGTATTACATAAATTGAAGTCATATTTCTTTGTTCCCCGTTTCATATGTTCAGTATGATTTATGGGAAAAGTTCTTCTCATTTTTTTATTGACAGGTTCTCTTTACCTTACATAAAAAAAAATATTTAAATCAACAGGTATTTCGATTTCAGGTTCAACAAATGATTTAACAACACAATTCCTTGGATTTCAAGTATATATTTCCAATACAACGGACATACTTAAAGGTCACTTATGTTTTCATGACACAAACTACACCATAGGTACAATACCAGCTATCGTCAACATAACCTGTCCTGTACACGGGCAATTCGTCATCTACTACAATGCGAGAAGACCCGGTGTTAGTTATCCTAATGATTATTCGAAATATGCCTACATTGAGCTGTGTGAGGTAGAAGTATATGGTAAGCTTTGATGGAAAATGATAGAGGTTTATTGGTCTGATCAAACTTTGTTTTCTAATGCATTCATGTACATTCGAATGATGTCATTCTATCTTGGTTTTTTCTAGTGCTCTGCTGTAAAAAAATCTTCCTTATTTTTTTCTTATTGAAATAAAAGTCAAATTTTGGGAACGTAGCTAGCACGTGTAAAAGAAGTATAAATTGCCTCGAACATTTAGCAATAAACGCATGAGTTTTTACTGACCATTTTTCATTGCAAAGAATTGGACTTTCTCTTTTGCAAATAAATCATAAGCTGAAAGTTCAATATTTGTAGGATGCGCAGACCCCACACACTATTGATCCGATTGTTCATATACATGTTCAACAAATTGTCTTCAGTATTGCGATATAGAATATGGAAAGTGCCCAAAATGTGCGACTGGTTACAAGGGTAACTGGTGCGCGCATGGTAGGTTCTTTAAAAAAATAATGTAAACCTTTCAGAAATATGCTTTGAATAAGTTGCCGTGAAAAACATGGAATAGAAAAAAAGAGAATTACTTCATCACACGAACATAAAAAATAAAATTTCATTATAATATTTATTGGATTCATTAGAGGTTTCACCGAATCTATCCCGATTTTTTTTTTTAAATTAGAAAATCATAGATCTGCTTTGGATCTTTTTTATTAGACAGTATCAATGTTTTAAAAAAAGTTAATTTTCAAGGTCTTTTGCATTTTTCAAGAATGTGATGATGGATTGTATGGCGACGGTTGTAACCAACTTTGTGGACATTGCAAACAATTGAATGAATGCCGCCCAGTAGATGGAGCGTGTTTGAATGAGTGTTCTTGGGGATATGAAGGACCATAATGCAATAGAAGTATAAACAATTAAATAATTAATTGAATGGTATACAAAAGTTGCATGTATGAAAATATTTGAATGTCACTTACGTTATTTTACAAAAATTTAGCTAACATTGAAAAAAAAAACTTTTATTCATTCTATTAAGCCTGCTCGAACGGTTACTTCGGGGAAAATTGCGTCAAGCCATGTAATGCAACATGCAAAGGGTGTAACAGAACAAATGGTATTTGTGAAAATGGATGTTACACTGGATGGACAGGAGATTATTGTCATGAAGGTGACTGCCTCTTTGCTCTTTTTTTAATGTTTAATTTTTTTTCGCTAATTTCTCATATTTTCAATAATAATTAAACAATAAGATATTCTGTTCATTCATTCCAAAGTTGACATTAAGCGATTTTATGATTTCAATTTATGCAAATGTGACACATACAGCTATCATTCTAAAGAATGATATTGTTGTTTGTGATGAAAGGTCAATGAAAAAACCAAACAAAATTCACAATAATATAAATTTTACATCTACTTTTTTCCTCAGAATGTGACAGAGGATTGTATGGGGATAATTGCAGCATGTCTTGTGGACATTGCATTAGTGTACAACAATGCGACTCGATGAACGGGACATGTTTAAATGGTTGCGCTGAGGGTTATATTGGAAATTATTGCAATGATTGTAAGCAAAACATATATCAGTTGTTGAACAATCATTGATTGTTTCATTTATTATTTTTTTTTTGTCTTTCTCGAATGTTTGATCTTTTGGTGATTTCGAGGTAGTAATAGAACCATTAACTAATATAAACTACGCCATATATATTGTTTTACAATCATAAATCTGTAGGTTCTTCCCAACGACTTAATCGAGTCCTCTTGAACAAAAAAAAAACTTTTTACTTCAATATTGGAAAATTATATTTGTGTGAAGTGTGTTTGATTTAACGTATTTAAAAAAAATCTATCGTGTTTAATTATTTATATCATTTTTTAAATTGTTATTCCCATATATAAATTTCATCAACATTTTTATCTCAAAATGTTATTTCTCACAGCCTGCTTGGAAGGATCCTTTGGGAGAAATTGTTCTGAGACATGTAGCAGTGCATTCTATGGTTCGACGTGTAACAGAACAAATGGTAAATGTGACAATGGATGTTATCCGGGATGGAGGGGAGATTACTGCAACGAAGGTAAAGAAAATGTTTTTATCCTGTGCAGGAGAGAGTCTCTTTAATCTGTCTTTACATTTCTAAGTGTTATGTCTCTAAGAAATATTTGAATTTTATGTTCATTGATTTCTTGATTACTCCATTTGAATGTTAATTTCGCCAAGCAAAATAATCGGGAACTTTTCATGTCTCACGCGGCTCATTTTGTGTCTGAAGTCAAAAGGGCTGAGATGTTTGACATTTATATTGGAGGACTCGTGGGTTTTTTTTTAATATATTAGACAGCATTTATTTATTTAAAGGTTTATTTGACATATAACTACAAATAAATCAAACTTATTGATTTTGTCTGAGACATCGCCTACAGTTAGGAATTTTGGATAATTATGCATTGCCATTTTAAGAACATGTAGATATTTACTATTTTTACCACACTTAACTATCAGATGTATTGAAGAATATCACAGTTAAGCGATAAAAATACTTAATAATAAAAAAGGGAAAAAGCTATGCGTCTAGAAAAGTTAAATGAGACAACTTAAGATCTTTTAACATTTTACTGAGCACCAGACGCAAAATTGTATCTGAAGTAATGATGAACATGTCTCAATTTAATGATTTAACC
>PRKT01000704.1:164387-182131 GCA_003671525.1 Saccostrea glomerata
CCCCCCCCCCCAAAAAAAAAAAAAAATTTCATAAACATGCAATACATTTTTTTGTTTTTAAAATATGTGTGATTCCTGGATGGAATAAAATTTTCTCATGATAGATTAGAATGGGAATGGTTAGACTCTACCTTAAAAAACTTTAATTTTGGAAGTAAATACTGCAACTGGATAAAAATGTTATTAATAAATGCAAAAACCTGCATAAAAACAAATGGGTTCCTCTCCAAATACTTTACAATATCAAGATCAGCTAGACAAGGGTGTCCGATAGCTCCTTTGCTATATGTATTACAAATAGAACCTTTGGCTTGCGCCATACGCCAAAATCCCAACATTAAAGGCATACATATTCCAAATAATAATCAGCACATTGAATGCAAAATCAATATGTTTGCTGATGATACCCAGTTGTTCAATAAAGACGAAGAATCTATAGAAGAATCCTTTAAAATCTTAGAAATATATGAAAAAGCATCAGGCGCAAAAATAAATTTTGCTAAAACAAAGGGCTTATATATTGGAAAATCAAGGGGTAAAAAACCTAAATTCAATAAAATTCAGTGGACTACAACGCATGTTAAAACTTTAGGTGTGAACCACGGATACGATATCGATATTGAAGCTATATGGATGGAAAAAATAGAAAAAATAACCAATTGCCTTCATGTTTGGAAAACTAGAAATTTGACATTTAAAGGAAAAACATTAATAATTAAAAATCTTGTAATTCCTATTATTGGTTATGAAATTGAAATGAGAGGCATACCAAATATTTACAGTAAAAAAATTAATGACATTATCTGGTCTTATATATGGGATCAGAAAGTAAACAAAGTAGATAGAAATGTTTGTTGCCTTAGTAAAGCTGAGGGGGGATTAGACATGATAAATTTATTTACATTTATTAAAAGTAAACAAATTAAAACAATATACAAAATAATGCACTCTGAACTTGAAAACTGGAATGCTATAGGAAAGCTCTGGCTAAAAAGTAAAGATATTCATCCAAAACAGGAATATTTTATTTGCAATTGCTCTGATCTTACGAACATATCTCTTAATAAACTACCCACATTTTATAAAAATGCGTTATTGGCATACAGTGAATTTATATCACACTTTCCACCAGAAAGCAAAGATGAAGTTTTGAAATGTCAGATTTTTGGAAATAAAGATATACAATTTCGAGGCAAAAGCCTATATATAGAGTCTTTTATTAAATGTGGTCTACAGACTATTGGAGATATTTGGGATAATGATACTAAGACTTTTAAGACTAATGCCTACATATTTTCAAAACTACTTGATAAAAGAAGTTGGATTTTTGAATACAGTAAAATAAAAACCGCTATACCTAAAACCTATCTTGACATTCTAGAAGGGAGAAATACTGTAAATAGAATAGATAATGAAATAAATAATTTTTTTGTGATGTATGATAATTTTTTATTTGTAAGAAAAACAAACAAGTTCATATATTTTGAAGATATAAAACTCAAAGATATACAAAGAGTATTAAACAAAAATATCACTCCAAAATCCCAACAAAAATGGGAGAAACTGATGCAAACTGTAATTACATGGAAAAAGATCTGGGGCTCAATTTATGAAGTTAGGTTAAAACAAAAGATTCAAGAATTTCAATGGAAATGTTTGCATAACATCTTATACACTGAAGAAAAATTAAGCAAAATGGGTTTTTCAAATGGTAATTGTTTTTTCTGTAAATCAAATATTGAGAGTCAGAAACATCTATTTTATGAATGTAAACATGTCAAACCACTTTTAGAATTGGTACAAAATATAATGTTAAAAATCTCTGTAGTAAATCCAGTCAAAGTTGATGTATGTATTGTTTTATTGGGATTCGCAGGAGAACCCAAAAATGTTCGAATATGTATTAACACCTTGATTTATATATACAAGTGGTCAATATGGAAAACAAGAAACAGCATTAAGTATGAAAATAAAAATATTACAAATTCAGCACTCTTGAGTGATTTCAAGAAAGAAATGAAATCAATCTTTCAACTCTTAAGAAATAATAAGAGTAACTTCAACAAAAATTTAAAATTAACATTAGATATGCTTACAGACTTTGATTAAATGTTACTTGTTTTCCTAAGTACAGATTTATATAGTAATACAATGATGTTTTCATAGTTATATATTTACATTTTATTGTCACATTTTCACCAAAATTGATTCCATATTCATATATACGTATGTTATTTGATTTATAATATGTATTAGATGTAAAATTATGTGTGACTTTGTATTTAAATAATAAAGCACCCTGCGTGGTGCTGTAGGGATTATTATTATGTATTGTTATAGAGGGAGCTTAGTCAGGGCCCCATCCCTGGCAGCTGCCCAACTTATCAGCTGTCGATTGTTATAGGTCTGGGAAATAAATGATTACATTTAAAAAAAAAAAAAAAAAATTTTCTCATGAGGGTTTTTCATAAAAATTCTATACAATAATTATAATATAAGATCCAGTGCTCATAATTACATTATTTCTTAATCCAAAAAAGTTTAAAGCATATCCACCAGTATTGCATGAAATTTTATTCTTTACATAAATGCTTTGTACGTTGTATGAGAATAAATAATTTCAGAATGTGATGACGGATTTTTCGGTGAAAATTGCTGTCAGGTTTGTGGTCATTGCAAAACATTGGAGGAGTGTCATCGAATAATTGGGACGTGTTTGAATGGATGTTCTGAGGGATATGAAGGACAGTTCTGCAACAAAGGTATATAAAATGTTCCGAACTTTTTCAAAAGCATATGGGAATGTAATTTGAAGTAATGTTCTTGATTTTTAAGCCTGTAGTGAAGGATATTTTGGAGAAAAATGTCTCCATAAGTGTGACGAAAAATGTAAAGGATGCAACAACGTTAATGGCGTCTGTGAGAATGGATGTCATACTGGATGGAAAGGAGACTTTTGTGATGAAGGTAATACGTAAACTATTGGAAGGAAATCCATTGTTTTCCGTGCCTTCCTTCCATATCTTGTTTGTATAATTTGAAAATGTCCCATAAAAGGCACCTTTTTATTAATGGATAATGAAATACTTTGAAGAAACATACTATGATTGATCTGATAAAACAAGCAAAGAATTTTTAAAATCAGTTTACTGAGTATAAAACACGGATCCCTGCATCCTCTAGAGAGAGGAAGGTGGGGGGGGGGGTTCAGGTTCATAGGAGGAAAAAGCATTATCTATCGACAAGTTACTGCCATCATGGGAATATATTATATTATATTTGAATAGAAAGGATAAAAAAAAAAAAAAAAAAAAAAAAAAAAAAAGAGCGAAACAAACATACTTTTTTGCAAACTATTTTTTAGTTAAATGGTTGAATCTCTAATAACTTTGCGATTTCTTCCATTACTGTTTTGTGTTGGTTTCTTACTTGGATGCCCCGTGGGGATCCGGGTTAGAATAGGTCCTCAGTACCCCCTTGCTTGTCGTAGAAGGCGACTAAATGGGGCGGTCCTTCGGATGAGACCGAATAAACCGAGGCCCCGTGTCACAGCAGGTGTGGTACGATAAAGATCCCTCCCTGCTCAAAGGCCCTGAGTGCCGAGCATAGGCCTAAATTTGCAGCCCTCCACCGGCAATGATGACGTCTCCATATCAGTGAAATATTCTGGAGAGGGACGTTAAACAGTATACAATCAATCAATCAATCTTACTTGGATATTTTACTTGAAAAAGACACTAATGGTAATCTAACAGCCAAGCTATATGATAAACGTGATGACTTTAACTTTTCTATCGTCAATTTCCCTTACTTATGCAGCAATATACCTTCATCACCTGCATACGTAGTATATATATCTCAGTTGATTCGGTACGCAAGAACATGCTCTACGTATATACAATTTCTTAAATTTCTTTTAAGCACCGCCTTCAAAAATACCCGGTCTGGGTAGCCCTGTCAATCAAGTGCATGAAGGTCCGGCATTGGATGCCGGAACTTGATTGACATTTTCTTACTGGTCTCTGTGTATACCCTGTACACCTTGTTTGGGACTCGTGGTGACCTTCTAATTAACTTCTGATCTTTTGATGTTTACTGATCAGAACATAGTATACAGAAACTGTATTGTCAGAAATTTAAAGCAATAATATATGAATTACATTTAGTATTTGAAAAGATTATAATAAAATATGCACTTAAAGAAAAATTGGTACATTTTTTTTTTTCAAATGAAATTTCGATATTAATTTTAATACTGTATGCTAGATGGTAAACTTAAAGTGGAAATGTAATTAAGTTCAGAGAAGCAGTGTGTAAAATAATTAAATTAAAAATAACTTTTCTAATCATGGGTCACTTAATATATTCTTGTCAAAATTTGTATGTCCCCACTTTCATTTTTTTCAAAAAGATAAAAACCTTAACTTCAATTTACTAGTTGCTTACACATTTGCCTTTATTTTGCAATAATTACCTGTCAAAGCCAAAAAATTGTAATCGAATGACTTGTGTAATTACTCGACCGTGACCGTTTTTAAGATCTATTATACATGTATAAGAATAATGAATAGATTATTACAGATACAGATATTGTAAATGATTTAAATTGAAAAAAATAAAAGAAATTCATTTTTTTACATTCAAATTAATTTGAAAAACTAACACTTGCCTGTGGACTTAGAAATTTTGACTAGTATATTTAAATTTCCTGTTTTAATCAAATAAAAATTTACAATCATATTCTTTTTACCATGTTTCATGGTGACAAAGCTTCATTAAGTTTAGGATAAACCTCAATATTTTTTGTTGAGATTTACTTAACAAAGCCCTCTTTTCACTTAATTCAAAGACAGGATCCTGAAATAAATGAATGATTTTCGTCCAATTTGGTTGTCAAAGGAGTTGTTTTTTTTTATTAATACATGGTTTTGCATTAACGTCTAAAACAATCTTTGTTTTAATATTTGAATTTCTTGTATGATATCATAATAATCTTTTTAAATGGGTACGGTTGTTTTCAAACTGTCAACAATAAATCAATATACAATTGATTAAAAAAAACTTTTACTACTTAGTTTAAAATTCTCTCAAAATCACCAACACAGGTAAGGTTTGACACCTGGGGTATTTCACTGTGTAATAAATCACTTCCTGTGTATAGGGATTATAAGACAGATGACCACGGGTAGACTGCTAGCCCCTAGGCGTTCACACCTGTACAAAATAAGCCCCTCCCTCGCCTGGAATTTACCACCCGGTAAAAAAAATCTCTGCCTTTAAACGAGGTAAATTATTGACAAATAAATTAATGAAACAAAAATTCCACCAGTCTCGTTTAAAGTCAACATTTCGTAAGTTCTATTGTCAATAGAATGACATTGTCAGCAAATACAATTTTATCACTGAGTCAAATGCTTACTGACGTTTTTCATACCTATTGTTTGTCCATTATTTATATTGAATTGACGACAGATTTTTTTTCCGTTATTTCCTGATCATTGTCACATTTACGGTGTTGTATTGCTTATTTGTGTTGTTTGTATTTTAAATTTACTGTGATATTTGTTCTAACGTTGTTCCATAATTTCTTTCAGTTTTCCCATTCTGCACCTCTTTTCGAACACCCTCTTTGGTACCTCTACATTACCTGTATTTATATATCTGAGTTTATTCTTCCGCCTTTCTTAAAACCGGCTTTCCAAGATGTAGCAGCACGAGCTGACTGTCCAATTTTACTGCCAAAGTTTTGTAAAGTTCAAGTTATAGTATTGTATATAATATTATCGTAAATACAGACACTGACTTCTGAGGTGAGTAACATGTTTTATTTACGCAGTTATGATAAGGCTGTTCGAAGGCTTAAAATGTCTTAAAAATATATTTTTTATTTTGAGCTAGATTTTAATTTTAATATTTATCCTTGTTTTAAATTGCAGTCAACTTGAGATAACAGTTTAATCAGGCATTATGATAATGCATTTCTGTGATGTCCGATGACTGTGTTGATCACGTGACGGACATTTTAGATATTCTTAAATGTTGCACAAAAATCGCATCGGCACAAGTGCATAACACAATTATTGTGCAAAGTTCGTTACACAGACCAATACATCGTGATCCATGGTACTTAAAAAGTGCTGGGGGCAGGTTTGATTTTTTCTTCTTAAGAAAATATTTTACGATAAATTAAAATTACCAACGTAAGAAGGGGTATTTTCCACTGTTTATCGCGATTTATACAAAAACGGATAAACTACATACGATCCCCCAGCAAAATTCAGTTAGAAGACATGCTTCTCTTTTAGATTCACGCAAAATATCTTCAATTTATCCTTGTCTTTCACTTGTGCCAGTCCAATATAAACACGATTCATAAATTCTAACTCTGTCTACGGAAGTGTAAGGGGAGCGTTTCAAACATAATTTTTTGTTATTGCTTGAAAATATACATATCCGACAAGCAAAAGAAATAGAGATATTTAGATATAAAATGTTAAACATTATAAGAGCACACACAAGCTTAAAAAACAAACCTTACTCTTGATGTAAACACAAATCCCCATAATGAATCTACATGCCGTGTAATAATCATGACACTTTCCCCGTCATGTCAGCTCAAGTATGCAGTGACGTGACGTCATATTCTATTATGACGTCATATCTAGGTAGTTCAGAGAAGTTACTACAGTTTTAACAGTTTGATATTTTACGGACAGCCTTATCCTAGCTGCGTACCTTTTCTTCTCTGTTTTGTTAATTGAACGGTCCTGGGATAACTTTTTAATTTTAGTTTATTCGTTTGAATGTTCGTTCGTTTGTACAGTTTGTATGTTCTATAAATATTATTGTGAGTAGTGTTAATTGATAGTATTGTAGTATTTAGTTTCATTTTGATTCTAAACAGAAAAGTAACTATGTAAGTGAAGTTACTGTGTGTAAGTGTAAGTTACATGTAGAATAATGTAATCATTGTGTAAAAGCATTTAATACAAGTTCTGTAATGCAGCGCTGTGATGTTGACCCCATTATTATTCCATTTTCGTGTATGGTGGATTATGTGAAAATAACTTATATGTAGCTTTGAGTATTTAACTGTGTGACTTAATGTGTTTACCATTGTTGTATTATGTAGGTCCCGTTGTACGTTCTACGTCGTTTTGTGTATGGTGTCAGTGTATGGTGCACAGTGTACGGAGTATGGTGTGATGTAGAAACTTACCGTTGTGTGGACAGACAAGAGCAAGAATACTATGTACAATAAGTTGTTTATATAAATGTGAAAACGTTTTTGAGTTTTTCATTATTTGGAGATCACTAGGAAAAGAACCCGCAACAAATGGTGTCAGAAGTGGGATAACGGAAACAAGAGGGATCAAAGGAAAACAACTCGCACGATAACGTCGACGATTGGTATCAAGAAGACATGTGGAATATCTCCGACTTGTGATGTCTGGGGCACGTGGTACGTCTAGGATCTCTGGAGCAATTGGGATCTTTGGGATAAAATCGACAGAAGTTCCAATGGTATGGGCTAGAATTCTAAAGAGGCAACCCAATGGACAATCAAGATCCAAGATCCTGGAAATTCAGCTGGAAACAGTGCCTGGGGGAACTTTGTTCTCTTGAGGGAAACCTTTCTGCATGCTCTGGACTTGAACCAAGACATTGAACGGAGTTCCTAGTGTGCCAGTGTTTGCCTTTATTGACAAAATTAACTTTTGTTTTCTTGACTTTTGAATAATTTAAATTCAAGTGAATTTCAAACTTTGATAATTTGAATAATTTATTGAATTTTGTTTATCAATCAAAGGAAACATATTTTGTTGAAATATTACTTGTTTGATTTTCAATCAATTGTTTTCACTGTGTTTTGTAGATTAGTTGGTGACCTAGTTATTCGGGACCTAGAGGTCAGCAGTTGACGCTGATATTACGAAATTTCCAAATTTAGCACTTCAGTAAGTTGTGTGTCTGTAAGTTATTAGCGTTTTCACTTCGCGTATCGCGTATTGCGTAGGTAAAAAAAAGTGCGTGTATAGTCTAACAACTAAACTCAGGTGTGTAGAGACTGGTATGTGGGGAAATTTCTAATTTCAGTTGTCTTTTATTGTTTGTCTGTATGATTTTATGTTTTGTGAATTTTGATCATGGCAGAAGCTTTGAAAGAGATTATTGATTACGGAGTATCGTTAGGTTACAAAGAAGATACTCTTAGAGAATTTGTTAGACACCAACAGGATATTCAGAGAGAAGAGCGGCTGGCAGAAAGAGAACGAATGAAAGAGGAGCTAAAGTACCAGCGGATGAAGGAGAAACATGATAAACAGATGCAGCTGCAGCAGCTGACTCATCAACAACAAATGGAAATGCTTCATGAGAAAGAGAAGTTGAAAATAGCAGGGGTTGAGGAGGTAAGTGTTAAGTTCAAAGGTCCAAAAATCCCGGCTTTTGAGGATGGGAAGGATGAAATGGACAGCTATTTACGTAGATTTGAACGATATGCAGAGTTACAAAAGTGGCCAAAAACATCGTGGGCTATGAGTCTAAGTGCACTCCTTAAAGGTAGGGCTCTCGATATTTATGTATTATTACCAGCAGATGATGCTTTAGATTATGACAAGCTGAAGATAGCACTCCTTAAACGCTATGAGCTGACAGAGGATGGGTTTAAACACAAGTTCAAATCAGCAAAACCAGAAACGGGTGAGACATTCGTACAATTTTCTGTTAGAATGAGTAGTTATTTATTAAGGTGGTTGAAAATGGCTATAATAGCGGAGACATTTGAGGCATTATTTGATTTAGTATTGCGTGATCAGTTCTTGAATGCTTGTAACAGAGATTTGACTTTGTTTCTAAAGGAGAGAACACCAAAGAGTATACAGGAGATGGCACAATTAGCAGACCAGTATCGAGAGGCAAGGATGACCAACGCTGCGATCCTAAGCAATATCAAAGGCAATGAATTTCAACACCCAGTTAAGTTTCGTTCTGGTTCTGGAAATCACAAAGACTTTTCAGGTGAGAAGATTCAAAAATTCAAACAAATCATTTGTTCCAAAATCGGAAAGACGTTGTTTTAAATGCAACAGGATAGGGCACATTGCATCGGAATGCAGAACAAAACCAAAGGTCGGTGCTGTAACAACAGAAGAACAGAAGGAAGTCCATAATATTTCAGCTAGTACAGAGGAACATGCAGCAAAGGTAACTTTTGTTAGCACAATGCCAACAGACACTGGAACCAATTCTATGAATCTTGATGTATCAACAAGAGTTTCACCATCATGCTACCAACTGCAACACAATATGCCAGTATCAGCAGGTTTTGTTGAAGGTAAGCCAGTTACGGTACTAAGAGACACAGGATGCAGCGGCATAGTGGTTCGAAGAAGTAAGATTGATGAAGCAAATTTGATTCAAGATAAATTTCAGACATGCATTTTGGCAAATGGTTCACCTATTAGAGTACCAGTTGCTTCCATCTTTGTTGACACGCCCTATATTACAGGAACATTTGAAGCATGGTGTATGGAGAAGCCAGTCTACGATTTAATCATCGGGAATGTAGCTAAGGTACGAGCACCTGGAGATCCTGATCCTGAATGGTCAGAGGCAAATGCTGTTGAAACCCGTCAAAAAGCTAAGGTAAAATTAAAACAGTATCCTCAACTCAAAGTTCTAGAAATACTTAAGGGAAACATCACTCCAGACGAGATTAAACTAGAACAACAAACCGATGACTCACTGAAGAGAATACGACAATGGGCAAGTTTCGGACAAGTGGTTGACAAACGAACTGCAACAATACGATGGTTCATGCTGAACGGGTTTGTATATCGTGAATATCAAACCAAGACTGAATCAGGTAAGTCTTACAAACAGCTTGTAGTTCCAAAGAAATTCAGAGAAATTGTCATGAGATTGGCACATGAGTCTATCGTGTCTGGTCATTTGGCGATAACACGCACATCGTCAAGAATTCTTTCTGAATTCTACTGGCCTGGACTACAGACTGATGTCAAGATGTTTTGTCGTTCTTGTGACATCTGTCAAAGGACCATACAAAAAGGTAAGGTTTCTAAGTACCCCCTTCAGAAGATGCCACTTATTGATGTTCCTTTCAAGAGGGTTGCCGTAGACATCGTCGGACCTATTCATCCCATTACAGACAAAGGAAATAGGTATATTCTTACTTTGGTCGATTTTGCTACTAGATACCCTGAAGCTGTACCACTGCCGTCCATTGAAACGGAAAGAGTTGCCGAGGCGCTCATAGACATATTTTCTAGAATTGGAGTTCCCGAGGAAATGTTGAGCGATATGGGTTCTCAATTTACATCATCAATTATGAGAGAGGTAAGTCAGCTACTATCTTTAAAACAACTCATTACTACCCCTTACCACCCTATGACAAACGGTTTGGTTGAGAGGTTTGAAAGATGCGTTCTTTTCTTTGTGATAACTTCATTTTCTCCCTTCGTTAAAAGTTGCAAAAAAAAAACATAATTCAAAGTGAAAGAAGAACAGAATAATCACAATTATATATATTGCAAAAATTTTTTATTAAAAAATGAATTTTGTTTTTGTTTTTTTTTTATTTTTATTTTTTATAATTTTTTATTTTATTTTTTTTAGTGTGTGAGCTTGGATTTTACGGGATTCATTGCAGAGATGTCTGCAGTACATTTTGTAAAGTATCACGTAACTGTCTTCACGTGACTAATGTCTGTAAATTTGGCTGTAAAGCTGGAGTGACTAGGCCTGCTTGTCTACGGGGTCAGTATATCAATATTTGCTTTACATAACCGAAATCTGAGTATCAAATTTGTTTTTCCCTATTAGTATTTTTTTCAGTTGAAGACAACTACCGGGCCACATTTTATGGTATTCTGGTACCATTTTGTGTTGTTATCGTTCTGACTGGGCTGTTCCTATCTTACAGAATCAAGAAAAGGTAAGACAGTACTCAAAACGATACTGCTTTTAAAAATCGAGATATGTAATCTGAAATGCTTTTTTCCTATTATTTTTTTGAAGGATTAAAAAATCGCAAGAAGGATATAACAAGACTTATTATCATTAGAAAGACGACGTGACCCTTCATAAAATAGACGATTTTGCAATTGAAAAAATATTTACGACAATCAACAACTTTAAGAACTGGATTCAGCTTTCAACTGTGTCACGAATATTTTGTTAATAGAAAGGATTTGCCTGGATTTTTTTTTTGTGAAATTTTCATATTGTTTTACATTTTAAGCGGCCATTTATAATTTTTAATAAGATTTATTACTTTTCTTTTTTGTGTGTATCTTTTATTCACATTAATTACTAGACTTCTATCAATAGCGAGATGTTCCTTAATAAAAAAAAAAAAGCTAACAGAAACAATACCTCAGGGTTTAATTTCTTCTTTGAGTAAATAATAAAGTCGAAAAATATCTATTTTGCATAAAAAGTGCTGCAAGAATCCCACTGTCCGGTCAGTAAAATAATTATAACACACATCTGCTCGAAACCTTACCCTATGTATTTTATTTTACACATATGAACCCAGAATTTTCGTAAAACCATGCTTAACTCGGGATTCAAGCAGCACTTTCCAAGTATTTTAGAAGGCGAACTTTTCATATGTTCAAATCCGAACTTCATATGAATTTCACATAATATTCCCGATATTTGCTTTTAAACTCCATTTTACGTATCTTTGTACATACTGTCGTAGCCATGTTCTCATAAACATATATAAACGTGCCGAGCATATGCCTAAATTTGCAGCCCTTCACCGGCAATGGTGACGTCTCCATATCAGTGAAAAATTCTGGAGAGGAACGTTAAACATTATACAATCAATCAATCCTTTGCACAGCAAAATATTATAGACATAGTACAAGTTTAGGCGTTTTGCACATTTCCTGACTAGTAAAAATCTAAACCACACGTGTGTTATTTGTTCTAATAATTAGACAATATAGATCAATATAGATCACCAACAATGTTGTCAGATAAAAATAACATAAACCGTCTATCATACAGACAAAACTAAATTTCAGTTCAGACAATTTCAAAATGTTATTTTTTTTTTCTTTAAAATGTGAATAACAAGAAAAAAGTATTCAAGAAAATACAGTTTTGCCAGTAGAACCAAGAGGAAGCTAATTTGTTGGCGGTTGGCCCATCACTCTAAGTTCCTGATAATCCGAGTTTGAAGAATGTACGCATTATCGTATCATATTTCCTTCCTGTAGTCTTCATACTGTTTGCCTGGCCTTCTTTGTACTTATCAATCGTTTTTAACTGTTTACTTTGCCTCTATAAATGATTAGAAATACATTTATGAGTTGTTGAAAAATGCTGGAGTTGTCACAACTGTGCAAATAAGTACAATTACGAAGTTCAAATAAACAACATACAATTAATCAATCAATTATTTTAATTAAAGATGTACCTTCATTACATGCATCTCTAAGGTTACCAGAGTCGCAACCAGACAGAGAAGTCCAATTGATATGATGACATTGTGCTCCATCCCGGCAACGTCCACACGGCTTATTACAATCCTCCCGAACATATTGAAGTCACACTCTACGAATCATAATCTAAATTATTTTTTTGAATATCTCTTTCTCTCATCAAAATAAAAACATAATGATGAACGCAAACTACAACAAAGAAAGCAAATGCTTTTGATAAAATATTTAAATTTCGATTAGGATAGATTGTAAAGGTTACAGAATAGAGACACTATTTGCTGGAATAATCAATTACTTTCTCAAAGTTGAGTTCTTTTCAACTTCTTTTACCACAGCTTGCCAGCTAGTCACATCTGTTTCATTTTTTTCATTTTGTAGTTGACAATGCAGGTCCTGCAGTTCCTACCATATAGTTTTTCATGTATCTGGCCCGCTGTTTGTGACAAATTGTTTGGGTCATTATAGGTATGGAAGTAGGTTAGATTTATGATTTATCATGTTTAATGCGTAATGATGACAAAATGGTTTTAATATAACTTCTTTCAGTTTTCTTTCTCAATTAAGCTATTTTAATGCCTTCTCCCAAAGTAGTAGTGAATCATTATCATTTTTTGTCAGGAGAGGACCAGTGGACTCATTTGTATTATGCTTAATCATCTCGATCTTTTCGCTTGTGAAAACAAAGTGACCAATATAACTTATTCAAAAAAGCCAAAACTAAGTCTTTCTGGTTAAAAAAATAATATCGTGTCGTTGTTATTCATATCATTAAAAAAAAAACAGACATCACAGGTTCCAGGTAAGTCTAACCCTCAAGAAAAATTATGTTCAGCTTGTAACCATGTTCGTGCCACAATGGAATCGTTCAACTTGTTCAACCAGTGTTACTGCAAAAATTGTTATATTTAAGGTAGTCTGATCCTCATATTGTTAAATGAGCAGTTTAGTAATCAAAAATACTCATAAAAGTATATCTGAATCCACAAAGATATGTAAATTTTTCCATTGTATTTCTTTAACGTTAAAGATTAAATTAGTCGTATTATATAGGGAAAATTGTCAAATTTCCACTATTTTTATAGGAATAACGAAAATAAATATAAGCAATGCATCTTCTAATTGCAAATTGATCAACTAATATATATTTAGGTTTAAAAAGTGATAGGTATCCAGGCATTCTAAGAAACTGACATGATAATTTTAAACTTATATGGTATTTTCTGTCCTCTATTTCCGTCATATATTCTATAATACTTAGAGTAAAATACTTTTTCTATCATTGAAAGACACCACAAATCACTTTTTATTTAAAGTCATGCTTACAAGCATTGATATCTGAGACTGGATTCAAGAAAAAAAATTTTCTCTTAAACTATTTTTTCATTTTTTTCCCTTTTATAGGGTACAAATGTCAACTTTTCTAAGAACTTTTCTAAGACTTTCAAAACCCTTTAATCTTATAAAGATGACTAAAATGAAAATTGTTGCAAGAAAAAATTTCATTTTCAAGCTTCATTTTGATGCATTTCAAATTTAATATTAAGTTTTGGAGTTATCCTTCCTGGCTGAAGATCGGATATCCTTAAGAATATATCACAGTATATTGCTAACAACAACGATCAATGATATTTATGATAGAAAAATGATAATCTTCGTTCTACAAAGTTTACCAACGGAGATCGATACAAATATTTGCCTAACAGCTCAAGATCGAACGTATTTTAAAGAAGTTTTTTTTTCAGATTTTTTTTTTACAAAAAAGATGGCTTCTTATAGTGGTCAAACGCTAGCCTAAGGGTCTTTATATGAACTGATTGGAATCGAAACAATACAAAAAAGCTTCAACATTAGGTTTTATTTTATTTTTTAAAGTAAATTAAAGTCGTCAATTTTCAAGAGGTTACATTTAATTTATGTTTATATTGTGTAACTTTTTTTGTTAAAAACATTACTTCATAAATGTACAATGGAGTTACCTGTGCATGTCTTTAAATATAACTCATGTCTAGGTGTTGACCCTTTTTATACACTGAATCATAGTCTCTCCATAATGATTAGTCAACTCATAAATCGATAGCAATATTTCTTGGTTAAACACGGAGGGAGCAAATTCTCGAAACTTCAGCTATCTGTCTAAAAATGACAAAAATGTTTTGCTAGTGACATATTAAAAAATGCTCTGTTCAATTCAGATATATTTTACAGGCTACCTATACATAAGATAAACTGGCAGTTATGACATAAGAACTTATTACAGGTTTATTTATAATAGGTGAGAGTTCATTTTCATTCTTAGAAATAAACTTATGAAATTTTCCATAATTTGCTTTTTGATACATGTACAGTACAATAAAGAAGCATTGACAATGAAATAAATAATTTTTCACAAAAGAATTAAGAAACGAACCTGACTAAAGAAGGGAATGTCTACTTCATTTCTCTAGCATACAGAAACCAGATGCTGACTTTTAGAGCTCTACAAGATATGTACACTGGAGGAGTCAGTCTTGGAACTCCGAAACAGTGAATAAATTAAAGACATTCCAATAATACTTCCTTAAAAATGAAATATTTTTTGGAGCGTGTATTGATGACAATTCACAAAAAACTAAAAAAAAATGTATAAGCATACTTGAATACTGTTTTATGAAATTGCAGTGTTAGTTAAGTCAAGTCACTGGTAGGATTGGAAACCAATAGTTCTAATAAAAGGACAAGAAAGGAAGATTAACTTTTAATGCTGACATTTTTCAACTACACAATCGTTTCTTTTTTTTCTATCATTTTATTAAATTTGTAAATTACTCAATTTTCTTTACAAAGTTAAAAAATTTTGTTATTTTTTCTAAAATATTTCTTTTTATGAACAACACATATTATTTCTACAAAAAATGCAGTTTAATGTAATGAATAAATAGAGGTACTGTGGGCAATGAGCTCACTAAATGATACCACCCGCCTCCCATAATGTCGATGTGTTGCTATATATTGTTTTACGGTAATGTGTAAAGAGGAATAACTCGTCCAATCAAATGTTATCCAGAAGCTTCTATTATGTGACGTCATAGGTAAACAAAAATGGCAATGTCCATGTTTTGCTCTGGGAAACGTAAAATACGTGTCGAATCGATAATTCAGATAATATCGATTGTATCGATAATTCAGGTATTAACTATAATTATTTATATTTTATAATTATTTTGTATATAAGTATAACTGAAATCTATTGAAATCTATAGCATTTCATAATAAAATAAAAGACAAGAAAAACAGAAAACAAAGGAAAAAAAAAAAAAAAGAATTTTACTTTCAAAACAACTATTCCCTTGCCATCCACTTTTACAACCACAGTTACAAGAGTCAGTCACATGATCACATACTCCAGTATCGTTACAATATGCACTACAGTTCTGCTCACAACCCAAGCCAAACTTTCTAATGTCACATTCCGTAAAATTGAAAAAAAAGAATTATAAAATTCTCTAATATTTTTTCTGTTATATTTAATTGCCATGAGTATTTTTCATACAGAGCACCTGTGAATTAATCGTTGTTTTTTTCTTTTACTATTAAACTTATTATAATGACTTAAAAGTTACATTGCTAACATTGTTTTTTTTTTTTTAGATTAACACGAAGAGGAGATTTAATGTTTATTTCTGACTGAGAATTTCCGAGAATCTTGTGACATCTAATTATCAACTGACAATCACACAAGTACATGCACAAAAGTTCTATTCAACCAATCGAAATGTTTGGAAAATTTAGGGTTTGGGGTTATATTAAGGTGAAAATATTGGCATTGTATTTTAATTTTATATGATATTCTAATAAGAATTTTTATTTCGACAAATACTGAGTGGCTTGATAACTACAAAGGCAAAGTAAGCTGTAGAAGAAAATGAAACTAGCAATTTCAGAATTTTTATTAAATTAAAGCATGGACATTATATATTTTATCTGATTTTGGACGAAAATATATTCTAGAAAATCTCACAGTGTAATCGAAACCTATTTTCAACAAATCCATGGATGTTTAATCCAAATATTACCCTAAGTTTCGGTATTAAATAAAAAAATATAAATAAACATTGCTAAAATGACTGGTGTAAAAGTGTATTAGTTAGTTGTTATTAACAAAAGATTAATTTAAATCAATATTTTAAACCAAAAGTAATATTACCTTCCCGACAATCCAAACCTTGCCACCCACTTTTACAACCACCTTTACAAGAACCAATCACGTGGTCACACGCTCCAGAGACTTTACAATGTGTGCTACATTCTTGTTTACAATCAAAACCATAGAACCCTTTGTCACATTCTGTAAAATTATTTTGTTTCATTAAAGGTATTTCGATAGTTCGTTTAAACATTTTTTTCTCTTTACAAGGTACAAGTGAAACATATATATATATATTTTAAACTAATAACCTAATTTAAGATCAATCATATGGAATTTTGAAATCTGTCTTTGAAGAACATGAACGGTTATCAAGTTCATTTCTAAATGAAGATGTCCAAAATTCATGGAACATATAGAATGACACATACAAACGTGCTATTGATTGGTTGATCTGATCGTATATTGTTTAACGTCCCTTTCGAGAATTTTTCAAACATATGGAGACGCCATAACTTGCCGCTGCGAATTTTATCCTATGCTCGGATACGAGGGCCAGGGAGCAGGGAGGGGTCTTCACGGCCAGGAACATGTTAAGTTCCAAGACAGTACGATTTTCAGAAACATTTAAAGTTAAGCACTAAAAATGGCTCGTTGTCATGAAAATCCAGGTAAGGTTATGACAAAAACTGTCCGGTATCATTACTTTAGAAGACAGGTCGTGAGCAGTTTTTGATTTTTTAAGTTAAATAATTTCAACCAATGTCTGAAATTGCAATGGGGAACAGGACTGACACCCCTTTTAGTGTTGTATGAATTTCAGCCGTTAAAATGAAGTATTTAAAGAGGAGTTTGCGTTGGCGATAGTGAACCCTGGTGAAATCAAACGTGGATTTCATTCATTTTCCTTCTGAAATGTTATATTTTTTGTGAATAGAATTTCATATATATATATACCAATTGATGCAGTCAGTATCAAGACATGTTATAAGCATTTACGGGAAAAAAATAAAACAAATTAAAACTGAAATATTTGATTGATTATAATTTATGTCCGTTGTCATGACAAGGTACGAAAATTCAGTCCGCTGTCGCTACTTTACTGTACGTATACACATACACTATGAAGGAGGTCGATTTTAGTT
>PRKT01000704.1:195456-207127 GCA_003671525.1 Saccostrea glomerata
AAAAAAAAAGGAAGATCTTTTGTTATTTCTGAAGATCTTTTGTTATTTTGATCCACTTTTGGTACATTTAACATATTCTAAACCGCTTGTGGTCTGTTTATACATTTTTCTTATAACTGCTACATTGTAGGGAAATTACTGATTTCCATTCTTTTTCATTCTTTGCATCTTTACATCAAGCTATTTTCTTCATTATCATCAGATCTTATTTTATTGTTTAATATGAACAGTTGTATATTTTTCCAATATACACAAGTACATGGTGATTCCTTATTTTTTGTCGAATTTATAAGTGTAGTTTATATAAAAATATAATTAACCTCTTTAAAATATATGTTTTATTAATTAATTTATCATCTATTTTAACTTTTTCCAAAAATAAAAATTTCATTAATTTACGGATCGTCTCGGTTTTTTTTTTACTGGGATGAGGATTGTGAAGGGTGAATATTGTACGCTACAATAGTAGTTATGATATTTTACTCACCTTGCACAAGTGCTTTATGGTTTTTAAAGAAATGTAAATTTGTTCATTCTTTCAAAAAATGAGCATATCGCATCGACTCAAATACATGAAATAAAACTGCGTATAAAATCCCCAAACTATGTCAAGGGGGTTCTCCTTCAGGAGGTTGAACAAATTGTCCAGGTAGGATATAATAGCTTGTGTGGAATATATCCTAAATGAAATAAAAATTTTATGTGCCAAAAAGGAGGGGGTATTATATTTTTGAATTTGTAATTATTTTTTTCTTGCACATCTACAATGCATCAACGGGGAATCAATGCTCAAAACAGGATAAACACAAAGGAATTGCCTTCAATTGTCCAAAAGTCAATGCTTTCCATATAAATTTATGGGACTGAAAAAAATAGAGCCAAATATTTTGCACTGTATACAGTAAATTTCTATCCCATGCATTCATAACATTATGGATTACTTTGAATGAAATGATATACTTTTTAAAGTGCCAAACAATTGATTCTAAAATACAGCATACAATGTACATCTTTTCTGTCTTAGATAGTATTGATCCTATCTATATCTATTCTTCTAAGTCGCTTGATCGTTCACGGTAGCTCAGTCGGTAGAGCGCTCGCTCCGTGATCGGGAGGTCGAGAGTTCGTATCTTGGCCGCGACTGACCCACTCGATAAAATTGGTAGCAACTGTTCCTTCGCCATGCGCTCGGCACTAAGGCCAACATCTTTTATTTACTGTTATACGGGAATTTTTTTCAAAACGTTGGGTCGGGGGGTCGAAATAAAAATAAAAATAAAATCTTCAAATTCAAACAGTCGGTCAGAAAAATGAAAATAAAACGAAAAAATGTAACACTTTTTTTATTTTTTAAATTAAGAATATAATTGTTTAATTGTCTTAATTTAGTGGGAAAAAGTTGTTTTTTGAAAATTTAATGCATGCAAAACAATTTTATCAAATTTTTAGTGGATTTTGTAGCTATCATATGGCAAGAATATAGTAAGGCTTTAAATTGATCAGTTATAAATTATTTTACTTGTGAGACTAATTAAAAGAAAATTAATTTAATTCAAATGAATATACACATCATAGGTGGATAAAATGTATCTCATCTATTGCAACATATTCAAATTGCCTCAATGCTATATAATTTTCAACCTACATGATTATAGAAGATGCAGATATTTACCATAAGTATAAACATGTAAAATAGACTATGACAATACTCTGTTTACTGCAGAATTCGTATATTTGTTAAAACTGGTTCTAATCCACAAATTTTAAATAAAAGAAACCCAGGTTATATTTGTATGGACGTACGTATCATTTGCTTTGTTTTTCCTTGTGGTAAAAAAGTTGTTTTACAAAGAAAGAGCTGTTATTACCACACTGATGTACATTATTTGTGACATAACAAGCAAAATTCCATTTTTAATCATAATATTTGTGATTAATATGATATTAACGAGTGGAAGTTGTGACTCGAATTTCCTCAGTCACGCCACTTTCTACAGTGTTCTATTCTGTCGTTACATGTAAAATGAAAAAATATTGTCTTAAAAATAATTTTCAGAACAATTTTCAAGCCGAATTTCAATGCTCTGAAACAATTGTCAAAGATAATGCGTACTTAAAACCTCTCAAAACAAGGGTTGACAGAACCTATTTCCACATGGCATTCTGCATAACATTTGATCAAGATTACTGTCTCGTCTATTTTATTCAATCTTTCATTAAAATTTCATCTGAAATTTAAACCCTTTTTTGTAATAAATGACATGTCACTTTTTGAAAGGACTGGATCTATTAAAAATATATCAAACCCTACGATTCTGACATTTTGCCGCTAACTGTTATGCTGTGCAGTGACTATTCACGCTTCACATTATGCTCATTAGTTTTGCCAACTGTGATTGGATTGATACACATGTATATTTACATTAGTCAATGGCGATGCACGTTCTGAAAGGCTTGTAAAAGTTTTGTTGACGTTTCTTTTATTTTTTCAGTGACTATAAATTAAGCTATCGGCGGGAGAAACAAAAATAAAAGTTGAAGAAGAGACTTTTATTTTTATTTCATTTTAGCCCAAATTAGGGTCGGGGCTCCCGTAAAACAGTAAATAATAAAATGTTGGCTTTAGAAGTGAAAGTTGCGGGTCCTTTGCATAAGACCTTTAAAAACAGAGGCCCCGTGTCAGCAGCGGGCGTTGGCACGATAAAGATCCCTCACTGCTCAATGGCCCTGAGTGCCGAGTAAAGGTCAAAATTTGAAGCCATTTACCGGCATACGGTGACGTCTCCATATGAGTGAAAATTCTCGAGAGGGACGTTAAACAATTTACAATCAATCAATTAATCTTAGTCGCTTGCATGGTGCAATGGCTCGAACATCTGGTCTAGAGTAGCAATGTATGGAGTTGATCTTTACATCACAGGTTCGATTCTCACTGTGGGACAAGAGACCGTATAAACTGTGGTCCCGTGTGGCAGAACGTGCTGGCGCGAAAATATCCCTCCCTGCTCAAAGGCGCCGAGTGCCGAGTATAGGACAAAATCTGCAGCCCTCCACCGGCAAGTTGTGGCATCTCCATATAAGTGAAAATTTCTCGAGAGATAGATAGAAAGACAGTCTTTCCATTTTATAAACTGCACAACTCTAACACAATCGAAAGACGTGATAAAGAAAGACATTTTGTAAGGACCTTCAAACCTAAATTAAATAGTTTAATGTAAAAGAATTGTTTCTTTACAAGTAAATTATGTTACTGAGTCACATTTATTGCTTTGTTTTTGTATGCTTTGTTAATGCATTGTTCTGTGAAAGTACGGGAAAAATATGAGGTCAATCAAAGACTTGTTAAAGTTTTTATGACGTCATAATAGACGTTACCATGAGTATTGTAAAACATCATGAAGAAGAAATGAAAGCGCTTATGTTTTACTCGTTCTCTGTGTTTTTATTTATTTAAAATAATTTTCATATTTATCACCGACCACTGTGATATATATATATATATATAAAATCTCCAAATTCATAAGGTTTTTCTTGTATTTAAAAAGCATTGACATTTATCTTACATAAGAAAAATTGCTCTTCTTTAAGCATTGACTTTTATCATACATAAGAAAAATTGCTCTTCTTCTTCTTTTTTTTTTTACAAAAATTCATCAAGAGATATGTAAATATCATATCAAGCTTAACCCGTATTCGTGACTATTGTACACACCAAATATAGTTCTCTTATAGTACTGGTCTGATGTCCATACGATTAATCGTCTAGTATCACATAATGATATGAAGTGTTTCAAACAAATTAAACAAAAAAAAAAAGTTCTAAACGGTCCTCTCACTACAATGTCCTTCCTACATGTAATACATATGTAGCTATAAACAATACAGAATCATCAAATCTGACTCACGGCTTGTAAGGGATTGCCACTTTGGTAAAGGGTATTTCAAGTACCTGATTGTAGTGTGTTTATGATGTCTTTACAAAATTTAAAGTGCAATTATAACTATTGCTGTAGTGCATTACTTTTACTTCCTTATTCTGAATACAGGGATATATCATTGTCGAAAATACCCATGGTAGACTTCTTCCAAAAGTAGACATTTTAAACAAAATATTTCTTAAGCTTAAATGTCTCTTCAGGATTTTAAATCTATGTTAACTTGCTTTGGCGTTTCTAAGGGTGAAGAAATTAGGCAAAGTAGCACTTTACCAATATTTGGTAAAAGCGATTGTGAAGACTCATCATAGAAAATACCTTTTTTGTGAATTTGCCGATTGTTGCAAGATCATTATGTTGAGTCCTCTTTATCTGTAAGCAGATTTTAAAAGATTGATTGATTGATTATATATTGATAAGCGTCCCTCTCGAGAATTTTTCAATTACAATTCTTTTATTCCTTGCATCAACAGATACATCATTTAACTTATTTATAACAAACAATATACATAATTGCCATGTTAACATATATTACAATGCATTTACACAGTCATTGATAAATGTGCATACATACATATTATTGAAATATCATAATAGTAAATCAATAATCTTTATCATAATAAATGTATTATTAATAAAGAGCAAGAGCCAGGTTGGGCCTTATTTGGCCCTGAGAATTTCCGAAAAATCAAAACCGCTCAGTTTAGGTTGCAAGTGCAGTATTTATTACTTGGAGAGTTGGTGACCATGTATCTATTAATTGTGACGTAATTTTTCATCTAGTCAATTGATTATGACGTCATCAAATGCGTCATTTTCCTCATATTGTGTAAATTCCTTTGAAAATGGCCTAAAATTGAGGAATTTTTTCAATATTTCATATAGAGCACAACCTCTGATCCAAAATATGCAAATACATAATGAAAGCTCTGTTTCTGAAGATCAAAATACATTTTTTTATTTTTTGGATCGTGGGCTGTGCTCATATCTTTATTCTTTGCTGAAGGTAGTGAAATACGCATGTTTTCTGCAAATTTCAAGAACATTGCAATTTCTCAAACCATGTTTTCCAATATCTGGATTCTGGATTCTCAAGACGAAATTTTATTATAGAAAATGAAAGTGTCTACTTTACTTTGACATATAAAATGGGAAAGAGGGTGATAGTTAATTATTTGATATAAGTACAGGGCCATTTATGCATAACTTGGCTCTACCTCTTTATTTTACTTTCCTGTAAATGATATTCTTCTCTTAAAAAAAAAATCCTCAGACCTCTTAATTCCCTTTCATTTTGAACACTAATTAATTGTTTTAATTTATATACACTACTATTTTGATAAAAATATTTTTTTGATAAATGTCTTCCTTAAAATTCCGCATTGTACAATGAAATGAAATTTATCTTCTATTTCATTTAAAGTTCACAATATGGAGACGCCTCCAATTGCCGGTGGAGAGCTGCAAGTTTTGTCCTATACTCGAAACTAAGGGCCATTGAGTAGGGAGGGGTCTTTTTCGTGTCAGCACCTACTGCGACACGGGACCTCAGTTTCATCCGAAGGACCGGTCTTCACGTCCCTACAGTGGGATTCGAACCCGTGACATAAGAATCAACTCCTTACTTTGCGACTCTAACCACTGCGCCATGCGGGCGACGATGTTAAAAGGAATGTGCCTTGTATTCTTTGAACTACTGAATAAACAAAATAATTTAATAAATATAAAATATATTTGCAATCATACTAAAGCTGTTTAGGGGTATGATGAATCCCAAGAAAGTGATAAAGTAAACAAAAACTTAAAATTAAAGATAGCCTGATTTTAAAGTAACACATGAATTCAAGACTTGTACTAATATGAAAATACATCAATATGGACTGGTTTTTTTTCGCACTTCTTAAAATGGTATGCATTACACATCAGTTTTCCTCCACTAAATAAATCCATTATGTAAATTAGCATACTTAATGAAAAATAAATCTTGTGGAATATACAATTCAGAAATCAACTGTTTGACATCAAAGAGAAGTCCTAAAATATAGTTTTGCTGCTTTTTGTTGCTATCCTTTATAGAGGAACCTTTCCGACGATTTCAAAAGCTCGGAATCACGCAACTGGAAATTATACGTAATTTGCATTTTTTGCATAAAAATGTCATTCTCCAAGTGAATTACATTAACAAAGGTCATTGTCTTAAGTTTTACTTAAACATGGAATATGTGTTCAGAATACATGTACACGCATATACTGGATTATTTATACACAAATGTTTTCTGATTCTTTAGCGATCACCTTATTTGATTTTGAACTCAAAACTGTTGAAAAGCACACTAGATATTTTAACGATGCAATGATTTTGATTTATCTAAATGTTTCTTTTTTCATTTATAATAAAATTTCACTTATGATATCATAAAGATAAAACTCTACATGGTTACAGTAGAAAAGGGAATTCAAATGTGTCTCTGAAGTGTTTTGAAGTAGACATACTTAATACGTGAGTGTTTATATCACTATTCTACATCTGTTTATAGATAATTGTGTTTGGCGGTTATTTCCTTCTTTTTTTGCATAAATACTTAAATGATTATGCAAAACAGATGCTGATAGATTTAAAAAAAGGAAAAGGAGATAGTCGTTTTTGGTGATGGAGTTTTGGAACAAGATTCTCACAGGCACAGCAATATGGTTTGTCACACATTCAATTTGTTTCACCCAAGGATACGGTAAGGCATTCAATATTCTTACATAGTCTATTTTTGCATTCAATAATTCTTCATTTAGGTTTCTCTATGATTTTGTTTAATGTCTAAATCAACTTAATTTTTTCGAAGAGTTTGATATTCCAAAGGGCCCCCCGCCCCTCAAAAAAAAAAAGGAATTATTTATTGATTTTTAGAAAAACTAGCTCTTTTTAAACCCACAAATCGATCAAATCCATTTCGGAGTGCGAAATTGGACACAGCTCCGTTTGACTCTAGTAATGCTGTTGATGGTCTAAAGAGCAATCTAACAGCCTATGGAGGACAATGTGCCATTTCAGCTGATGAACACTTAACCCCCCACTTGGTAGGTTAATTTGACATCTGTCTGCAGTTTAAACCACATATTACTATTTTACCGGACGGAAAATCAACCATGGGGTAAATTTACTCATACCTTTCAGAAATCATCAAGTCATTTGTTTGTCCGTCTATAAGTTAAACACAAAAAATATATATAATCTTGGTAATAAATTTTGATGAAAAGATGGGACTTACAAAGGTATACCAGTGTTTTACATGTTCATGGGTCGCAGGCGTGGTAAGGATATCTGCTCTGGAGGCGCAAAGTAGGGAGTTGTTCCTACTTTGTTGGTTCGAATCACACTGTTGGGCGTAGAAAGCGGCCCTTCGGATGTGACCGTTTGAACCGAGGTCGCGTGTCGCTGTATTTGATGGTACGAAAAGAACTCTCAGAGCTCAATGGTCTTAAATGCCGAGTATCCGATAAAATTTCCAGCCTTTTATCTTCAAGTGGTTGAGTCTCCACACATTTATAAATGTAAAATTCCCAAGAGGGAAGTTAAACAACATGGAGTCAACCAATAAATCACATGTAAACATGTATATGAACACCCGTGTCAAGACCTTTTCAAATATGCAATAATATTTTAAATTGAGGATAAGAAAGATTAGCAAAATGTTTATTTCTACGTAAAATATGTAAATTTATATTTTTCTCTGATATGTTCCTTTTACCTGTATTAGATGCTCAAAATGGAATCACAACTAGATTTCTAGGATTTTATGTTTATGTATCAAACACAACTGACATTCATGATGGTCATCCCTGTTTCCACCATACAATCTACAACAGATCCACAATACCAGCTGTGGTCAATATATTGTGTCCTGTACACGGCCAATACGTCATCTACTAAGATGAGAGACTTCAAGGCTTTAACTATCCATCTGTCAAATTGTAATTACATATGAAGTAGTGTTGATGCTTATGTTGAATGGCAGTCTTGGTGGCAAGTTTGACAAATTATACTGTAGTATGTTGTTTAATGATTTTATCATAACGTTCTTCCTTTTTTATCAGTTCTTAGCAGGGAAAGAAGGATTATATGGATAAATCACTGACATGTATTTATAGTATATTACAAGGGAACTTTTTTCTTTGTGTTCAGTAGACAAACATTTCTATTTCCTTGTCAGAATGTACAGAACTTTGTGACATGGTGCTCATTAACACATTGATGTGGTTTCTCTTATTCCCAATTTGTTGTACACATGGATATGGTGAGTTATAAAATTGTGATTGAAAAAAATAGCCTCAAAGAATATTACATACATAATGATTGTTAAATGATATAAAACATTTGCAATATTTTTTTTTCTACTTTGGTAAATTATAAATATAATTTACTCGATGGCAATTTTATCATTCCAAAAAAAAAAAAAAAAAAAAAAACGAATAAAGTATTTTAAAAACTAAAGGAGAACATGTTCTTATTTTTTTTCCCTAGAATTCCCTTCTTTATTTCCTCATAGAATTATGGAATTATGGAATTTCAATCAATGCATCTTCAGCAGAGTATAAAGGTATTCAACATGTAGGAATTTTTTTTTATTCCGTATCGTGCTTTCGGACGTTTCCCTTTCTGTCTCTAATGAAAGATACGAATGTTATCAAAAGGTTCTTGGGGTGATGTAAAGTTAAGCTTTATTAACTGGTTATATGCTATTCGTCAAATTATAATTCAAAATACATTGAATGATCGTCTTGTGCTGTCCCTGTTATTTCATACACATTACCTGATGTGATTCTCTATGGTTAAATATCGATTTGAGCATGACATGATTTTATAATTTTAGGAACATCTTATTTCAATGCATATGATATAGTACATGGATCTATACATAAGGAACGCTCCTCATTTGATAATGTCAGCATCATATTTTGGTCGGATTTTATAATTACTACACAGTCAACGTCATATGTTTCGACAAAACTGACTTGGGACACTCTGACTTGCAGTGCACATCAACTACATATCTCACCCCTCTCTGATTTTTTTCAGCATTAAAAGATATAGTCTGGATATATTGTATCTCTTTGTAGCCTGTATGAATATTTTTTTACGTTTATGCTACTTTTCCTAGGAGTAAAACTAGAGAATTAAAAAAAATTCTTTCCCTCTCTAACGCCATGAACAAGCCCTTATTTGTTTGAAAATTCCGTACTGTTTTACAATAAAATATCATAGCCCCTATATCGTGAAAAAAATCCAATTTTATGGAACAATTTTGTACACTCGGCTAGAAAAATATAAATAAAAAAGACAATAATATACAAAGAGAAAAAATGAAGGATCAAAATAATTACTGATTTCTCTTCTATTTGCTCACTTTGTGTCCAGCTGATATCTTTCAGAGATTTTAGACTTTTGTTAAAGAACCAAATGTGCTAACTTTAAATCATTTTTACGATATTCTCGTTAATGCGTGTACAAATTAAAACAAAAAGTGACACTCTTCTTTTATCTAAATTGGCATTTATAAAGTTGAGAATGTCATCAAGAAAGTAATTCTATGAAGTGCGTATTATGTAGATATTTTACACTGTACATAAGTACAAAGGGCATACTTAATGCACTATTAGCAACTATCTATGATTTTTATTTTATTTTGCAGCATGCTGATCTATATGTACCTGTTTTTTTTTCTAAGTTACGGTCACTATTTAAATTGTGATGAATTCTAAGATGGAAGATTAAGTAATATATCCTAGCGTCACATGTGTTAATTAATTGTTTTTCCTTTTTAGAAAACGTAGCACTGAATAAACCAACACATCAGTCGAATGCATATTGGACTCCATCTTATTCAAGTGCTAAATTCGACTCAAGTAATGCAGTTGATGGACGGAAGACCAATTTCACATCCTTTGGAGGTCAGTGTGTTATTTCAAGGGATGGACACGGAACTGCCACCTGGTGGGTAAACTTGACGTCCATCCAAAGTATACATCATATAAAGATATACTACAGGACAGACAATGCAGCATGGGGTATATAACTTAACAAAATTTAAATCAATATCTTTTCTAAATAGTATCACACTTTCTCCTGTAAAGGTTTAGATATAAACAATGTAGTAATAAGACTTTGCTTCAAGTTTATCAATTTACAAGAGATAATATGAATAACATTTTTTTGTAAAGGCAGCATTTTTTTTTTCAAAAAAGAAATTTAGTAGAGCGTAAAACTGCATAAAATAGTCCCTTCTTATATGTTTTGGGATCAAAATGCATTGCACTTGTTCGTGGTATGACATAAATCTTTTATGTGTTACTTTATGTGTAAAAGATTAAGATAATTTACATCATTTTAGGAATATTTGTTTTAGATGCTCAAAATGGATACACCACAAGATTTCTAGGATTCTATCTTTATGTATCAAACACAACACGCATTGTAGATGGTCATCTCTGTTTTCACGACACATTTTACAACAGATCCACAATACCAGCTGTCGTGAATATATCGTGTCCTGTACACGGACAATACGTCATATATATCAACAAACGCCCCCAGCAATCCTTATATGCTGCTCAATTTTCACGATACGCACATACTGAATTGTGTGAAGTAGAGGTTTACGGTATGTAGTTTTTGGGCCAAATGTGGACGTTTAAACGATTCATTCTTTTTGTCGTGTTTTACTATAAAAAATGTAAACTGAAAGTCTAATGTTGTAATATATAAAGAAATTTGTTTGCGAAAACAAAATGAAAGCCCGCCCCATTTAAAAAATAGTATTTTCGGGTTCGGAGATATATTTTCCTTTCTTTTTCAAAAACTTTCAGGTAATCCATACAAATACTTTTTCCGAGGTTGATCAACCTCCCACGTTTAAAAACCATACTTCATCCTGTATCCCATTGAGTTGTTTGATTACATGTACATGTATATGTAAAACGTACTTTATACATATAATTACAACTCTTTTTCCCCAGTCAATCCCCTCTTTGAAAAACCCTTCAGCACCCCCCTTAAACAATTTCTACATACGTGCCTCTATACTGACCAATAATGTGTGTTTTACTACTGCTTCATATATGTACTCATTACAAAGTTAAAATGTTCTGTTTCAGAAAGCATTAATTCGTAATTTACATGACTGTTCACATGTTTTGAAAATACATTTTGTAACTTAATGATTGACATATTTACACTAATTTCCAGAAAGTGTAAGGTAAATAAGGTATGATTATCGACATAAAAAAGAAATTAATTCTCGTCAAAAGAGACGGTATAATTATATCTTAAATTTGCGTAGTTTCCATGTCCTATCCTTTATCGAATTCAAAGTCTATCAATTTCTTTGAATTGATTATTATTGGGTATATCATTGGTTAAGATAAGGATTATTGCAGTTAGACTAACACTGAAAACCTATAATAAATGTAAAATATGGAAATAAATATTAAATGCGACAAAATCTACTGGACAGGCAGAGATGGTAATCCGATAAATTTTATGAATTAAAGTAGATCTAGTGATCAACTTACACGCTGAATACAAAAATCACCAGCAGAATTTTTGGCAAATGGAATCTACTAACTTCAGTACAAATATTTCTTCATTCTGAGATATATCGTATGAAAAATAAAATAAAAACCAGTTTGTGAAAACATGTAAATATTTAGCGATTTTAGAAATGGTTTGTTACTCCCCCCCCCCC
>PRKT01000704.1:207489-223787 GCA_003671525.1 Saccostrea glomerata
CCCCCCCCCCCCCCCCCCCACAACGTATCAGCTGAAACTTTATCAGAAGTCTGCAAATGTATGTTTCCTTATGTTTTTAAAAATCTTAATACATGCTTTATTATTTGTGTCTGAAAAAAGAATACTTAAATTAACAAAGTACATGTAAGTTTATAATTATTGTTGTAGTGAAACCTGGAAGATGAATTTCGTTTGATATCAGTTGAGTGTTATACACTTGCTGTGATCAGAGCTAAAGAATGTGAAAGGTGTGATAAACATACGGCGCCCCTGGCCCACCGGCAGGGACCCAATATATTTTTTAAACAGGTGTGAACTCAGAACTGGCCATGAGAATGTTTCAAATCACGGGAGAATTCTTTCCGCGTAAACAGACTTTGAAGGTCACCTAGCGAAATTGATTGACTGGTGAATGAGTTGATGCACAAGAATCTCGAGCGTACAGCATATACATCATTCATTGCATTAAATGGGTTTAATATGAACCAAAGTTGTGGAAATTAATTAGAATTATAGAATGATTAATTTTGACCTCCGTAACTTAAATAAAACGAAGAATTAAAAAAATAATAACAGACTAATATGTAAGAAGGAGTTCTCTCTCTCTCTCTCTCTCTCCCTCTCGTATTACTTTTTACACACTTGACAAAAAAGAAAAACTGATTAAAATAAAAAAAAATCTTGTTGAAATAATAACTTACACTAACATAAAGTAGTAAACACTAGTCTATGAAAATAATGTTTGCTGTTACGAGAAATACGCTTGTAAATTACTGCATTTCTGAACAGGTATGATATATATTGACCAAGAAGTGACACTACACTAATTTACACGAGAATTTGCAATTCATCGATATCCGGGAAATTTGTTTTCTAGAAGAAAAAAATTAGAAGTACAAATATTATGTATATGAGAATGTGAAAAAAAACGGATAGATGAACATGAAAGTAAAATATCTCTCTCTCTCTCTCTCTGAACATTCTAAAATATATTTGATTTGAAGAGGAATATCAAGAATGCTGCTTTAGCAGTGCAAGCAATTTTTTTTTTTACTTTAAAAAAAAAGTTTTCGTACTGATCGCAGACGATTTTTAGACAAGAAAAAGAATACCCGATACGCAGGTAGAAAGACTTCCACATATTCGAAAGAAATTGAATTTTTCTATGTCTCAAAATGTCAGGTTAAATCAATGGATACATACAACTGCCAGATTTTTTTATGAATGTATACTAGTCAACTACCAAACTACGTGTAAGAAATTATCGTGAATACCACGGTTTATTTTTCTTGCATGCACTTTTTCTTCCTCGCATGTAGCAACTTAGTAGTATCTTCATTGATATGTGGTCTACACTATTTATACTATAATTATTTTTACAAAATAAGGGTATATTTATAAATCTGTATAATTATCATATACAGACTCGACATTTCTTTTTATTTCACTATTTTTATTTACGAAGTAGGAATCAGATAATGTTGAATTAGTTATCTGATATATTTAATATTTGAGAATATCCTTTTATAACAATTATTTTACGGAGAGAATAATCGCTAAAATTATCGACCCGTGTCTGTGTTTCGCACTGAATAAGTTAAACGGCAATGTACTTGTACTTGGATTTGTACATGCGGATTTATCGCTTATATCGGAAAGATAATGATTTGCACAATAGATATAAATAATTGTTCTTGTTTTCAAATAAATATGAAATATGAATTCAACAGAAATAAAATTTAAATTTATTCAATATACTTGGCAATCATACCGTCAATGGCGAACCAAAGTTTACACCTCGAAGCTGTTATATTATGAACTCACATATTTGTTAACGATCTGTTTGTATTAAGTCAATCATTTTCGAGTTTTTATTCCTAGCTATCAAATAATCATTATTTATAATTTCAAAATTCTATAATTGAAATGATTTTTTATAAACAACTTTTTACTTCCGTAATTTTCTCGCACGGTGGAACACGGAGGGTCCCCCAAGGAAACGGTAACGTCCACGGTGTTACACGGTGCGTCTCTGGAATAATCGCAATATACGCACACCGTGGAACACCGTGTACACGGTGTAACACGGAGTATTTTACACCGTGTACTTTCCACCGTGGGGTGGCAAAAACTCGTAAGCTGTACTGTATATAGATTATATTGTGAAAAAAAATGCTTTAATTCTTTGAAAAGCTTCTTTTCTGCTTCTGGGTATTGAATAATCAAACTAAGTACATAGTTACGATGAGAAGGAGTACCTCTTCCAAAATTGTGAATTTCATGGCCCCGGGGTCAGGGGTTCCGGTGTTAGGGCGGGGCTCTATTGATTATATTAGTGAAAATGCATTAAATCTTTAAAAATCTTCTTCTCTGCTTCTGGGTATTAAATAAACTAAATAAGTATGTAGTTATAATGATCAAGAGTACCTATACCAAAATTGTGAATTTTATGGCCCCAGGGTCAGGGGTTCTGGTGTTAGGGTAGGGCTCTATTGATTTTATGGTGAAAATGCAATAATTCTTTGAAAATCTTCTTCTCTGCTTCTAGGTATGAAATAAACAAAGAATATATTTATGATAAGCAAGAGTACCTCTTCCCAAATGCCTAATTTTTTGGCCCCTGCGTCAGTGGTTCTGGTGTTAGGGTGGGGCTCTATTTAATGTATAGTGAAAATGCAATAATTGTCCAGAGAGAACAATACAAACCACGAGGTCTCCCATATAAATTTAAACATCTCAGCACCTTTGACTTAAGACACAAAGTGAGCCGCACGAGACATGAAAAGCTCCCGATTATTTAGCTTGGCGAATTTAACACTCAGATGCGGAAATCAAAAAATCAATTAACATAAAATTCAAATATCAATTACAGACAAAACAATTAGAATTGTAAAGACAAATTAAAAAGAATCTCTCCTGCACAGGGTAAAAACATTGTCTTTACCTTCGTTGCAGTAATCTCCCCTCCATCCCGGATAACGGCCATTGTCACATTTACCATTTGTTCTGTTGCACGTAGATCCATAACATGCACTGCTACACGTCTCAGAACAATTTCTTCCAAAGGATCCTTCCAGGTAGGCTGTGAGAAGTAATATTTGAAGATAAAATATATCATAAATCTTTATATATAGGAATAACAGTTTTAAAAAAAGGATATTAATAATTAAACACAATAGATTTTTTAATACGTTAATTGAAAACGTTATATGAGTCAACTTAAGAGTTTTTAACATTTTACTGAGCACCAGACGCAAAATTGTATCTACGTTATGATGTGCATGTCTCAATTTAATGATTCAACCACCCCCAACCCCCCAAAAAAATCTTTTCATAAACATGCAATACATTTTTGTTTTCAAAATATTTGTGATTACGGATGTTTTCCTGGATGGAATAAAATTTTCTCAGGAGGGTTATTTCTTAACAATTCTATACAATAGTTATAAATATAAGATCCAGTACTCAAAATTACATTATTTCTTAACCCAAAAAAGTTTAATGCATATCTGCCAGTATCCTATACATAAATGCTTTGTACGTAGTATGAGAATAAATATTTTCAGAATGCGATGACGGATTTTTAGGTGAAAATTGCAGTCAGGTTTGTGGTCATTGCAAAACAATAGAGGAGTGTCATCGAATAGATGGGATGTGTTTGATTGGATGTTCTGAGGGATATGAAGGACAGTTCTGCAACAGAGGTCTATCAAATGTTCCACATACTTTTTTAAAAGCATATGGGAATGTAATTTGAAGTAATGTTCTTGATTTTTAAGCCTGTATTGAAGGATATTTTGGAGAAAAAGGTCTCCATAAGTGTAACGAAACATGTAAAGGGTGTAACAACGTTAATGGTATCTGTGTGAATGAATGTCATACTGGATGGAAAGGAGAATTTTGTGATGAAGGTAATACATAAACTGTTGATGAGAAATCCATTGTTTTCCGTGTCTTCCCTCCTTATCTTGTTTGTACCATTTGAAAATGTCCTTTAAAGGCACCTTTTTGTTGATGGATAATGAAATGAAGAAAACAAACTATGATGGATTCGATATAACAAGCAGAGAATATAAATCGGTATATAGGGTATAAACATGGATCCCTGGATTCTCTGGAGGGAGGGTCAGTTTTATAGGAGTAGAAATCATTGCCTATCGACAGATTACTTCCAGCATGGGAATATTTTATATTATATTTGAATAAAAAGGATTAAAAGAAGAAAAGGAGCGAAACGAACATACATTTTTTCAAACTATTTTCAGTTAAATGGTTAAATCTCTAATAACTTTGGAATTTCTTCCATTGCTGTTTTGTGTTGGTTATGGCATAAAACATGTAAACTAAAAAAATACAATTTTTGACAAGCATGAAAAATATGCTGTCATAATGATTTAACCTTGTGGTCGACAAAAGTGTTAATTAATTATCGTTATTTCAAAGAAAAACCCCAAGTATCCAGGTTTTAAAACAGAGAATAAAATTAATTCAAGGAGTAGAAGGGTTCACAATGAAGATATGTTGTTTTTCGGCGACATTTCTCTTTTCATAATATATATTTATTTCATAGAGTGCGATGGCAATCAATATGGAACAGCCTGTAATAAGACATGTGGTAATTGTATCAAAAGAGAGGCTTACCATCGAGTCAACGGTTCTTGCGTCAATGGTTGTGATTCTGGGTATCGGGGAAATAAATGTGACCAAGGTAACTCTGACCAGTCTAAAAGTATATTTCATAGATCATTCTCATCTTTGTGTTCATTTTATTTTCTCCCTTTGTAAGAAGTTACAAAAAAAAATTCAAAGTGAAAGAAAAACAGAATAATCACATATATATATATTTTTGCAAAAATTCTATATTAAAATAATGTTTTGTTTTTGTTTTTGTTCTTTTTTTTTTAGATTGTGAGTTTGGATTTTACGGGATAAATTGCAGGGATATCTGCAGTACGTTTTGTAAAGTATCACGTGACTGTCATCACATGACTGGTGTCTGTAAATTGGGCTGTAAAGCTGGAGTGACTGGGACTGATTGTTTACGAGGTGTGTATATATCATACAGTATCATATTCGTTTTTCCCTATTTTTATTTTTTTTCAGTTGAAGACAACTTTCAAACTAGATTTTATGGTATTCTGGTACCATTTTGTGTTACAATCGTTTTGATTGGGCTGTTCCTTTCTTACAGAATGGGGAAAAGGTAAGACAGTTCACAAAATGATACTGCTTTAAAAATCGAGTCATATAATATATAATGCTTTTTTCCTATTATCTTTTTGGAGGATTAAAAAATCGCAAGAAAGATATAACAAGACTTATCATCATCAGAAAGATGACGTGGCCCTTCATAAAATAGAAGATTTTGGAGTTGGAAATATTTACGACAACCAACAACTTTAAAAACTGGATTCAGTTTTGTTCTGTGTGAATAATATTTTGTAAATATAATCAAAATACCTGTAAATTTCATGTGTGAAATTAAAATTTAAATAACCTTTTAAACGGTCATTATTTATTTGTAATAAGATGTTTTACATGTAATTTTTACAAGAATCTTATTTTTCAAATCAAGGTTTCTTCGAGTGCTTTTTGATAATGTTACCTATTTAGTACGTTGTTTTATGATTCCCCAGCATTATAAAATGTTAACTCATTGTGGCAGTTTGTTATTAAGGTCCATTAATTTCATATTAGTTTTTATATAATGCTTAATATTAAATGTTGCATTATAATGCAGTAGTTTTGTTTTAAAAATATTTTTTTGTGTTTTTTTCATTGAAACGGTTTCATTACTGATGTCTCTCAATACTGTTATTTTGAAAAAATACATACTCTTTATATTGAAATTGAAAAAAAAAAAACAACTTACCACGACCCCAACGGCTTTTTAAAAATAAATCAAAGTTTCCTATGATTCATAAAATGTTTTATATGAAATATATTAAATATATATGAGGATAACAAATAGTATTTATGATAAAAAACCCATCAAACAATTCAAAGAATGCATGGAATAAGGTGTCATGGAGGGGTGAGCTTACCCTGCCGACCCGTGACACCCACCTTGTTCTCCTTGTCTTGATCGAGAATTAAGAGATAAATTCGAATTATTTGTGTATAAATTATAAAAAAAAAAACAAGGTATTAAAAACGTCAGCAAGCATTTGACTCAATGAAAATTTGCCTTTGCTGACAAGGTCATTGTATCGACCATAAAACTAATGAAATGATGACCTTTAAACCGACTCCTGATATTCTTGCTTCGTCAATTTGTTTGTCATCAATTTACTTTGTCATAGAAACTGAAAATAATTAGAGAATGCTCTTGGGTATCGATATAACTAAGATATATTTATTCTGTATGCAGATGTTGAATGTATGAAACATACGGATATGACGAACATTATTCAAGATCATTGCTGCTTAAATAAGGAAAGTTCAAGACGGTAAAATTGAAGTCATCACCATTATCAAAGAGCTTGTTCGTTAATTAACAATAAAGATTGTTTTTCATGTAAAACATCCAAATATGAATCAGATGTGTCAGACTCTGTTGTATTTTCTAATACTAAGCTCACCAAGATATATTGTATCGACATAAAAATAGAAATTAACATTATTTATGGACAATATGACGTCGATATACCTAAATATCGAGCTAAAGGCCACGTTAAGTGTTTTCTTCTTTTCCTGCATAAGATTTTGGACAATTTCTGCGTCACTGTCATAAAAACTTAGATCTGCTGAAAGTGGAGTGCAGTATGCTGTTGGTATCTATTGCAATTCAGATAGATTGTGACGAAACCTGGTCTCCAAAAACCACGTAGATACTCGCAATGAAAAGCTCAGGCATCTTTGATCAGTCGGTAGAGCGCTCGCACCGCGATTAGGAGGTAATGAGTTCGAATTTGGGCCGCGACTGACCTAGGTCTATAAAAAAAACGCAACTGTTCCTTCGTCAAGCGCTCAGCACTTTAAGTGAAAGTTGCAGGTCATTCGGATAAGACCTTAAAATCCGCGCAGACATTTGTATGATCAAGATTTCTCACTGCTCAATGGCCGTTAGTCCTGAGTAAAGGTCCAAATATGAAGCACTTCACCGGTTTATGGTAAGATCTCTGAGTGAAAATTTCTCGAATGGGACGTAAATCAATTTGCAATCACTCACTAAATCAAAATACTCATTTCTCATAATACTCATTTGTATAATGCTTAATCAGCTCGATCTTTTTGCTTGTTTAAATACAGTGACCAATATAATTTATTTAAGATAGCAAAACCTAAGTCTTTCTGTGAAAAATTAATATCGTGGTGTTTCTATTTTATATCATAAAAACAGACTATCACAAGTTCCAGATAAGTCTAACCCTCAAGACAAAGTATGTTCAGCTGGTAACCACGTCCGTGCCACAATAAAATTGTTCAACTTGTAGAACCAGCGCTTTTACTGCAAAAATGTTATATTTAAGAATATTTCACAGTATATTGCTAAAAACAAGGATCAATGATATTTATGATAGAAAAATGATAATCTACGTACTACAAAGTTTACCACCAGAGATCCATACACAAGTTTGCCCAAAAAGCTCAAGATCGAAGGTACTTTAAAGAAGTTTTTCAGCTTTTTCCCTTTAGATTGTTCCTTATAGTGGTCAAACCCTAGCCTTGGGGCCTTTATATGAACTGATCTAAATCCAAACAAAACCAAAAAGATTCAACATTAATTTATATTGTTATTAATTTAAGTAAACTAAAGCCGACAATTTTCAAGTTGTTACATTCAGTTTATTTTTATATTGTGTAACTTGTTTTTGTTAAAAGCATTACTTCATTACATGTACAATGTAGTTACCTGTGCGTGTTTTTAAAAATAAACCATGCCTAGGTATTACCCTTTTTATACACCACTGAATCATACTCTCTCCATAATGATTAGTCAACTGATACATCTATAACAATATTTCTTGGTTAGAAACGGCGGGAGAAAATTCTCGAATCTTCAGCTGTCTGTCTAAAATGACAAAAATGTTTTGCTAGTTACATATAAAATAATTTTTTTCTGTTCAATTCAAATATATTTAACAGGCTATGTATACATGAAACAAACAGGCAGTTATGACAAAAGAACTTATTGTTTTTATAGGTTTATTAATAATAGGTGAAAATTCATTTTCATTCTTAGAAATAAGCTTATGTTATTTTCCTTAATTTCCTTTTTGACACAATAATGAAGCATTGACAATGAAATAAATAATTTTTCACAAAATAATTAAGAAACGAACCTGAATAAAGAAGGGAATGTCTTCTTCATCTCTATAGCATACAGAGACAAGCTGTTGATTTTCAGAGCTCTACAAGATATGTAAACTGGAGGAGTCAGTCTGGGAACTCTAAAACAGTGAATAAATGAAATACATTCCAAAAATAGTTCCTTAAAAAAGGAAACATGTTTTGGAGTGTGTATTGATGAAAATTCACAAAACTAAAAAAAAAAATGTATAAACATGATGCTTGAATTTGGTTTCATGAAAATGCAGGTAAAGTCAAGTCAATAACATCAAATTGGAAACCAATACTTATAATAAAAGGAAAAGAAAGATTAATTTTAAATGCTGAAAATTTTCAACTATATGACCGTTTCTTTCTTTCTTTCAATTTATTTCATCTGAAAATTTATCATTTTTTTTTACAAAGTTTAATAATCATATTTTCTAAAATATTTTCTATTTATGAACAACACATATTATATATACAAAAAAGTAGTTTAATGTAATAAATACCTGTTGTTGGTAGTGTGTCAGGCATTATAAATTTTATAAAAAATAGTATTCTTATGAGGTTATGAAAGTAAATATAAGGATTGATTGATTCATTGTATTGTGTTTTACGTCCCTCTCCAGAATATTTCACTGATATGGAGACGTCACCATTGCCGGTGAAGGGCTGCAAATTTACGCCTATGCTCGGCACTCAGGGTCATTGAGCAGAGAGGGATCTTTATCGTGCCACACCTGCTGTAACACGGGGCCTCGGTTTATACGGTCTCATCCGAAGGACCACCCCATTAAGTCGCCTTTTACGACAAGCAAGAGGGTACTGAGGACCTATTCTAACCCGGATCCCCACGGGGAGTAAATATAAGGAAAAATAATTTGTAGGATTGCTTAGATATGCCCACAAATATATTTATTTAAATGTGCCCCAGTAAAAATATTTCCTTATCTCTACCTAAAACCTAAACGTTGCAGTGTGTACACGTATATACATTCATTTTGAATATTACTTACATCGATTGATTGGAGTTTGATGTTTTAATGTTCGTCATTTTCTTCGGTTACTTCAAAGAAAATCCTCTTGCAATATATGAAGGTGATCTTCTTCATCTTCTGACAGAAAATTCTTTTTTTATCTGGCCCAATTTTCAATTGGCTTTCTCTCAACAGCAATGCAAGTATCCTATATTGCACTTTTTTTCGCGCCAACCGTGTAATAGTTTAAATAAATTTGGCTTTTTAATGTCGACGCATATAATATGTCATAAACGAACAACTTACATATAAAGAGTTTCTTCTTTTAAAAACTTAATTAACATTTTCCGGCTAGGCTATTTCTTTTTTTCTTGATGTCTTTCTTTAAACGATGGTTTGGTTTAGGTCATTAGAACTGCATTGAACCGAAAACTTTTTCTCAATATTTTCAACATGTTCAATACAGTCTTTCGAAAGAAATGTATGGATATTTCATAAAAGTGTCTTAATTTTTAAGGCTTCAATTTTATTTCGAGACATTCTTTGTATTATTTTTCAACACAAATAGTCGGAAAGCTTTACAAAACGCTTAACGAAAATTGTTATTTTTCGATAATTCAGAAAATATCGATTATATCGAAAATTCAGGTATTACCTTTATATATATTTATATTTTATAATTATTTTGTATATAAGTATAACTGAAATCTATTGAAATCTGTATTATTTTATAATAAAAATGATATGTCATTCACTAGAACTCATTAATGATCAGCAAAACTTTTGTTGCTAGTTTTATAACAAGTATTACAAAAAAGGTAACTTAGTCAAATTTGACAGTTGAACTGTGAAGGGGTTCGTGAACTACTAACATAGTGAAATAAACAAATGAAATTTAAAAATATAGTTTTACTTTTTAGACAATCTGTCCCTTGCCATCCACTTTGACAACCTCCTTCACAAGAGCCAGTCACGTGATCACAAACTCCAGAATCGTTACAATAGTCACTACAGTTCTGGTTACAACCCAGGCCATACCACCCAAGGTTACATTCTGCAAATAATAAAATATATTGATTCTTTACAGGTGTTTTATTAGACATTGCTTTCCTACATACAGTTCAGTATAACTTAAAACAAGAGACCCAGGGACCATATCGCTCACCCGAGCAATTGCCTAGGAAAAAGCACATATCAGATCAGAGCTGAAAATTTAACAGGAGGGGAGGGGGCTTGAATTTTACCCCCCCCCCCCTTCAGGGGGTCCTGATTTGAACAAACTAGAATCTACACTACCTGAAGATGATTCCCTATAAATATCACTAAGCATGGCTTTGAAGTTCTTGAAAAGAAAATTTTAAAAGGTTTCCCTATATTTCCCTATGTAAAACTTTTATCGGCCATTTTGGCCCAATCCTAACCCCGGGGGTCATGATTTGAACAAACTTGAATCTACACTACCTGTGGATGATTCCCCATGAGTTTCATCTTTCCAGTCCCAGTGGTTCTTGAGAAGAAAATTTTTAAAGATCTTCCTTTATATTCCAATGTTTAACTTTGATCGGTCATTTTGGCCCCACCCTATCCCCGGAGTCATGATTTGAACAAACTTGAAATTACATTACCTGAGGATGATTCCACATGAATTTCATCTTTCCTATCCCAATGGTTCTTTAGAAGATGATTTTTAAATAATTTTCATAGATATTTCTATGTAAAACTTTGATCGACCATTTTGGCCCCGCCCTATCCCCGGGGGTCATGATTTGAACAAATTTAATTCTACACTACCTGAGGATAATTTCACATGAGTTTCATTTTTCCTTGCTCCTAGGTTCTTGAGAAGAAGATTTTTAAAGATTTTCCCTATATATTCCTATGTAAATCTTTTATTGGCCACTTTGGCCCCACCCTACCCCAGAGGGTCATGATTTGAACAAACTTGAATCTACACTACCTGAGGATGATTCCACATGAATTTCATCTTTTCTGTCCCAGTGGTTCTTGAGAAGATTTTTAAAGATTTTTCCTATATATTCCTATGTACTGTAAAACTTTGATTGCCCATTTTGGCCCCACCCTACCCCGGAGGGTCATGATTTGAGCAAATTTAAATTTATGCTACCTGAGGATAAATCCACATGAGTTTCATCTTTCCTGGCCCAGTGGTTCTCGAGAAGAAGATTTTTTAATGATGCCATTAATTTTTCTCTTAATTATAATTATATCCCATTAGAAAAGTTCGTGGCCCTTCATTTAAACAAACTTGAATACTCTTTACCCGAGAATACTTTGTAGCATGCTTAAGTTTGGTTGAAATTGGCCCAGTGTTTCTTGAGAAGAAGATGAAAATGTGAAAAGTTTACAACAAAGACAACGACGACGTCAAGGACGACACCGACAAACAACGGTCAAATTTTGATCAGAAAAGCTCACTTGAGCCTTTGGCTCAGTTGAGCTAAAAAGGATTAGAAACAAATCATTTTAGCCATATCATAAAGATCTAACATATTTATTCCTGATATTTCTTATCTTTCCTTTGGATAATATGCAGAGGCCAAAATATTATTTCTAAAAATAGATTGTTAAGAGGCAAGGAACATCTTCAAACAGCAGCAAAATACAAGACTAGAGGCCCTATCTTACTTTCTGTAATTCATTTTACCCAATTTCTAACCTTTAGAATTTCTTTGAGAAAATCGGAATAAAAGAAACATATGAAAGTACAGATTCCTAAATGATGTCCTATCTGTACATACATCTTTTATTGAAAGTGTTAAAATCTGTAGGAAAAGCTAATTGTAATTTGTAATTTCTAACGAATATTTTAACGGTATTATAAGAGTTATTTTTCTCATACATATAGGCATAAAATGTTCCAATTTTGATATAAAAAAAATTAAAAAAATATATGATTGAAACCCAATAAAAACGAATCAAACTTTGTCATTTTTGTTCAAAAATTTCTGCAGAGAAAAGAACAAAAACAAAATGAAACTGATCAGACAAATTTGCTATGCGCAAATATGCAGGGTATAATGAAAATCTAACAGGTAAATGACATTAGTATATAAAAGAAAATAAAAGTTACTTTCTAAACAATTTGTCCCTTGCCATCCACTTTTACAACCACCGTTACAAGAGCCAGTCACGTGATCACAAACTCCAGAATCGTTACAATACACACTACAGTTCTGGTTACAACCCAGGCCATACCACCCAACGTCACATTCTTTAAAATAATATATCATATATCACAGTTAAATTATATTGTACTAGATTTTTTTTTAACACAATAACTCATCAAAAGATTTTTTCCTTATAACTTTAAACACTATTACGAAGACCAAATATATGTATCTTTAGCTCTCTTTTGTGGATACATGTAAGTACGACCGGACACAATGTAACAGAAAGCCAACCCGGAGCACGACCCGGATTCGCTGTCCTGGTCCACTTCGGGTTCGGTCGGGGTCCGCTAAGGTTGATCTCAAGCGAACCAAGAGCGCACCCAAAGCGCAACCGCAGCAAATGCAGAGCGAATCCGAAGCGAACCAAGGGAGCAAAACCCAAATCAGAAAACGGTCACAGATAGTGAACACGCTTTCGGTATTTCTCTACAGAGCTGTCAATCAGGATTAACGATTAACCAATCAAGACGTCGACCAATCAAAATTTGCATATTATTTGTCGATTGGGATAAAAGATTGAATTTGTTAATGTCATTCGGTATTAATCCAAACAATGCATATACAAGGAAAGAATGTGAATGTACAGTTTAAATCTATTATGATAATTACAATATTATTCAATATCTATTTTTTTTGTCCCGGCTGTTTTTAATATCTATATATTTATTTTTGTAATTTTTTTTTAATAAAGCAATAAACAAATTATATATTTTAATTTCCCAGGTAGAATGCCATATTTATTTTCATTTAATTTAGTTCATTTATGGATAAATGAACAGCAACCTAAATGAAAATAAACTCTTTAAAAACAGAATATTACTTTCTAGACAATCCGTTCCTGACCATCCACTTTGACACCCATTTTTACAGGACCCAGTCACGTGATCACAAACTCCAGATTCGATACAATATGCACTACAGTTTTGCTTGCAAAACATACCATACAACCCAGTATCGCATTCTGTAAAAATAGAGAATCAGAATCTTCTAATTTGGTATTTCCTACCTTTTATGCTAATATTACAGTCTCAAACCGAGTTTTACCGGCGACGCGTAAGATGTTTGCGACCCTTCAATCAGCACTTAGGGTCCCAAATACCAAATTAGAAGATACCGTAAATCTGGAAATTTTTACGTCGATTTATTTTTGCGAATTTGGGTCAAAAAGCTATTGATTAATTTTTACGCTTCAAAATTTTGCGAATTATCACTGGCGCTAAAAATAAAAATCATTTAAGATTTTCATATCAGTTTCTGTTTCAATTAAGTATGCACAGTTAGAATACCACCAATATACTTGCAACGTGGCAAGAAATTGCAGAATCGCTCCGAAACAATTTTGAAGATAAAAATACAAAAGGATTTGCACTGAAAATAACTTCTAAATTTATTAAAACAAACCTTTTAGAGGCTGAGTGTGCCTTTTAACCTAAAATATAATCCAAATAAAGACAAAAACATAACTAATTTTCTCAACTAAAATTTACACGCCGTGTTTACATTTGGAACTCTCTAGTAAAAGCACTGAGCTCGAGTTATCGCTCATGTTGATACATGGTTAGATAAACTAACTGGTCTCTCTTTCTTGTCAAAATAATTAAAAAGGGACACACCGTCTCAGTGCTTGTCAATCCATCGGACGATATTGCATATAATGAGGGCAATTTACACGCACGGGTAATTAGCTTATATTATAGTAGTATAAACAGGCCTCTTTTTAAAAATGACCAGTGCTTACCGATGCCTATTCACTGAGTTAAAAATAGACACCAACTTTCAGAAAAAAATTCTTTACTTGTTGATTTATTTTTAAGAAAAATATTTTTGCGAATGCATTGCACGCGCAAATTTGCTAAAAATTTATCGACAGTAAAAATTTCCAGATTTACGGTATGTTTAGTTATGCTTAAAATCTTTAAAAAATAAATGTACATCCTTTGTAAAACTGTATATACAAAGTGTACTTGTACATGTACCTCTTATATTGCATGTTAAAAAAAAAAGCTGGAATATTCCACTGCTTTACAGCATATTTTACACAAGTTATTTGCACATTTAGAAAACTAACTTGAATGTATTCTTGTCTCTCTTTAGCACTCCCTGAACACCACATCAGCAGTGGAGCCTGTTCCCCAGGAGTTGTTAAAGAAGTACATTGTATACTGCAAAAACAAGGTCCACCCCAAGCTACACCAGATGGACCAGGATAGAGTCGCCAAGATGTATGCAGAACTCAGGAGGGAGTCTATGGTAGGTGTCTGAAAGAATGTAATGAGTTTATAAAAAGAGCAAATCCTTAATAATTGTTATACAAAAACATGAACACAATCATTGTTCTTCTACAATTGCTTTCTGATGGATTTATGAAAGTGTGGACAACCAAAATTGATTTTTACACATGAACTATTGATGAACAACACATTTATTTTAAATTCATTGCAAAACCTTTGGAAGTACAGTTAGAGCAAATTTTCTTTGAAATATGTAGATCTAAGAAATTCCAAGTTCAAAGGATTTGGTAATCTATTTAATAATTATCCCCCCCCCAAAAAAAAAAAAAAAACAGAAAAAAAAACAGAAAACAAAGCAAAAAATAGAATGTTACTTTCAAAACAACTATTCCCTTGCCATCCACTTTTACAACCGCCGGTACAAGAGCCAGTCACGTGATCACATACTCCAGTATCGTTACAATATGCACTACAGTTCTGCTCACAACCCAATCCAAACGTTCCAATGTCACATTCTGTAAAAATTGAAAAAAGAATTATAAAATTCTCTTATATTTTTCTGTTATATTTAATTGCCATGAGTAATATTCATACAGAGCACCTGTGAATACATCGTTGTGTTTTTTTTTCTTTTACTATTAAACTTATTAAAATGACCCGAAAGGTTCATTGCTAAAATTGTTATTTTTTTATTAACACGAAGAGGGTATAATGTTTATTTCTGATTGAGGATTTCCAAGAGTCTTGTGACATCTAAATATCAACTGACAATCACACAAGTACATGCATTAAATTACTTTTCAACCAATCGAAATGTACCAAGTTCGGAACATTTAGGGTTTGGGGTTATATTTAGGGGAAAAAAATATTGCCATTGTATTTTAATTTTATATGATATTCTAATATGAATTTTTATTTCGAGAAATACTGAATAGCTTGATAACTACATAGGCAAAAATAGCTGTAGAAAAAAATGAAACCAGGATTTCAGATTGTTTATTAATTTAAAGCATGGAATTTATACATTTTATATGATTTTGGATGAGAATATATTCTATAGAATCTCACAGTGTTATCGAAACCTATTTTAATCAAATCCGTGAATGTTTAATCCAAACATTACCCTAAGTTTCAGTATTAATTAAAAAAAAATGTAAATAAACAATGCTAAAATGACTGGTGTGAAAGTGTATTAGTTACTTGTAATTAACAAAAGAGTAATTTAAATTAATATTTTAAACCAAAAGTAATATTACCTTCCCGACAATCCAAACTTTGCCACCCACTTTTACAACCACCTTTACAAGAACCAGTCACGTGGTCACACGCTCCAGAGACTTTACAATGTGTGCTACATTTTTGTTTACAATCAAAACCATGGAACCCTTCATCACATTCTGTAAAATTATTTTGTTTCATTTAAGGTATTTCGATAGATCGTTCTTAACATTTTCTTTCTCTTTATATATATATACATGTATTGGTAACAATCCTCTAAAAACTAATGTCCAAATAACTGTATCTCACTTCCATTCTCAATGACCGTGTAGTGTAGGGCAGCGTTGTGAGAATTCCATCGGCATCGAAAGCAAGTTTTTTAACTTGCCTAGATAGCCGAGCGGTCT
>PRKT01000704.1:230964-251747 GCA_003671525.1 Saccostrea glomerata
ATATACTGAAAGGAAAAAGAAACGCAGGGTAGCATAATTTTCGATAAAAATTTGACCACATGACCGAAAATTACGAAAATTGGTCAGAAGGGAAATTTAGTTACTGTGCATCAAAATCAGTATTCAGAATTACTCAACCGTAAAATTTATGACGTCACGTAGGGAAAACGCAAAAAAGTCCAAAACACGTGCAATTTGATAACGACGAGTTTGTCAACAAATCTTGTTGCATTATTTGATGCATTTGAGGAATGCACATCGTTTTTCAATATTAAAAGACATTTTGAATTTATTGCAATCTTGGCACAGTTTACGGAAGTTCAATGGGGTCTTGTTTTCGAATGCCTAATTAATGAAAAAGGCAACAACGGTTTACTAAGCAGTCTCTTGTAAATTTTCCCCCATAAAGCGTTTTAGCCGTTGTCAGAGAGGGTCTGGAGTGTTTTTCAATCAACCGTGACGATGACGGTAACGCGAAACAGAGTCATGTTACGAGCGGGCTATTCGTCCTGCCATCTCTTAAATCGCGGCCTTACTACCACAAAAACAGCCATTTATAGAGTAGATGATTATAATCATTACATTCATACGAAATTTGAAAGAAAACAATTCTGCAATTTCGTTTTTTGAGCCGGTCAACTTACGGTTTTGTTCCTCTCACTGGCGCATGCGCGTGCCGTTTGACCTATTTTTTGCGTGGTTATCCATGCTAAATAAAACCAGGATTTGAAAGATAAACACTCTGATGAAATTCCATGCAAAGGAGAAATAAGACTCTGACAAATGCACGAGATAGACATTGAAGATAATGAGAGTTTTCGATTTTCACTTTTGGGGGGTATCGTCATTTGAGCTTCAATAACTTATGAATAATTAGACAAAATCATATGAGAATTTGGCTATATCCTTTTGAAAGATGATTTTAAAAGGTAGATAGGAAAACTAAATGTTTTTTAAGAAAAACAAATTTAAATCACCTCAAAAGTTTACCCTGCGTTTCTTTTTCCTTTCAGTATATATATATATATATATGTATATATATATATATATATATATATATATATATATATATATATATATATATATATATATATATATATATATTTAAACTTATAACCTGAATTAAAATCAATCATGTGGAATTTTAAAATCTGTCTTTGAATAACATGAACGGTTATCAAGTTCATTTCTAAATGAAGATGTCCAAAATTCATAGAACATATAGAATGGCACATACAAACGTGCTATTGATTGGTTGATCGTATATTGTTTAACGTCCCTTTCGAAAATTTTTCAAACATATAGAGACGCCATAACTTGCCGGTGGAGAGCTGCAGATTTTATCCTATACTCTGATACGAGGGCCAATGAGCAGGGAGGGGTCTTTTTCGTGCCAACAACTACTACGACACGTGACCTCGGTTTATACGGTCGCATCCGAAGGACTGGTTTATACGTCCCTCAGTGGGATTCGAACCGGCAACGTAAGGATAAACTCAAAACTTTGCGACTCCAGAGGAGACTCACTAACCACTGAGCTATACAGGCGACCAAACGTGCTATTCAACTGACTATTAATTAGTGTTGAACTAGATAAAAAAATCAGTTGTATTGTAGTTTATAATGATTCAATGCACAATGTCATGTGTATAGCAGTTATTCAAATTGCAGCAAAAAATATTCCCTCATATACTTATACACATTATCAATGTCTTTATTCAAGATCAATTTTAAAGTGACAAAGGGAACGTTATGTTTTGGTAAACTTATATGATCAGAACACTCAATATACATATGTGTTGAGAAGTTTGACGTCAGTTAGAACGCACAATCATCGATAGGTCACACAATGATGACTCCACATAAGTGATCCATTGAGACAATTTACCAATTGCTGAAGACTAGTTCTTAATTTGCATTGTCATATAAGGAAAGACATAGACAAATGTAAATATTACTCATTGAGCATTCTCTTCCCTTGAATCCCTCCGCACATCCATCTGGACAGGATCCGTCTATTGGATTGCATTTGGTTAGATCTCGACAATGCCTGCAATGTTTTCTGCAGTTTTTACCGTACTCACTAGAGCCACATTCTAAATGTAATGTTGATAACATATACACAACTGTAATCCAGAAAAAAAAAAAAAAAACATTTTCCTTTGTTGACGTATAGTTTCTAATCGTACTGATTGAAAATATAAACTTTTAAATATGAAGTATCTGATCTGAAGAAAAAAATTATTATTATTTAGGTAGGAATAAAATAATTTTTTAATTATTTTAAAGTAAAAGTATGGATTCTTAACTTGAATCAGCAAAAATCACAATTCAAGATTCGGTTGTAATTTATCATTAGATTTCATTTGATGAAAGGATAAAGTGTCAATTTTCAAATAAATACAAAATACAGTTACCATTGTTACATACGCGACCTTTCCAACCTGCTTCGCAACCAAACTGACATGCCCCAGAATTCGAATCACAATCGTTTGAGTAGAGGCAATGTGAACTGCAACTATTCTCACACCTTGTACCATAGTATCCAACTGGACAAACTTTAATGCAAGAGAATGAATTATTAGATTAATTCATTAAATATAAGTATAGTTATCAATATCCTTTTGATGGTTGATGATTGCTTCATTTTTTATTTTTGTTGTTGTTTTCAAGTCCAATCAAAAAATTTTCATTCATGTAGAAAGGTCGAACTATGTTAATGAAGGGCTTTAATCTAGACCTGCGCTCGATAATCACTCCAAGTGAGCAGTGAGCATGAGTGTTAGATATCGTTCCATAATCCAAAGGATCCGCAACTTTCACTTCACTTTGCAATGCTAACGATCGAACGCTTGCTGCTCATAAATTATCAAACAAGTCAGTGGAAGTCAGGTTAGAAAACATAACCTTTTTATCGTAAAATTAGTGCTTCCTTTAATAGAAACAGCAATTATAATTCTGTGTAGCACCTCTGATCTGATTTTCTGGATATTATTTCAAAAATAGTAAATGAAATCAGACTAGATATTACTAGACAACTCTTTTCAATTGAATATTCTTCAGTGTTAAACCTTTTAATTAAACTATCATTATTTCTTAAAGCGAGTAATAAATTTATAAATAAAATGGATATATGAAACATTCTTCAAGCTCAAAATCTGTTTAAACTATTTAATCGAAAGCAAAGCAATCAAGGGCCTCGAGAAACATCAGAAATATGTACACGTTTAATTCTCTTTTGAATTATTCCTAATATTCAGAGCAAAAATAAAACGATTCTTTAGAGAAAAAAAACAAATTTATTCACTAAATGTACCTTTCTTGCATATTCTGTCCCATTCTGGACATTGTTTATATAGACAATCGTTGCAGTACTCATACCGACAAATTCCACTACGGCATCCTGAAAAAGGAAAAAAAAATGAGACATGTGGAGATAAAAAACAGTATTAAAGATCAAAAGTTCATAAAAGATTACAAAATAGGAGCAGCGCAAACACGGACCTCAAAACATCATAGATGGGATCAGGTGTCATGTATGAGTGAGTATCCCCTGCTGACCGGTTACACTCGCTGTGTGCTCCTAGTCATGATCGGGAAATAGCGGAAAAATCCGTCATAAATTAAGTGTATAGATAATGGATAATCAATAAGTATGAAAAAATGTCAGTCAGCATTTAACTCAATGATAAAAATAAACCATGATTAAAAACAAGATAGAAATACACCTCGATCATCCTGATCTCCCCGATTGCGGATTTTTTACTTATATATAGACGTTAGCATATCAATACGAAGGATTAAAATTTAGACATATAATGCACTCAGGACATTTGATCAGTGAGAGATCTCTATCATTCGAAAGCATTGCATGAAATGGGACCTCGGTACTTAATGCTCATTCTAAGAATGTCGGTTTACCCTCGAATGTGTCAAGCGATAGGCAAAAGAACAGAGCTATCTACCAGGTTTTTTTTATCGACTTAGGTCCTTACGATTAAGGAAATATATAGCAATCTACAGAATGGGCTACCGTGATGGTATGAAAAGGAAGAATTCAAAATAGAGACAGGGTATGAAAGAGATATTGCAATGTCATTTAATTACCTTTTTAGCTTAATTTATAGCAATGATCATCAGTAAGAGTTAGCAAGGCTTGACTTTCACCATGTTTACTGTATTTTAATTTTTAACTTACCGTACACCTCTATTTCGCAAATTTCAGTGAAGGCAAAGGTGGAGTAATCGCTTGGATAGTTTACTCCAGCTAGTCTCTCATTATAAAAGATGACGTATTGTCCATATACTGGGCAAGATATCTTGACAACAGGTGGTATGGTGGCCCCAGTGTAGGTGGTGTCATGGAAACACAAGTAACCATCGTTTTTATTGGTTGTGTTGGATACATATAAGTAAAATCCTAGAAATCGTGCTGTGTAACCATTGCTTGGACCTGTTATGTGCAAATATACTTTTTTTTCAAAATGATATAAAAGAACAATAAATGCGTATTAACATTGTCATTATTTTCAAGTGAAGGAATAAACATGTAAGTATTACACGACTTCAAGCAAGAAACGTGAATTTCAATCTATCATTAGTCTGGATTCTATTGATTTTTCATCAGAGGTTCGGTGACATTTCGACAAATCATGTTATAACGAAACCTGTCTCACCTGAATGCTGTTTTTATTAAATTTTAAGATGAAAAATACGTGCTTTTCAACGATTGGCGATTCCTTTAAAACTTTATTTATAAAAAAAAAATGGCATGTTGCTCAAATCTATATATTTAGGACATTTATATATATTTTTGGAACTTTTCATGTAATGGCGGAATCACACGATTTTAGCAAATATACATGCAGTTTTTAGTTCATCTATATATTTCGATATTTCATAACCTAGTTAAAATTGTGGTGCATTTATAATTCTTTTCAACACTTATTGCACTTTGTGAAAGTGATGTGAATCTATAAAGATTTGACTATTCAATTGCTACATTTGTAAGGTTCAGGTTCAATATTTTGCTGGTCAACTACATTAAATATAGGTATAATTAATTTATCAACAAGATTGCATGACGTCCGCATCACCTTTTATATATCTTATTGCCTTTTGACTTTAAGTGTAAAAAGTTTGGCTTGATACATTGAGGATATGCCCTTATAATATCTGATTTATTAGGGCCCTTCTATTACATATTTTCATTTAATCTGCATTCAAAACCAAGGCAGTATTATTAAAATAAAATAGAATTATAAAGCAATAAAACACATGATACATCCAAGTTAACAGCTTTTTACGAGGGTTGATCCAAAAGTAATGTCACAACTTCAATAAAATTGCTTCTAGTCGACGTAAATTAACAAAATTATACATGATGGAAGCTACATTTATTTTAAATCAGTCCTGAAAAATTCTAATTGAAATGATTTATACTTTCCAAAATATCGAATTATATACAAAGTGCAATTATGGTAGTCGCCGCACCCCAGTAACGTCATATGACGGATATGCGCCGTCACACAGTTTTAAAAACGCTTCCCCATAGTTTCATTAAAGAATTGATATTCGAAAACACATTCACACATTTTACTTTCTTTAAGAATTATTGTCACCAACTGTATACTCTATCGGTAATTTAGTCCTTCATTAAAGTTCTTTGAACAGTACCATAAGACAAACTTAAAAGTTTCTCATACAATGTATCACTCAAATCGTGTGACACGAATCTCTTTTTTTACAACGTTGACGCCATTGGACGTTTCCACCCGACCTCGTATCTTTCGGTCTTTCTGTCCTCAGCTGATCAATTAATTACCCATGACTCGCCCAAAATCGCTCACACCATCTATGATCAAGTCTCGTTTTAACATTATTTCCTCTGCGAGTCTGATTTACCATCGTAACTGATTCCACTGGCGGTTTCCCAATTTTTAAAGAAAAACGCATTATAACTCAGTTCGGCGTTTTATTCAATTTCGACATTTCCTTTCTTCAATATATCAGATATAAACAACAATGTTTTTGATAAAAAAACAATGTCGCCATTTTATTTTTAACTAAAGATAAGATCGAAATTGTCAATTTTGTCTTTTTTAAAATATTGGGCGATTAGACGCTTTTTTAAATTGCCTTTTTTAAAGTGTTTGTCTTTTTCATTCTAAAAATATAAATTTAAAACGTGACGTTTAGTTTTGACGCGGCGGCACCCCCTATGTTTAATGTTTTAAACGTCTATAAAATAAATTCAATTAAACGTTATTAAATGAAATTTTCAATTTTGAATAGATTTCTTTTTCTGCATTTTTTGGTGCATTATATTTGATAATGTGACGCCAAGTATAAAAGATATGGACGCAGTGACATTACTTTTGGATCAACCCTCGTATATAACTAAAAATTATATTTTATTTGATAGCAACAAAATTTTTTTTTATCTTTTAAAATGTGGCTTGATCAGCCTCTAACTGTGTACATATTGCCTCAACATTTGCAAGATGACATCACATTAACAAGTGCATTGGGATCAATGAAGCGCCTATAATTTGATGTTTGAGATTTAACAAACGACACGTGTAATAGTAGGTATTTATTTAGCCTGGAGCTTTCCAGCAGTTTAAAATTGCAAAATAATTAACCTTGTAGCGTTTTGAAGACCTAATATATGTGTGTTCCGTCATTGTAAATATTCTTTGTATTAGTTATACTCCACTTCCTAACGAGGGTTTTTGTGGACAAAGCTTTTTTTCTCAAAAAATAATGGGCACATTTAGATGAAAATTTCAGTAAATGTTTATTTATGAAATTGAAGTGAATCATATTTTTGTATATGAAATATTGACAAAAATAAAGATTTTATTATTCATGATTGGGCACAGGGTATTTCTTCGCACGGTCAAAAACCGAAGATTTTAAAAGGGAATACATGAATATTGATTCGAAATAAAAGATCAAAATAGATAAGATTGGGGTTAAATTATCCTTATTCGATTCCATAATTTATTTTGTCGTCTTTTAAAAAAAAATTAAGGCATTTGGTTCACTTTTGGCAGTTTCCTGAGCATTCAAAATGGGAAAGTGGTAAACACGACACTCGTAAAATAGTGAAGTTTGATGACGTTAGAGAAGAAGGAGAGAAGTTCAATTTAATTCAAATGTTGTATTAACACTTTAAGAGACTTTAAATAAATATAAATTACAAGATCTTTGGTATAGAAATAAAAATGGGAGTTTCCTTATAGTGAAGTCGTTCTTGATCGAGTCCCCATATAGTATAGCACATACGGAGAAACTGCCATTTGAATAGCAAAAGACGCTGTCACTGTTGGCCGTCAACATGAAATTAATTGTCTTTTAGTTGAATGATGGTGGGAATATGGTCCATAACTTACTAATAAATTTAATTAATCTTGAGAAGATTGCACGTTTGTACCAGATGGGCGCCCCAACTGTTGATGTGTATCAATGAAATTACTTAATTTAAGTGACTTATCCAACTTTATTTCTAGCGCAAAGATTAAACGTAACGCGGTTTTAGACAATTTGACATGCGCCGTAAGACAATAAATTACATAACATCAAATCTCAAAATTTGTTTATTTATGCATAAATCTACGAGGGTTAATCGAAAAGTTCGTGGAATTTCTTCATATTTTATTTATTTTTAAGTGGAATTTGTTGAAAATTACAAATGAAAATATAGACACCTGATGAATATTTTACTTAAAAAATATTGTAAATATCTTTGTGAGTGAATCAATGGCAGTTGCCATAAAATAACTGTTTCGGAATGCGGGGGAGACATTATCGCGTTTATTAGCATTTTAATTCTTAATATGTGAAATAAGAAGTACACGTAAACCACACTATGTGGTATATACAACGAAAATTATGTTATATAACGATTGCTTGATCTTTTATAAACCTTTGTGTAGAGTTGTATAATTTTTCTGGATATTTAGTTTATTAGCTAATGATTTATTGTTCATCTTAAAGTTTTTAGACAACGTCAAATTTCGTTCAAGTCATACGTTTTGCAAAAATCCCGGGATCAATCTGTCTTAAACGCAGATATTCCTGACATAGGCTTCGGAAAAATGCATTTAGTTACTGGTTGTCCAGTTGCATAAGACATTAAAACAAATGTAACTTCCATGGACGTTGATTAAAGGTGTGGTCATTTTTTGGAGGTTCTGTTTTAAATGCGTAACCGTTCTAGACAAATAAAAAGCATTACATGTAATGGACCTTGTCGGCTGGCATACTGCTCTTGATATAATTGCTACTGAAATTGGAACATGATATGGGAAGATGGGGAGTATTTTGAAATATGGGTGAAAAATGAAAATAAGTTGGTCTGAGAGGATACGCAGACTTTTCTTGAGAAAAAAAATATAGAAAGTGGCAGCATTCTGGAGAATTACGGATTCAAATTGGACGTTTGGAATTAGATGCTTCTTTAACGTGATGTGACAAATCTAACTTTATCTACGTTGAAGTCTTCCCCCGGGTTTCACAACAATTCATTTTCAGATAGCTCTAGTGACCTTATTGGTAATTGGAAAGTAGTGAAATTTTCCAATAGTGTTGCATTATGACTCTATTTTATGAGTATGCCTGTCGTTTGCTTTCATAAAATCACAATAAAATTTAAGAAAAAAATTCCATCAACTTTTGGATCAACCCTTATATTTGAAATTTGCTATTTTATTCAGAAAATATGAACTTAGGAATAGTAAAAATTTCAGAAGGCAGTGATGACTATTTTTCATGCGAGACAACTTGTCCACGATTTAATCGGACAATCCTAGTTGCTACGAAAGAGAAACACTAAGTTTCAAATGAAACAGAAAGTATTTTGAAGTAATCAACAATCATCTAGTTTTTACTTTTCAATGAAACCGACCCAATCAAAACGAAAATTACTTTTCTTTAATTTGGAGTGGTTTTCTACGAAAGCCCAGGAGGCTCATTCGAGATTCGAAATACAAGATTCGAGATTCGAAATTCGAGTTTCGATATTCAAAATTCAAAATAACCAATCAAAAGGCGGTTTGAGATTCAATTACTCCCCTTTATTATTTTTTACTATTAAGAAATCGTTGAGTATTTTAATACCGAGTAAGTCATTTGATTAAATTACAACGCAAGAAATAGTGTTATATTCTAACATAACGAAATTTAAAGAAATATTGGATTTTGGTCTGCAAGATACGCTTAATTAATTTATAATAGCGTCTTAAATGTCATTAGAGATTTATATAAAGAATATATATATTTCGTGTTATCTACTTTGGATATAGAGTTGTTGACTTACATTAAAAGTACATGCATCACCCTTTTTTCCAAACATAAATTGTTTACTAAATGAAGTTCGATCCCCTGGCCCCCTTTCACGTCCTGAAATAGGATTTTCGGGTTTAGACAATTTTTTCTGTAAGTATTATTTTCAGGTTAAAAATGATATTTTTGTCTGACTTCCCCTCCCCCCCTCGCCCCACTTTCAAAATCGATGCTTCGTCTTTGTAATAATTAGTACTACGGGTTTCATGGTGGATAGTGTTTGTGACACGGTATTAGAAAGTGGCCAGATACCAAGTTTATGAAACCAATAGACAGCCCCTTAAATACGGATGGCTGAAACATGCATGCTAAATAAAGATAATGACCCATTGGGAATAATAATTTTTTTAAAAAAATCATTGATAATCTCCCTACCCCAACCCCAACCTCGAAAAATAGGAGTTATGGTAATTGGAAGTTATTTTTTAATGGAAATAAGCATAAAGTTACTGTTTTCTATAGTATATTATATCGGGAAAATATTTATAGAATGGCCAAGTGGGAGGGAGGGAGGGAGGGACTAATAAAATCATTCATTACTACGAGTGTGGGATAGTGAAATTCCATCGAGGGGACAAGATTCACAGTCTAGGACGAGGCTTTGCCGAATCCTAGACCGTGAATCTTGGCCCCGAGGTGGAATTTCACTATTCCCACACGATTAAGTAATGAATGATTATTTTTCTCGCATTATTTTATCCTAAATAACGGCCTGTCAATGATGTCGCCATAAGGCAAAAAAAAATTATTTTTAATTTTCCATCTAATTAAAAATCTGAATACACCATCGGAGAGAGTGTACCTGAAAATGGTTTGCATGCAGTGTAAACTAATAAAATGAATTTCAGTCCATGTAAATTAATCATTTTTAGTCGATTTCTTCTCAAGATTAGGGTAAATTTGATATAATAGGTACATGCATCAATTTGATTTAAAAGTTATATGTAATATATTATGATATAATATATATAATATAAAGTTATATTAACCCAAAATTTAACGTTTTAATCGCCATTCTCAGTACATGTAAGCATTTAAACTCTAATATAGGGAGTGTGGCACGCATGGTCTTGGATTTTTATGAAACTTGGCATGCATTCCTATATTGATGTACGTACCTAAAATTAATAATAAAATGGTTGCTTTGGTCCATGGTTACCATGGCAACCAACATACATTTTTCATGGCCTAAAAATCGCTAAATTTGGATGAAAATGAACCTTTTTTGACTTATTAAAAGTCTTTAATGGAATAAGCTATTAACATGACTTTACCTTTTTGTCAAAATACATCATTTTACAGTGCTTTAGAAAATATTTAGTATTTCAGTAACTTTTTCCTCATAGAAAAAATATTCCTCGTTTATAGGTAGGTCAAAATGGCAGATTTAGAATAGATATTTAAGGAAACTAAACAACCTTTTTTTTTCTGTGTCACAACTAATGCTTGTGTTTTAAACAACAAATGAAAAAACAAAATTACAGTTCTGGTCAACAATAACTAGCATCATATAAATGTGTGCCAATATGGACAGAAGGTTAAAGTTCAAGGTCACAATGGTATATAAAGAACTATGCACGCTAACTCTCAATTCCCGCCTACATTTTGCGACCATCTTATTCAATATTAATGGCAATTTAGCCATAAAACCTTTCTTTAATTCAAATAAATTTCAATGGTATTTGAATTATTTTAATACCAGTGCTAAATAATAACTAATCCCTTATCCCAACTCTTGAAATAAGGGGAGGGGGAGGGGGAAGAGTCAATGATATTTTCCATTGAAATCGGACTTTCAAGCATCATCATATTTTGAAAAAATTTGGATTTAATGTTACGCATATTTTTTCTCATGTTTTACGCAAATAAGTAAAACATACAAGCCTACGATCTTTTTCAATTTGAGTTCATACCACAACTTGCTTTGGCGTAAAAAAAACCCAATTTATTTCTAGGTCAAAAGGTCAAGGTAAAAAAAAAAGACATTGTTTATATGTAAACCTCTCATTTCCGAGCGATATCTCAAAAAGCGTTTAGGTAAGCTTTTTTATATCATAATTTTCTATGGTCCCACCCGCCCCTCTTTGAGTGTCCCATCCCCTATCCCACCACCCTCCGACACCCCCCCCCTCCACTCCTCTTAATCTACACAAGTTTTTATCTCCATAAGCAGGGGACACATATTCTTTGAATTAGCTTTTAAATAATGCATTTATACTCGGGTATTCGGAATACTGGTATTGTAAATGTTTATTGTTAAACGTATATTGAATGTATTTTATTGAAACAGGTATTACATTCTCTGTTTAGCTTGATGCATAATGTGAAATGCTTAAATATATAAGCACGGTTTTCAGGTTTTATTGATATAAAGGTAGGCAATTAGGAATATTGAACAACTATACACTTTCCATATTGAGTGCAAGACTTCTTGTATGTAGAGAATCGCACTACAAGCACGTAAAGACACTTTTTTGTTGTTTAAGTAAACTAATTATTTTCTCCTAAATGCACATTTTTAAACCATATTTAAAAATCTGAACTTTTCAAGTGACAGTCAAGATGTGTTTTCCAATGACTTTTTTCAGAGAAGTTGACGGTAAAATCTAATTTACTTTGCAATATCATTCTAATAAATGAGATTTTAGCGATGTTGATGGTAAATATTTCAACTGTAATATGCCTGGATCTATTGAAAAGATCTGATATTTTCAAAGTTTAATCAATAATAATCTGTTGTAAAAATCTGCTGGACCTGTCGAAATAATCTGTTTTTGTGCTTTAATTTTTTTTTTCGGGGGGGGGGGGGGTTCAGAAAATTAATTTTATTATTAATAAAATACTGCTAGACAGATTTAATATTAATTGTACTGCTATACGTTTAAATCATAATGTATCATGGTCCAGAAAAATGATAAACATTCAACTTTAAATTTGATTCACAGACAATTTGAATTTCTATGCAACTACCCCAATCATCAAAAGTATATTTTTGACTGGTTAACAAAACATCTTATACTTGTTTATCCTGTTTAAAAACTACATATTATGACAGCGTTTACTATGGGTTAGGGGACGACCTTTAATCCAGAAGGGGGGATTAAGTTAGGTTTATTTTCATAGCAGGACATATCATTTATTTCCAAGATGATCTTTAGGGAAAATTATTAATTTTCTGCTTCACAGAAAAAAGTCTGAAGAGCGAAGGAAAAAAACAAAAATAATAAATAAAATGTCGAAACTCTTTTTCGTTTGGGAGCGGGGGGTGGGGGTTGGTTGGGTTAGGGTTGGGGGGGGGGGCTCAAGACTTTTATAGGTAACAATTTTCTAACCCATAGATAATATGTATTATACGATGGGTTTCAAAAATTATTGCTGAAATAACGACCTGTGGATGGGAATTGTAGCTATTATTCAGTATATTTTTTTTCCTTTCAGCCAAGGACATATTCAGTTTTTAAAAAATTATAAGTCTTTATAATAAAATTAAGTTTAAAAACTCATTTGCTTTCTAACGCCGTATTCATTGCAGTCCTCAAGTATATCACTCTGACTGATCGTGAGACACAGTAATTCTTTAACAGGTCGGAGAGAATACTTGAAATCGGGTATTATCCGTGAAATCGCGTATAATACCCGATATTAGGGTATCAATGAATCCGCGAAATCTGTTATAGGAGGTGTAATCACATAATAAAACTTAAACAATGGGATGGCGCATGTTGCCGAGTTAACTTTCATCTAGATACACATGTTTTCTAAAGATATCACTAGCCAAGTAAGAATTTGGGCCTCAAGATTAATGCGCTCAGGACAACAAATACACGTGGAGCTCAGTACATTTTATGATCTGCACACAAAAAGGCGTTCGATTTGCTTTATATTTTTCATAATGTTGAAAGTATATGCATCTTCCTAACGTTCATTCCCAACACAACAGGATTGTAAAGTATCAGAGTTTGGGAATTCATAATCATTCGACATCAACACGACAAACATGAACAATGTGGAAATAAATACCGTATAGGGGATTAATTTCACGGGTTGTAATGTTCACGTTCTTCTCTTCTCTGACACTGTCGCGGTTTTTTGAAATCGCGGAATTGGTATGTAAGAAAAGTTTCCTCCTTTATCTATACATATTGAAAACTTTTTCAATGTTTGTTGAATTCACGGATTCATCAACACCGTGAATATAGCGAATATTAACACCGCGAGTTATTTTCCACCTATACAGTAAAATTATACGGAAACACATTTTACACACAAGATATGATGCCATGTATAAACAAATGATTTTATATCATATCTAATTATGTGCCATTAATTACTTTCACATTCATCTGGTGCAAAACAAAATTAATTATGAATGAATAAATAATGTAATGATAAAAATGTCTAAAATTTCGGCTAAAATAAACTCTTTCTCTTTTTTTTTTGAAAATCTCTTTTCTTATCATTCATACATATTTGCAGAATATGTCTTCAACATTTAAGCAGAGACAGTGATAGTTTCTGGAATTCAGCTTATGAGAGAACATAACTGTTGATCGTTTAATTTCGCTAAGTCTTCAATATTTTACCATTTATTGGCGACTTCGGGGGAGGGGGGGGGGCTAAAGGCTTCTTGATCACCTCTGACAAAACAACCTCCACTGTATTCTACACGTGTCCAAGAGACCTCTCTTTGAATGTCAAGGTAGGTTAAACTCGGTTATATATTTTTAATTGTAGGGAAGATTTATTCATCAAGTAAAAATCATATAGGTAAACAAAAGGCAACCTGTTTATTTCTCACATAATATGAGACTACAAGTAACTAGAATTCGTGTTCATTTTTTTTTTTTGAAAAATTCATTATAGATGAGTATTAGGAAAAGTTATTGCCATGAGTAATAAGTATCATAGATAAGATAACCAAAAGAAAACTGTGACATATTGTCTAGACCCAATCAGATAGTGCGTTGTATTAGCATATTATAATGAGGTATAAGATAGCGATAAAAAATATATAGAAAGTAAAGAGGTAGAATTTACCCTGTCTATCAAATAGTATAATAAAGAAAGGAACTGAAATTTAAATGTCCGATGAGGAATTATATTCCCAAAAAGTAAGACAAGAGTTTCCAAGGCAATTGAACACTCCATTATATCAGTTTGTTCATTAACATGTTCATAAACGTTAAAAATATATGAAATGTGAAAACTTGACTATGTGATTCATATTTCAATACATGTATGACTGTACCTCGATCTATATTGAAAAATTTATTGTATTATAAGCTAATGAAAAGATGTACACATTTGACTATTATCTATCCCCCCTCCCCCCCCCCTCGAAAAAACAACAAACAAGAAAATCCTGTTCATATGACTTCTCGCTCTCAATTTTCAAACAAATGCATAATCCCCCCCCCCCCGAAAAAAAAAAAGAAATAGAAAATCCCAGAAAATTCCTTCTCGCTCTCAATTTTCACACAAATGCATAAAATAAAGGTAAAATAGCAGATCTTGTATTGATTAAAGTGCAACCAAAAAAATTACGGTGTCTTTGAATAAAAATTTTCATTGTAAATTGACATAAAAAAGATACTCACCTTCAATTAGCTATTTTCAACCTGTTTTATTTTCTTCTTTATAATAACGTTGGTATTCTATTATGGCAGAGATATACAATTATGACTCGCTTAACCTGTACTATCTCACTGTTAGGAATAATTTATATTTCACTTGAAAGGAACACCATACATTTTTCAGTAAAAATACATAACACGGCGTAAGTCGTTTAATTTCTTATAAGTTTCAAATTTTGTGAATAGTGCACAAATTAGAAAATTAAGTATATGGAAAACTTAAATGGGAAATAAAGACAAACGAATGTAGTTATTTGTTTTTAGAAATTATATTGAAAATAATAACGCCATTGTGTCCTCTTTGTTACCCCAGCAGTGTTTGTCGTGTGATTTTTAACTTGTTTGACAACCGTATGAACTAGGTTTAATAAAAATGAATCCACAAGATACTGATGTACAAGTAACAGTAACTGGCATAATGCACCGTTGCATTATTATTTAGTTTTTATTGAAAGTTGCACGGCATACCCGATTTCGCGGATTCAACGATACCCTAATATCGAGTAAGACCGCGGAACATTAACTGGCAAAATTGGAAATATACAGCTTACGTCATTTCTATCTGTTACAATCAAAACATTTGGTGATAGACAATGAAATGGGCGGGTACAATTCGACGCGGACGTTTTGAAAACATCGGATTGAAATTTCAGATCAAAATTCATTTTCAATCCACCTCAGCTACGCTAGAAGGCACATTATTACTGATTGACCCAGGAGACAAATAATTTTAAATTTGGTATAAAGTTTGAATTTTTTTGTCCAATGTTTTAAATGGATAAATATTTAAGGGACAAATATTTCATTTCTATTTGGTAAATATGTATATCTTTTTGTTGTTTAATAAAGTTGTCCAACAGTTTTCAGCGAGAATAAGTATAAAACTCATGCACTCTTATAATCCTAGAAATAAAATATATTGTCATGTTAAGCCATGACCTGACTCGACAATTTTTTAATCCCCCCCCCTTCTAGAATCAAATATATCCTAAAAAATAATCTTTGTCTTGCATGATTTTTCGCGTTCTTAAAATTATAAGCTAAAACTCATATTAATGTGTACTTCAAACAATATGTATTTGGGAATTGAAATATAGTTGATTTTTGGATCATACATTCACTCTTTGCTTTGAACAACTCAGGTGGATTGAAAATGAATTTCGATCTGTTATTTCAATCCGATGTTTTCCACACGTCCGCGTCAAATTGTACCCGTCCATTTTGTTGTCTATCACTGATTGTTTTGATTGCAACAGATAGAAATGACGTAAGCTGTATATTTCCAATTTTGCCAGTTAATGTTCCGCGGTCTTATTATACGTGATTTCACGGATAATGCCCGATTTTGAGTATTCTCTCCTACCTGTTTAAGAAAAAAACAAATTCATAATATTAGTAATTCTAATATTTCAATTTTATCTTGAATCCCGTTTTGAAACTCCTTATACCTTGAGACTTATACTTATGTACAGAGCTGATTTCCTGTTCTATGTAGTCTAGCTTGTACATTTCAACATTTTTCCCATATCAAAATTATTCTTTTGCATATACATGCAGGAGATATAAACAGAGGCTAAATTTTTATGCACATTAAATAAACAGGAAAAAAACTGTTGATTTTACTTGAATTCCAGGATATACAGAGCTGTATGCTGACAATATGTAAACAACTTCCAGTCATTTTTGTACAATGATTTTTTTTATCTTTATCACTGAAGAACTCACAATTATCAAAGGGCGATAATTCAATTTCAAAGTTGATGTCCTTTTTAATCAAAGAATTCTCATAGTTATAGAGAGAATACCAACAAGGTTTTAACATGCCTTTTAAAGATAGATGTTATATTTCTTATTTCTATGAGTAACATGAATTGAAGAGGCCGTATTTCACTAAACAACTTTCCCAAATATTGCATTTTTTCAGAGAAAAATCAACTTTAGACACCGTTTCCATGGTAACTACTCCACATTCATATGATCTAACTATATTTTTTGAAGTAGTTTATGAGGTGGTACTTTTCCAGCCAAATTTGAAAACAAGAGGCCCATGAGCCACATCGTTCACCTGAGCACTGTGGCTAGGAAAATGTAGAATTGGTTTATTATTGAAAAGCTTAAATCTAAAAGTAGTCCCATGACCAATCATGGCTTTGCTATTCTTGAGAAGATTTTTAAAGAATTTTCCTATATATTTCTATGTAAAACTTTGGTCGGCCATTTTTGCCCCGCCCTACCCCATGGGGTCATGATTTCAACAAATTTGAATTTACACTACCCGAGGATGTTCCCCCATAAGTTTCACCTTTCCTGGCACAGTGGTTCTTGAGAAGAAGACTTTTAAAACATGCCAACAAATTTTAATTAATTCCCAATTATCTCCCCTTGATTGAGGGCTTACTCTTGATTTGATAAACTTTAATTCCCTTTACCCAAGGATGCTTTGTGGCAAGTTTGGTTGAAATTGGCCCAGCGGTTCTTGAAAAGAAGTCAAAAATGTGAAAAGTTTACAGAAAGACAGACAGACAGACGGACGGACGGACAGCTAGACAGACGGACAGACGGACGCCGAACAAAATGTGATCAGAAAAGCTCACTTGAGCCTTTGGCTCTGGTGAGCTAAAAATTTGTGACTATGCATGCCACAAAAGTTTAAGTGGTTACAGAGAATTGGTATTAAATGTTACAAAAGTATTTAAATACATACCCCACTTTATATTATCCGTTCTATAATACACTTTTATGTGATTGATACTATAAATAGATTTCAAGTCTACCACTAAGGTGGATGTCCGTTTCTTATCGGCTGATTTTGTACATTGCTGGCCCCATGCTGAAAGATCCGATTTCCATCCATCTATAACATTACCACCAAAAGTTGATCTCCATTGAATAAGATAAGTGGAAAGATCCCTATCTGTGACTATAGGGTACGGATTAGATTGCCATGCGGTCCCTGTCAAAGCTAGGTTTTCTGAAACATGATAATTCGGCATTGAAAATGAAAGCAGCTTTTTAAAAAAAGATAAAATTTAGTTTGATTCCTTTTTCATTAAGTTGATGTCCTACCGTATGCATGTGAAAAAAATGTAGAATTCAAGCTTAGAATTATCAACGTTACTGCAAGGGAAAAGGCGATATACTTTTCCATTGCATTTCCAATTAAATGATGATGCCTGATGAAGCGAGCATGTTTTCATTCTTTAGGGACGATAATTATTCGCACTTAAAGTAAGAATCTTGAAATATTTTTTAAGAACTTCCTTGGAGTTTTTTAAACAAAATCATGGTATATTCAAGTATTTATGCAGTGTAGTGCAAAATGTGATTTGTACATTTAAGTATCTATGTCGTGTAATGTGATCTGCAAGAAAAAACGCGGAAGATCTTTTGTTATTTCTGAAGATCGTTTGTTATTTCGATCCACTTTTGGTACATTTAACATATGTTAAAATGCCCTTGGTTTCTTTAGTCATTTTCCTTATAACTGCTACATTGTAGGGAAAAAAGTTGATTTCCATTCTTGAATCTTTACATCAAGCTATTTTCTTCATAATTATCAGATTTAATTTCATTGTTTAATATGAACAGTTGTATATTTTACCAATACAAACATGCACATGGTTATTCCTTATTTTTTGTTGTAGTTATAATTATAGTTTATATAAGAATATATTCAACCTCTTTAATATATGTGTTTTATTAATTAATTTATCATCTATTTTATTTTTTTCCAAAAATACAAATTTAATTGATTGACGCATTCGTCTCGGGATTTTTTTTTACTGGGACGAGGATTGTTAAGGGTGAATATTGTACGCTTCAATAGTAGTTATGATATTTTACTCAACTTGCACAAGTGCTTTATGGTTTTTAAAGAAATTTTTGTTCATTCTTTACAAAAAAATGAGCATATCGTATCGTCTTAAATACATGAAATAGAACTGCGTATCAAATCCCCAAACTATGTCAAGGGGGTGTCTACTTCAGGAGGTTGAACAAATTGTCCAAGTAGGATATAATAGCTTGTGTGGAATATATCCCAAATGAAATACAAATTTTATGTGCCAAAAAGGAGGTGGTATTATATTTTTGAATTTGTAATTATTTTCTTCTTGCAAATCTACAAGCATCAATGGGGAATCAATGCTCAAAACAGGATAAATACAGAGGAATGGCCTTCGATTCTCCAAAAGTCAATGCTTACCATATAAATTTATAGGACTGAAAAAAATAGAGCCAAATATTTTGAACTGTATACAGTTAATTTCTATCCCATGCATTCATAACATTATGGATTACTTTGAATGAGATGATATACTTTTTAAAGTGCCAAACAATTGATTCTAAAATACAACATACAATGCACATCTTTTTTTGTCTTAAATAGTATTGATCCTATCTATATCTATTCTTCTAAGTCGCTTGACCGTTCACGGTAGCTCAGTCGGTAGAGCGCTCGCTCCGTGATCTGGAGGTCGAGAGTTCGTATCTTGGCCGCGACTGACCAGTCGATAAAATTGGTAGCAACTGTTCCTTCGCCATGCGCTCGGCACTTAGAAGTGAAAGTTGCGGGTCCTTCGGATAAGACCTTAAAAACAGAGGCCCCGTGTCATCAGCAGGCGTTGGCACGATAAAGATCCCTCACTGCTCAATGGCCCTATGTGCAGAGTAAGGTCAAAATTTGAAGCCCTTTACCGGCATACGGTGACGTCTCCATATGAGTGAAAATTCTCGAGAGGGACGTTAAACAATATATATCAATCAATAAATCTTAGTCGCTTGCATGGTGCAGAGGCTCGAACATCTGGTCTAGAATAGCAAAGTAAGGAGTTGATCTTTACATCACAGGTTCGATTCTCACTGTGGGACAAGAGACCGTACATGTATAAACTGTGGTCCCGTGTGGCAGTGCGTGCTGGCTCGAAAAATATCCCTCCCTGCTCAAAGGCGCCGAGTGCCGAGTATAGGACAAAATCTGAAGACCTCCACCGGCAAGTGGTGGCATCTCCATATAAGTGAAAATTTCTCGAGAGGGACATTGTACAATCAATCATTGCTTTTCAATCCATTTCTATATATGAATAAAATATATTTTAAACTAATCATTCAATCTTTTCGTCTTAACTTTAAGAGATGATTTCCCTTTTCAGATAAGAAAACAAAAACAGTCCCTATTAAAATATCTAAAGATGAAAAATAATGGTATAATCATTATACAATCTTTGTGTTTAAAGTATATCCTTATACATTTCAGCCATATTATAACATATACATCTAAATATATATATATATACACGGTCAGCTAGTTTGTTACCGGTCTGTCCAATTGGCCAACTAGCTGACCGTGTAAGAGTCCATAAACAACAAATACGAGACCCCTCCGTCAGGAATACACCTTGCAGTGAACATTTTGATTCATGTGCGAATGGAAACTTTTTGATATTTCCATTTTATAAAATCACAGAAGATAATGAACAATTACGGAGGGCCAAGGAAGATTATTTTGTTAAATTATTTCAGCCTAAATTAAATGTAAATTGAACATTTTAGCTCTAAAGAAATGTTCCATTTTATTACAATGTACATGTGTTTAACTCTATACATTTGGCGCTTTTTTGACATTTACCTGTGCCAATGTATAACGCTGCCTTTGTGACGTCATAATAACGACGTCATAACAACGAAGTTGTATTGTTTTTATTATCATTGTTACACTCTGAAGAGCCGTAACGGCGAAAGCGCTTAGTGTAAAAAATTAAACGTAAACTTGTTTGTTTATCTTGGATTTAATTTTGATTTATA
>PRKT01000705.1:0-43978 GCA_003671525.1 Saccostrea glomerata
CCTCTGTGCTAGTTTAACAGCCTCAAGCAAACAGTTTGGTTCTTGGTTCCGACAAAACGCATGTTGCACTCGAACTCAGTAAAAAATTGTATAATGTTGTGTTGTATTTCAGTTTTCACTACCTTAAAATATCTGTAAAGAATTAAAAATATAATCTCTCTAGTATTCATACAAACTTTAAAGAGTATCCTTCATGACACTTGATAGTTACACTATAGATTTTAATTGATTAATGTTTAATGCACTAACAGTTTTAAATTCACGAGGGGCAGAGCACCAAGAGAATTAAAAACTGTTAGTGTAATTAATATCTATTGTGTAAGTTACTTGTACCAGAGGACCAGAGAAAAGCGAAAAGCTGGTTGACATTTAGCACCGCCCACTTCATCCTGTCATGCCACAGTCCGGTGTCTGTATAAATACCTGTCTCCATCTAAACGGATTGCATTTTCGTAGCTATCGTCGATAAAAAAAAATAGGAATGATGGATCATTATTGGGTACGTGTGAAGATGTTGCAGCTTAGACAGAAGGCTTGATTTTTGTCATTACCAGGGGTAGCAATCGTAAACTATTTTATTTTCGCTGTTACTTTTCTTTTTGAAGATCGATTCTATTTATTTTGTACGGGGGGGGGGGGTGTCTATAGAAAATATCGCCGATTGAAATTTTCATTTATAGCGATCAACGGACAAAAACCACGAAATGATTTCTGAGATGTTAATTAGAGTTTGAATAGTAGTGAAAGTTGGAATTAGTATTTGGAGACAAGAATAAGAATTAAAACTATTCGAGATAGAACTTAACAGGAAACGCCTTGTTGAAGTACGGAGCGAATATCAACAAATTAATGTTAGTATTCTTGAAATTGAAAATGTTGACTAAACACATTTATCAGTTATTGACAAGATTTTGAAATAAGCATCATTTATTCACCAATAAGGGTCTTGTCACATAATGGTTTGATGCCAAATTGTGGGCGTGATTTAAAAACTGTGATTCTTCTGGCAAATAACCAACAGCAACTCAAAGTAAAATCTGAATTTACCGCCAGTCCTGTGGTACCGTACAATGTTTAATATCTGCATTAAAATTTATTTGTTTTGGCCAAACATACTTGCATGGGAACTGGAATGATGCTTATTGGCGTCAGAATAGCAAATGAGGCGGCTTCAAAAGACAAATCATTAGAATGAGAATGAGAATTGTATTGTGCGTCACTACGGATACTACATGAATTTAATGCTTTGGAAAAAAGCAAATGGTGATCGAAAGGCACAAAGAAATTCTTTCAATGCATTTAGTAAACAAAAACAATGTGTATATTTCTATTCTATAATTTTCATGCTCCAAATTACAACGGACCTAAATGTCTAAACTATAAAATAAATGAAAAATTCGGTAGGAGCAAAAATAAATATAAACAAAATAAGAAAATCACAAACATTTAAAATGGAATAAAAATTCCATTTACAAAAATTTTGCCTCTTCAGGTTAGTTAAGTTTTCTTTGGTTGCCTTTAGCTACTTGTGATTTTCATAATTGCATGTCTCTCTGCATGATATTGGCCAGCTGGCATAATATCTAGAACACATATTTCAGTCATATGTGCTGTATTTTAAGAGGCATATGTTGCCAATGGCATGCTTAAAGGCAACATGAAGATCTTTGATAGTAAATGACCATACTCTTATTTAATGGAATGTTACATACATGATTTCCATTAAACTTGATTATCTTGATTAATGTGAAGTTAAATTTTTTACTTCCTCTAAATGAATAAGGTAAAGATAATAATTTGATTATTCTTTGATTTTGCGTTTCATCAACATATTTATCATAATGTTCATTAATGCAAAAATGTTCAAAACATTTGATCACCTTTATCAAAAGGACTATTTTTCCCGCATTCAAACATATTCAAAATATAAGGATACAAGAATGTTTATTTTCCTTTGAAATTCTAATCCAAGAGGTACAATCTTCAGTCCATTATGTGGGACTTTCCTTTACAAAGAATAAATACAGCCTATATATGAATGGGTATGAATTATAAAGGAGCCATCGGGTATTGCTGAGAATTACACAGGGGCCACTGGCGGTGGTGGAGGTGGTGGTGGGCTTTGCACCGTCGGAGGAGTGACTGGCAGCTGAGTCATTTCTTTTGTATTGGTAGAATCTGGCATGCATCCTCCAAATAACTATTTTAAAACAAAACATTCAAAAGCAGGAAGAAACAAAAAATATATCACAATCAAATTACATAATAGTTTTCTCTTTTTTATCTGTGATTGTTTTAGGAAATAAATTTTAAACACAGTATAATGTTGATTCAGAAGTGTTTATCATTGCAGTTACAAAAACTCGATTAATAATTGCATTTTGACTTTTTCATACTTCAAGAGCATCAACATTGAAATGTAAAAGTCATATTTCCCACCACAATTTTCTTGTATACACATAACTAAAGAAAGGAATTCTCACTAACAGTTGTGTTCCCTAATAAAATATACCAGTATATACGAGTACTCTACTTTTTGAATCCAAGCGTCAGTATTTTTTTCCCATAAATAAATGACTTGATTTTTTATTTCATTTATGTAAATTATCCCTGTTTTTTTTATCGCCACCTTGTAGATACAGTTTGGCCCCCTCAAAATGCGTCTTTTATTAATTTTTTTTTTAACATTTTGAAGATTGTTCTGTAAGATTGTGTCCCTCCCCCAAATGTTGATGTTGCTTACGTGGTGTCGGCAGAAAAATCTTATTAATCCAAATATCCTGATTTCTGGATTCTATATTGCACTAATACACTTATAATATAGACCTTAACTTAATAGTTGTAGTGAATGAAGTTGGAGATAAATCAAAAGTACATATAAAAGAAAAAAATTAGCATACAATTAATGACCAAACGTCAATGAAACATTGCAATCTTGTGTTGCAAAAATTTTTTTATATATATTTTTACATTTGTCAAGTCTAAACATTTACCATTTGAAAGCTGTCTTCGCTGCTAGAATCGTTGTGTTCATAATTTGATGGTCCACCTTCCTTGTTCTTTTCATGTATTATTTCATTACTGTCCTTTCTTTCATTAAGAGGAAATCCAGCTATTTCATTGCCTCTATAACTATCTGTTTCAAGCTATAACCAAATACGGAAAACCATAATTAGTTTTCGCTTCCATAAATTATCCACAAATATTTTTTTTCTTTTTTGCGAACAGATTTGGAACTTAAGATAAGAACTATTTCTTATTTTCTAAAACTATGTTTTGATAATTTCAAACATTTGGTGATTTTCTAGCTGTGAAGATGAAAGACATGAAGTATTGTACGTTATAAGAATATAAATATTTGGAGATGATCATCGATGAATCCATTGGTTGCATGATGAAAAAATCAAAAACAAAAAGAAAAAAAATTGTACCAGTGTGTGCTCCAAAGTACCGATCGAAAGTTCATTGCAAATTCAGAATCCATATCAGGTAATTATCCTTTCATCTGGGATGTTATGTATGGTAACAATTTAAAAAATACATTTAACAATAGGTCTAAAATTTGGAAAAATTGCACAAATTTCATATTTTACTACCGCTAAGAAGTAACAGTATCTTTGTTGAAACAAGTGAAAACCAATTTGAAATGTTACAATTGACACAAACAAGTCCTTTCTTTCACATCAGTTGAATATTTACAGAACATATACAAGGTTATGACACAAGATTTTTATTACGAGGACTTGTGACAAATAAATCTGAACGCACACTTTCAGTCGTACACGAGTAAGGAACAGCTATTATGATATATATGCTATTTACGCTCATAAATAATTTTATGCCCATTTCTTGTGTATTGGAAGTGGGACAAGCGAGATAACTCAAATACTTTTGTGCGGTCTTGTTTTTGGAACAGCCTCAGTATCAGATTGAGTACAATCAGTGGCGGCGCCATATTTGTATGGAAATACAATTTTATTTTTGAACAACCCTCCCACCTCTCCCTAATAGTTAAAAATTTATAGTGTTCTTAATTGATGTGAATAATTTGACAATATTTTTCCATATTTCTTTTTCAGTAGGTAAGGCACTTTTACCTTACCCCACCTTTGATGTAAACATTTTATACAGTATTGCTTTGATCTATTTGGAAGTTGCATGTAGTGATATTGGTATTACTGCAAGGATTATAAATGTAAATCTATCTAACTACATTTTCATTTTTGTAATAGTTTTACAAAATAGTCATTTGATAATAAATGACCTTTTTCAACTTCAAACGGTGTTGTGTTGGTATCAGATAATGTAATATTACATCAAACAGAGCAACCTTTAGTGCGAGTATCAGGAAGATGGGCATAAATTTCTTTATTGTTCAATGGTTTTGAGCCTGATTACTGTTCCCTATCTTCATATTTTATTTCAGACCGGACACGGTAGCCTAGTAATAGAGCGTCGTTTCGTCATCGGGAGGCCCGGGTTCGATTCTCGTTCGCGGCTCCGCGTCATACCTTAGACGTTAAAATAGGCAGTGACTATCGCCAAGCGCTCAGCACTAGAAGTGAAAGTCACGAGTCTTTCGGATATGGCCTTAAAAACGTAGATCCCGTGTCACGGTAGGCGTTGGCACGATAAAGAACCCTCACTGCTCAATGGCCCTGAGTGCCGAATATAGCTCTAAATTTGGAAGCCCTTCACCGGCATATAGTTACGTCTCCATATGAGTGAAAAAATCTCGAGAGGGACGTTAAACAACATACAATCAATCAATATTTCATTTCATGTATTATTTTTAAAACTAAATTATTACCATACCTTATAGCTTAATGTCTCAATGCATCTATGCTGATAGCGTTGCCTTCTGCAGCAATAATTCCCCATTCTATCAATACATATACATATGTACTGTGTTGCTGTTAAAATTTTGTTTTGTTGACTGCTTTTATTGTTTTTTGTTTTGTTCTATCTTATGGTGAATGCCTGCATAAGAAGAAAATGAAAACAAGAGGCCTATGGGCTACATCGCTCACCTGAGCACTTTGGGTAGGAGGAGCCAGAATTCAGTTCAAAATTGGAGGAGGGAGGCAAACTTTAATTTTCACTACCTCAGGATGATCCCTCATCAATACAACTAATCATGACTTATCATGACTTTTCTGTTCTTGAACAAAAAAATTTAAAAGATTTTTCCTAAGTTTATGACTCTTTTCTCTTATTTAGCCCAACAGATTTGAATTAACACTAACTGAAGATGCTTAGAACTATATTAATATAACTAAGCATAACTTTGCTGTTCTTGTTCAGAAGAATTTTTCAAGATTATTCATATATATTGTCAACTTGTCATGTTATCAATTTTGTATTTACAGCCACCGGTAATTTCAAGATTTACAACATTACAATATTCTTATGCAAAACTTTGACCCCTCTGTTGTACCACCATCCCCCACCCCCCTCCAACCTTGGATCATAATACGAACAAACTTGATTCTACAATACCCACATGTTAGGTTGCTAAGGTTGCTTATGTATAAATATGACTAATAATGGCGTAGGTGTTCTTGAGAGAAAATAAAAACAAACAAAGATATTCCCTATGTACAGCAGCTGCTAAGGTCAAGATCTAGTAAATGACTTTAGACTAGATCCAATAAGACGTCATAATCAATTTCAACTTTCTTTTTTCCCGTACTTTACGGCTCTAATAGAATTATGTAGAAAGTAAGGTATTTTCATGGAATTGAATTTAAAACAATATGAAAAATGATTATCCCGATATCTATTATATTAAATTTAATATCATTTTAAAAAAGAGGCCAAGAACATACAAATTACCGTTTTCTGAGAGAATGTAGGTAACCTGGATACATTTCTTTAGTCTGATATAGAAAAAAATCCAATATTCATGACTGGTTTTCTCAATTTTTCATTGAAACTAACAGTTTAAAACACAATATTTTTCATCTAATTTACCTACAAATTATGCCCCGTAACACCTTATTTTACCAAACTAAAGTTATAAAGGAACATTAAAGGAATTTAATTCTCAAATTTGATTAATCTGTAGGCACCTTTCATTTACTAGATCATGACCTTAAGGAAGGCCTGAATTAACATGCATTGTGCAAGAAGTCATCAAGCAAATACAACATATTCGTAACGTCAAAAACATACGTCATGAGGTTCTCAATAATACTCTCCCCGTACATTTCACACTATGGCCAATTCCAGTGCACTCATTAAAAACTTTTCTCATTTCAAATTTATTTTGCTAAGAATTATTTCAGTAGCATTATTTTGGTTATCTCTGTTATATCTTTTTGCAACTGTGAAGCACCTCACTCTTACCATAACCTTACTAATTTTTTGAAACTTTTTGCCCACTTTTACAGATAATCCGTTATCTCACAGTTGTCTGACACACTTTTCAATGAGTACTGCTTCCTTCTGAAGGTAATTTCTTTTCAAGGAAGGAAAACATTAACTTATAATTCAGAATATTAAATGATGTTACAGTAACAATTCTAAATTTGGACGACTAGAAATTTTCCGTTTTTGCACAATTTTACAGAGGATATGACTCAAACATTATTTAGTGTAATAATTGTAACAGCGAAAATGTAACCTGTTCTTCGATCCAATTTTCGCCAGTTTGAAATTGAAATAAGTTTGCAATACGTATATCATGATATTTTGAAAATTCTGAAAACATTAACACAATTAATTTACACAGTAAAAGTGATCTAAAGGAGTCGATTCACTGGTTTAATAAAAATTAAATAATGTTCAGGTAAACATTAAACCATCCCCATTTTTTCATTGTAATCAATTAAACTAAAAGAAAAAATTATTTGAAACAAATATAAAGAAAAGGATCGAATTTATTAGTCGTTACGGAGTTGCACAGCGACAAGGAATGTAAAGAATATCGCTAGAACGAAAAGCGTGTTCCCAATTTACATCAAAATTGCAAGCGTACAGAGTAATCTGTGTGAGCGGAACTATTTAATATCAGTTGATTAATAATACAGTGGTCATGATTTGAAAATCAAAATGTGGATCTACACTATTTTTTCATATTCAAAGAGAAAAAAAATTCTCAAAAATATTAAACGATTTTACTGACCATTCCTTATAAAAGGGAGAGTTTCATCATCACATTATCTGAGGATACTTCAGATATGATAAATAATGACTCATATTCCCTTCCCTATTGTGGCTCTTCCCTAACCCCAGCAGGTCATGATTGGAAAAACTTGAATTTACACTACCTGAATATACATTTGTACTTATATTATAATACAACCATTTATGGCTTCGCTGTTCTCGAGAAAAAGATTTTAAAAGACATTACCTATATATTCTATGTATAACTTTGCCTCCTCCTTAATTTATGGCCCCGCCTCACTCCCAGGATTATGATATGAATAAATTTTAATCTAGAATATGTAATTAATCTTTCACTTAAATTTAATTTTGTCTTGCCCAGTGGTTCTTGAGAAGAAATTGCCACCAAATTTTCACGAATTCCTTATTGTATCACCTTGAAAGAGAGCACAGCACTTTCTGTGAATTAAGTTAAATCCCCCCTAATCAAGGATGCTTTGTGGCAGATTTGGATAAAATTAGCAATGTGAATCTTGAGAAAAAGTTAAGTTTACGTACTTCAGACGACAGACAGGCGCTGGTCACTTTTTGAACATAAAACCCCACTTGAGATGTCGTATCAGGGGAGATAAAACCGGTCTTTTTGTATTATCAATTTCATTGAATTTTGACTTAATATACCCACTTAAACAATTACTTTTTTTTCAAAAAGTATTTTTTGTATTTTCTTACCTTAATGTAGTATGCTATATATCCACCTTCACGTTTTCATGATAGGGGTTTAAATTTAAGAGAATCAAATCAAAACACTTAACATTACATTGGATCTGTATGTAAATAATCTTTTCATAACATAGTTGCAATATATTATCGATATTCGGGCGTTTTTTATGGGTGCTAGGTTTTATCTTTCACCTGTAAATTTGTTTTATCTTTACCCTTCTTTCCCTATAAATATTGTATGGAGTTTATCATAAATCACGCTTGAACCAGAACCCGTGGTTTATTAATTGACTCTTATCTCGTCATATAACAAGACATAAACGTCTGGATAATGCAGCCTGGTTGAAAAAATATGTGTTATTTGGAGAAAAAAATATTGTTTAATTTTCATATTTATAGACTTTTAATAGTTGAATATTATGAAAGCTTATTTTTCTGCATTTTTAAAAGCTCTTCCTATTTTTACTATTTTATCCTTAATTGACTTAGTTCTTATAAAGGAAAATATATTTTAAAAAATCAATAAAAGTCGTTTGCTACTGCCTTTCATATATATATCTACGACGTTTTATCAAATAACAATATCCATTTTCATTCCTACGTTGATTTTTCAATATTAACCAATGGATGTTTTACTAGTAAAAGACGTCAATTATATAATGGTAACCAAGCAACTAAACATTATGGTTAATATGGTAAACGTGATGACTTCAACTTTTTCCTCGTCAACCTCGACCTATTTTTTAAGTTGATTTGATACAGAAAAAACATCTTTTAGATACGATCCACTGTTTAAATGAGACAAGTTATCGAAAATTAAGTTTATGATACAAGGATATCAAGAATTCTGTTTAGTCAAAATTTTGCAAGTTCTACAGACGAGAAAATAACCAACAGTCAAATTTGACACCAACATCTTTCATACAAATTGTTTGATCATATTTTCACAATGCAATGTCTACGGATTTTCCCGTTTACCGGATCAGTTCATAGAATACTGTAAGTCGTTTTTATTCCATTGTGTTAAAATTTCACGATTTCTCAAAAAAATAACCTATTTCGATGGTTTTAATTAATTTAAATTTCGTATAAGCATTTTAACGTTTTTGAAAACTAATGATAGTAAACACGATGGGTTTAATTATGCAGGAAAATGATGAATCGCAAATATAGTGAAATTAAAACCAACGTGATTATCAGCCAATCTACGGTACATGGAAGTAAAAAGGTTGACAGTAGATGCTCAGTCCTGAAAGGAACGAAAGAACATGATCCATTCTCTTTCTATAGAGGTCTGTGTTTGTTCTGTTCATAGTTTGGTGTGAGTGCATGTAATAGCTATAGTCTGTTTGAGCTGAAATATGTAATATCAATTGCTCATTTTGTGTATAATTTAAAACAAATGCTGGGAACTTATTTTGGTCTGCATATTAACATTATATTTATTGATAACAGACTTAAGCGAAGTGGGAGTATTTAGCTATTGTACGAATTTTCGGTAAAATTACAAAACAGATCGACAAACTTACTCCCAGACTTTTAGGGCAGACAATGTAAAACTTTCTTAATGTGTTTCATTTTTTTCCTCGAAAATCAAGCATATGCCTTTGCACTGGGCTCATTTTCCACATTCTACTAACAATTCCACATTTTATACCAATCTCGTGAATTACAGTTGATACCAGCGATATATCCGTTACTCTAGAACATGAACTCGGCTGAGAATTATGTTTCAGATGTAAGACAGCTAGGCACTGGAGATTTTTTTTTTTGGTAATCAAAAGGTCTGAAAGCAATAGGCGATGTATTTATTTGTAAAATATACAAGGTGTGGTTTTCAACTTGAATTATGGTGAAATACATGACTGGAAGGAGTAAGAATATTACTTATATTTAGTGCGTCAATAAGTTCCTTTCTGGCGAAGTTTAATGAAAAAACAGGCTGCTTGAGCAGTGTTATCTACATTTTAACGTGGCTTATAAAAAGGCTATAATTAGCAATATCTATCATCGGTTTAAAAAGGCTATAATTTGAAATATCCGCAATCACGGATCGAAGCCTGTATTCTGGTGACAAAGAATCAAAATGTGGACTTTTCTTGATCTTTTCAAAAAGACAATTTAGAACATTCAAAGGGACAGTAAAGTTTGGTAATAAATGTCATGAAGTCCTAACAATTTATTTACATAAGATAGTACTGAATTAAAAGAGACATCAGGTATAAAATGTTTATTGTAAGTCCGATGTCCATGACTTAGCTTACGTATCTCATCAATGGATAAAAAGTTCTATCACATTCACATTACTACCAAGTTGACTTAAAAGATCCCCAGTGCAATTAACAGTATCATTGCTATAAACAGGAAAACGGTATCTAGTTTTCTTATCCAGTATTCTTCTCGTTGTGTACCGAAAGATGTAATCAATGATGGGCTCCTAGTATGATGGCAAATCTTTCCTTCATTTCTAACTTCCATCAACACACTGATTAGATGAATTAAAGTGCACGTATAGAAGCTGTTAGCCCTTAATTGTTGTTAATTTGAAATCTATGCCCCTACATTTCTTTTATTAAGCAAACCAATGGTGTCATCCACATGTATGAGCCCACAAAGGGTATACTATTCCGTAGCTATTAAAAGGAGTTTTGTAGTTCAGAATTTTACATTAAAATTCTGTCCAGTAAGATTACCAGTATAAAAATTAAAGATTTTATAATCAAAACATCACAGGTTTTACAGTTTTGACGTAGAAGTGATCGAGTCGGAATAGGAATAGTCAAATTTATCTGTAATAGAAATTTTAAATTCTTTCATTTTTTTTAATATTAACTGTTTGTTTCATGCCAAAAAATCTGGAGACTGCACATATGCCACATGTTTAATATATCTGAAGATTATCGAAGGAACAGCGATTGGACTATTTGAGTCCCTTGTAGACTTAAATGACGCGTCTATCAGAATCATTTCGTTATAATGTGAACTGCGCATGAATGAAGAAGTACCGAACTACAAGTATACACGGTAACAGTACGTCCACCAGCAATGATACATATTTGGTGACTGAAATCAAATGTAGATATAACGAAGAGTAAGTCCATTTAAGCAATACAAGTCTGGAGCGGAGAATAATTGGGACCTCTAAAACAGCAAATGACGACTGGCACACCCGCTTTGTGCTCCTTGTTATAGTCTGGAAAACGGAAAAATCAAAGGCCTATAACAAAAAGTATTTCAAAACTTTTATAAAAAGTAAATGTACAATATACTTTAAAAAAAAAACAAACTATTTTATAATAAATCCATCATTAGAAAAAGTTCGATAAATGTCTGAGAACAAGCTTTAAGGATTAATGCCATAGACTTCATATCAATCAGTAACGTCCAGATTCCTTATGGCTTAATTACTATTTTCACATTCCCTACTAAGAAATGTTTAGAACCTTCTTCAGATGTACTTTTGGCGTGACGTAAAATCTTTTTTTTAATCATTGTCATTTCTTGTATTTTTAAATAACAGATATTTGTTTAATCCTAAACATAAATGAATATTCCACAATCTATTCAGAAGATAGAAGAATTGGAAGCTTGGAGCGTGCAAATCAAGAACCTTGATCTATCCGGGGAGACAGTTTAATTTCTGGATGAGGCTAGAAAGCAATCTTTTTGCAAAAAAATCGAAAGGTTTATTAGAGGAAGGACCTAGAATCAGGAATCCACTACATTAAATTTCTTCATGACAGCGTCCAAACCCTGCACCCCTGAAGATTAAAGGGGTTTTTGGGATAAAAAGAAAGTTAATATTTTTTCATATTAACAATATTCGCAAGATCTTTTACCTTTTGGCTTGTTTCTATTTCCAAACTTTAAAAACCACCTTTCAGAAAGAAAAAAACAAGTCCAGGAAATCATTGGATCTGCTATTTTCCAGTATACTAAGAGTCGTACCCAAAAATGTGCTCTAAATACAATCAGAAATTGAATAAAAACTTCTACGGACATCTATTTTATTCAAAAGAGATTAATAAGTAAAATCATTAAGACTAAATCATTAAAAAGCGTCTTTTGCTTCTTTCCGAGCCCCGATGACATTATTTATTGAACGTCCATCGTATATTTTAAAGTCAATGCGATGATTCAGAAACTAAAGGAGTAAAGATTTATCGAGCCTAAAGGGTTAGGTAAACATTGTTTTTCGATGATGGGAATCATCGTACTGACAGAAAAAATCAGCAGTATCATATTTTTTTTATCCTCCGCTTGAAAAGCGGGAGGGTATATAGTGATTGGGATGTCTGTCCGTCTGTTACGCTTTGGGGTATCCATCTGTTTTCCGCAACTCCTCTCATATATACATAGATGTATTTGTAAAACAGCTATGCCCCTGTATGGCAACATAGTGAAGATTAAACTTTTCTTAAACGCAATTCAAATATAATGGTACCCAAAAAGGGTCTTCTCACAAGAAATACAATTGCAAAATAGGAAAGCCCTAGCACCACTTGTTCAAAATTAATGGCTAAGGATAATGTTTGAAAGGTAGGTCAAACTTAAAGGTAAAAGGGTCAAAGTTGATGGTTTCTTATGAAAGGGTTAATGTAATAAGGATTACACTTGTGAAGTATGAGAGTACTAGTATCTACAGTTTAAAAGTTATAGCCAAAGCGAATTAATTAAAAATTCGGCATTTTGTGTAAAATGGGACAAACTCCAAGGTAAAGGTCAAAAGATAAAATTTTATGGTACCAAAAGTAAGGTCTTGTCACAATGAATGTAAACATATTGAATATGAAAGACATAGCCACAATAAATGAAAGTTATGGTAAAGGTTAAAGTTTTTGCGGAGAAACAGACCGCCAGATAGACAGACAGACATACAGATGGACACGATAAAACTATATACCCTCGAATCTTCGATTACAGGGACATAAAAAAGAAATGGTCTTTAATTAACTTTTCATATTATGATACCAGGGGCGTAGCTTCCATTGTGGCAATGAGGCAACTGCCTCATTAGATTTTTCAACAATATTCCCCTTCTCATTAATAAATAATACATATAGCAGAAAATATTTAGTATATAATTTCTTAAAACCTTATTGTTTTTATTTATCATTTAAATAATTCTATAAATTATTTTACTGGTTCTGGGTCAAAATTCATGAGATCGGGCTCTATAGTTCTAAAACCTAAAAGTTTTTTTTTTTTTTGAAAAACATTTATGGACCACAACAGCAAGGAGAAGACAAAGTTAACAACCTTTCTATGGAAAAGGGAGAATCAAATCGGAATGAAATCTGGAATCGGCGTCAAGTATTTCACAAATCCCGGTAATCTAGTGAATAAATTTTATTATCTTTCCAAATTATGCCGAATTCAATTATATTTAAATATACCGGTATATTTAAAAAAAAAAAAAAAAAAAAAATAAGATACACTTTTTTTCGAAAATGTGTTAGAAGTTTGAATATACATTTTTATTTACACTTTTTACATATTAAATACTTTGAAATACAGTATGTATACATGTAGAATCATATGAATGCTGAATGTCATAATTCGGATTAATCACGAAATTTCTGTCCAGAACAGTATAATTTTTATATTCTAAAACCCCCAAATTCAATTTCCGTCGGGGGGCTTCGCCCCCCTGAACCCCCTACCAGGGCTCCGCCCTGGACCTGCTGGGGGCCTAAGGCGGCCCCAAGACCCCCGGCCACAATAGTTTTGCCTCACTAGAACTTTAGGTCAAGCTACGCCCCTGGATACAGTATAAAGAAGACGTTACAAAAATGGAAATGTTTGTTCTGATGGTGATTTTCATATTAAATTCTCTGAAAAAGATACTCAGAACTGGGTAAAAACGTGGAGTGGAGTAAAACAAGAAATAAGAAATTTAATGAATACTGTGCGCTTAATCAAAAGGTTATGTCTACATTTATTGTTTTTTGCATTATAATGTGTATTTTACACTAGCCCATAGCTTTACAGAGCATATTTTTAGGTGTTATACCCACCCCACCCCCTTTCTTATTTAGAAGGAAGTTGATTATCAACAAAAGCAGCAAAAAAAAACCTACCTTACCTTTATTTTTCTATAAGGAGGGACTAAAAATAAGCTAAAAATAATCTACTATTCTACTAATTTTCAACTGTTACTCTGCCACAATACTTTCAAGTATACCCCCACCAACATTTAAAGCATGCTTTAATCATGGCGAAGTAAATTATGATATGATTGATCTTGTGTGAAGGCTTAACTTCAATTCAATATTTTATCTAGAGCCTCTTTCAGTATTATTAAAAGGAAAAGAGTTTTATTTATATTTTTTCTTTTCATTTATTTTTTGTTTGTTTTGAATAAACGTAATTTTTTTGCAGGGGGTTAAAAATTTGCTCCTCTTTCATTGTCAAATAGGATTTGCCAAACTTATGCAAGCTTAAAGTTGAAATGAAGGAAAAATTATTTTTTCTATGAAAGAGTATTGGAACCTGATTGTTGCATGGTTTGATTTCTAAAAACAAGTGGAATATCATTCTTTAAGCAAACTCTATAAGGAGGAATATTAAAAAGAAATTTTATTTACTTGACAATTAAAGAATCTCTTTTCACTTTAAAGGGAGTCATTTTTCAATAGGGGTCAATTTTTTATAGGACTAACATATAAAATAATGACCTCCTAGGACACTTTTTCTACAAAAAATGATTTTTTTCTACGGGTATGGGGTCATTTTTTGTCGTTGAAAAATGACCCCCGGTCATTATTCGACGGGGGTCATCATTCGTCTTTACACCGTATTGCCGCTTTAATACCAGAGCTAAACAGTAAATTATCCATAATTTCAGCTGTTGGAAAACGGGAGTAGACGATATTTTCCATTGAAATCGAATTTCAAGCATCACCATATTTTGAAATAGTCTCGGATATGATTAAATGTTTCTTATCTCTTTTTTTGTGTTTTAGGCATACAAATTAAACATTTTAATATCAATAAAATATAGTGTTTCAGTTGTAAATTGCTTTGAAATTGGTGGAAAATAAGCATTTTATCGATTTTTGTCAATAAACATATCCCCGCTATATTAGGCAGGAGAACAATACTATCGTTCGCAGTTCTTACACAAATTTAACTGAAACGTGCCCATGTACCCATGCATTTTGCCAATACGTTGTATTTCCATTAGTGAACTCTTCAGAATTAGAGGTGCGTTTGGTCGTCTGACTGGGACAGCATGGCATTGCGGATAATTTAAAACATGCCAGTATCAATCCAGTTTTAAATGTTAAGTGCATTTGTCAGTTTAACTAATGAATAGAACAACTAAAAGACATATGAAAAAGAGCGAAAACCCTAACTTTATCGTCCATTAATAAAATTACGACATTTCCGAGGTATGTGTATTGACTTTAGATGTAACATTACGATAAATAGATACATACGATCACCAATAGATGTAAATTAATATCCTTGTCATCTCTTCTCTTGATAAAAATAAAGTCCACATCAATTTAATATTTCATATGCATTTTGTTAGGATTTGTTCATCGACATTCAACGTGTTGTTTACATGTTTATGTTACATTTGTCCCAAAAATCCCGCGAGATTTGTACATTCTCCGACTTTTTCACAAAAGAGCGCACTAAGAACTTTAACTCTTTAATAATGGAAATAGAACGTATTCATGTTAAGGATGCTGTGGTCCAACAAATGAACAATCCGATGTAACTTTTTGATATGATACTTTAAGCTGTCAATTATCATTTTTGGATTTAAATGGAGCTTTTCTTCTATAGGAGATAAATATAGCCTAAATATGATCACAGACATCCAGCCCTCTTGAGGTTGATAAGAATAGGTAGTACCAGTGATCATTTTACCTTTTTGCAGTTGACTCGGCAGTAGGACGCCACGCAATCTTCAGTTGAAAATAAGATTCTATTTATTTTCCGGAAATAAGTATTCAAAGATCTTGGAAAATATAAATTTCATCATTTAAAAAATTTACTAAAACAAATCAATACTTATCCATGAGGGATACTGAGATAACGAAAAGTTATTACGAATTTCATGATGTGTTAAGGCAAACTAATCAACCATTAAAACATTCAAGGTTTCAACTAACTCACAATGACGTACCACCACCAACTGAATTGTTAATCATAAAGAAGTTATGTATTCTAAACTTAACATTTGAAAGAAGAAATTTGTGTAAAGTTGAATGTTGATGCATTTATAACTGTCCTTACCCAGGCCAGTAATAGTGCGATGAAAAGAAGTATGTTAAATATTAATTTGTTTTTATTTATTTCCAATCTACGTATCTTTGTGAACAGATTTGTACTGTTTGCAAAGATAAGCTTATGTGTCTGATGAATTGCGCCAAAGTTATTACAGTCTATGCTTTTGAACAGATGAAATAAATTGAAAAATGTTTATGAGTAGAATTTGAAAATTTTGTTCGGACGTTTTAAACGGACGTACAGAAACTCTAGACTTATAACACACAGAAAGATCTAACACAGATGGATATAGTATTCAGATAAGGTGTCATGTTTGTAAATTTATTTTTATTTATTTCTAGATAAAAATTATGCTTGGCATACTTAGTATTTGAGATCTATGAACCTTAAGGATTATTTTAATACATATTTGTTAATATAAAATTGTATGTCTCTAATTCTCGCCTTCCAAAAACTTGATTGAATTTTCAACACTCTCCAGATCAGTGATATGTATTTGTTTGAAATATAATTTAAAAAAGAGGAACAGACCCAAGATGGCAAATTTGCTACCAAAACTTGCGGGTGAATTTTATAATCATATTATGCATATTATCTATAAAAAGCGTTTTGTAAATTTCTACATTTTGAAACAACCAATGAGGACATTACATGAAGGTGTGGGTGACGATCAAGAAAAAAATGTTCAGAGTTTGATGATGTTTTTCTTGACACTCAACGTAAATTGATAAAGTTTAGACTTGTTGATCGTGGGTAAGTGGAATGGGATTAACCACCTCTATGCAATGACAAAAGCCTACATGTCCAATGGCTTCATTAAGTTTTCGAATTTATCATTTATTTTTTTTTTTTTGTAAAAATGCTTGCTGTTCCCAACATATTCATTGGTTTTACTGCTACCTAAAATAATTCCGGTAATGCACACGCGTAACTCAAAATGGACATGTCTCTTATTTTTTTTTTGGAAGAAAGACAAAATATAATGATACAGTTAAGGACCCTCTCTACACACGTTCAAAATTGTTTTAGACAGTGAGAAAAATATATATTGTATAAAGGAGTTAATATTGAGCTTATTTTTTTCATTTTCACTGTATGATGCGTGGCATTTACCCCCAGGAGATATGTTCAAAGACAACCAACACAAAATCAGTGAATAGAAATCACTGTTAATTACTTCAATAGAGAAAGCACATGTAAATAACACGTTCGTTTAATTTACTAGTATCTTGGCCTTTTAAAATGTTAAGAATGCTTGAATTCATTACAAATTGAGAAATATATTGAAAATTTCTATTTTTTAGAATTGACATCTAAGGGCAGATCTCTCTAACTGCAGAAAAATACCTTAGAATCAGAGCGCTTTAGTGTGCAGTGTAGAGAGGGTTCTTAATAGAGAGGGTGTAGAGAACGATCATTATAATACATTAATGTTATCAATTACAGCTACTGCTTGTTGTACTTTTGGAACGCCCTTTAAGCGTGACGTTCTTTGATGCCAAGAAACAATTGCCAACATAAAAATAATACCTTATTTATTGACAGATTATACAAAGAAATTAAGAAGAGATTACTGGTTTGTTTTATAATTTTGAATCTTACTCTGTTATTAATAACGACAAAAATCTTCATAAAATATATAGGTTACTGTATACTTTTCTTTCTATGAAAAAGCTCTAATATATATATTTTTTGTTTAAATCCTAAGATGATTAAAAGACAAACATTCTTGAGACTGTTTGAACCAAAAAAGTTATCTACATACTAATTAAATATTCTTTCTGCTAAATTATATATAGATAACTTAATTTGTACACTAGTATTCATGGCTTTGACAAAAAATGTATCAACTGTCCTTAAACCATTTATTTTCTTCAGTCTGTGCTTTGTTTGCATCATATTCATTTTGTCACCTTAATACAAAATTTCGATGTGTAATTAGTTTCCCGTGTCGTTAATACTACGTGGTATGACAATTTCTGCTTCCCATAGATATAATACACTCGACATATTGTGTTGGTGTCGTTAAATGTAAATCATTTACATTAGATTAATTACCTATCAATGGCATCATCTTTTATTCAGCTTGTAAGACATGTGTTATAATACTGTGAAAATTCAATCAAGCCTTATTCTATGTTAATGAGGTGATTACATCACGAATACAGATAATCAGCAACACAAGAATCCGATTTAATGAAGGATACAAATATTTATCATCATTAAAAAAAAACCTGGCTATGAACCCAACACATGACATTGTCAGATTGTCAGAACCTAAAACAGGACAGGTTATAACATTTCTATTTTTGATGCTCTATTTTTTAATTCTTTAAAGAGGGAATTCAATTTATACTTAAAAATCTCATTTTGATGAGAAAATTCTATTCAATATTATGCCGGTTTTGAAAATGTTATTTATTCCAAACAAATCAAAAATGAATTTAAAATACCATACCTATATTAGATTCAGTAACTTCATAAAAATCATTACAAAGAGACATAATAGGCTCTAGGAAATGTTCTTCTAAGCTCTTTCTCTATTTCTCAATAAAATACTGATCCTCCACATGGATCAGTGGTTAGAACGTTTGCTCTAGGGTCGCGAAGTAAGGAGTTGATCTTTACGTCCCGGGGGGGGGGGGGGCAGATGTCATGGAGGAGTAAGCATCCCAAGCTGACCGGTCATGATCGCGAAATAACTGAAAATCCAGTCGTCAATTCAGTGTACAAATAATGGACTAACAATTAGCATGAACAACGTCCTTCAGCATTTAACTCAATGATAAACTGTATTGCTGACAAAGTCGTTATATCGACCAAAGATCTTACGAAATGATGACTTTAAACGAGACTGCTGAAATTCTTTTTTCATCAACTTGTTTGTCAATAATTTACCCCGTTTAACAAATTGTACGTAGAGCATGCTCTTGCGTATCGAATCAACTGCAATATATACACTTCGTATGCAGGTGATGCATAAGTAAGGGTAGTTGACGATAGAAAAGTGACAGTCATTACGTTAATCATGAAGCTTGGTTGTTAGATTACCATTAACGTTTTATTCAAGTAAAATATCCAAGTATAAAACAGATGTGTCGGACTCCTTGGTATTCTTTTTTTTGTTGTTGTCTAAAGCTCACTAGATTATATCATATCGACATAGGAATGGAAATAACAATTATTAATTGACGAGACGTCGTCGATATATTTATATGTTAAGTTGATCGTCACAGCAAAGGTTTTCTTATTTTCAGGCAAATGCTTGAAATGAATACAAAAATAGGTCCGCTTTTAAGGGAGTGCACTTGGTACCCATGGAAATTCCAATAAACTGTTTGAAGACCTCATCTCTAAACACTAGATAAATATTTCAATCAGAAACTCAAGCATCTTTAAGCTATTGTAAAAATAAAATTTAACAATAAAATTTTGACATGTTGACCTTTGTCGAAACCTTAAAGGTACTTGGACAAAGATTTGAAGTTAATTTTTTCTGTATAATATAACGAATTATATATTCTTATAGCATTTCACACAAAAATTAATTAAAAATTTTATTTCATTTTTAAAAAAGTTATTAAAACTTTTAATTTTTTGGCGGGTTTGATTGACACATCCTTTCACTACCACAATTTTTATATTATTCTTAATCCTTAGGAAAAGTGGCAATTTTGTTGTGTATTAATGAGAAACGTTAAAACTTAAATCAAGTAAAATAATTTAATTCAGAGTAGAAATGTTAAAGAGCAATACTCCTTCACAAGTATCGTCATTCCGTTGTGTACAGAGTTTAGCAAATCGAGCACACTCGTGTTATGTATACTTTTTTTGTAAACAGGGCGAAAGTTCTGTTATTATTTGGCGAACATTTGGTTCACCGGGTGCGTTCAATCGCCAAAGTCTGCTCACCACAACTGCACGGACTGACAATATATTCCGTGTTTGTTTTACTTTCGAACATGTCCACTCTGAATTTTCTGGATTATAGTATTAATATTTTTCATTAATATATAACAAGATTGCCACTTTTCCTAAGGATTAAGAATAAAGATAAAATTTGTGAAAGTGCAAGAATGTGTCAATCAAACCCGCCACAAAATTTTAATAGCTTTTAAATGAAATAAGATTTTAAATTAATTTTTGTGTGAAATGCTATTAAAATATATAAGTCGTAATATTATAGAGAAAATATTAACTTCAAATCTGTTTCCAAGTACCTTTAAGCAATTTGAAACACTAAAAAATATTTAAAGCAATATATGGGCTGCAACTTTGATGTCAGAATTTTTTGTTGCCAAATTATAATAACTCTATCAATGACAGAAAAAAATAAAATGAATAAACTTATGATGTTCATATTTGATATTGAAGAACTATTTATAAGCTTCGATTGAATCCAAATTACATTATTGTCGTCCTGTACTATAATGATTTTTTATATTAAACTGCATATTGGATTGTATATAGAAAGTCTTTTTATGCTATATTCAGTCTAATTGATCATGAAAGTTTAAGTTACATACAAATTTATCATAATAACAAAACAATATATATATATTTTTAAATTAAGCTTATTTGCTTATACATGTATAAACAAGACCGAGTCTAATCATCGTCGCAAACCACGTCCAAAATGTACGCTCCTCTCCGATCTGGCCGTGGTTTAACGAGGAAAGAATTCTTCGTGGCTCATTAAAATATTGACCAATGCGTTTAAAACCTCGTCGGATGATGAACTTTATTGCGACCTTTCAATATCCAATCGCAGTATAGGAAATATTTCTTATATATTATATAAGAAGATTATTTTCGTAATTTTCATTGGCTGAACGGACGTCACGTGATATTCCTCCTTTTGTGATAACGACGCGAAAGCCCGTCGGCGGAAAATGATAACGCACGACACAACGTTCGGTTGCATTGAAGTTGCGTAAAACGTGACGTCATAGTATGAGAAGCGTGTTTTTAACCATTGTGACGTAATGACAGCCAAGTTTGTTTAGTAAGAACTGTGTAAGTGCATTCACTTTGAGTGATTATATAATACAAGTTGCTGTCCTTTAAAAAAGGACTACAATACGTGGACCATATGCATGTGTTTCTAACCGAAATTTAGTCAATTCAACACAATTTCTAGGTTTAGTGAATATTCATGTAAGTTTGATCACCGTTTCTATTATGATCTGCCTACTTTGACTGACAGTTCTTTCATAGCAAAATTGTTAAATGTTATCTCCGATTGGCCTATATAGTTTTGTCATTTTTAAAAATTGGGCTATATTGATCAAAGGCGGATCCAGGTCCGGTGCGCCCCTCCCCCTCCCCGTTTTAAATTTTTGTAAGTATACGTCCATTATCCTAACATCAAGGCAAAAACATCTCATATTTGTAAAAAAAAAAAAAGAAAAAAAAAAACCACCAAAAAGGACCTTGCCTTAGACCCACGGGGAGCTTCGGTACAGCCACCTGACCTTCGGACTTCTACTGCCCCCCCCCCCCCCCCCCCCGTTACCAAATTCTTAAATGACATGTACCCCATAATGGCTGGGACTTGACATTTGATCTGGATTTATACCGAAGACATCTATAATTTGAAAAATTGAAAAATATATCTGATGGTACACGTGTAGCACAAGTACGCAGATTTTTTTTCAGCCCCCATTCCCCCCTTCTCCATATGGAAAACTCTTGCTACAGGCCTGTACCACGCTATACTTGGATTGCTGTATATCGAATTATTTTTGCGAGCCTTGATGCACAAAACAAATGCCGATTAAGTCAAGTTCTTCCTACTTTTAAAATGCATCTGCCATAGAATTAATTTTAAGTTTGTATATAAAAGTATATGTCTAAGAGCGCCAATAAATAGATAAATACGATATGCAGTTTTAAAAGCGAAATTTGCATCGAATAGGGCGAATTCGCTGGTGAGCTGTCTTAGCAAGGGGGCGAACTCTCCCAATCGCACATTCTCGGGCCTTTCCGAAAGGCTAAGTTGTTTTTCCGACCACTGACGGAAAGACCCGAGATAATGCGATTGCGAACTCCCCAGCATTTTCGCGCATGCGTAGCCTGTCGTATGCCCATGGCATCCTGTTTAACTTCGCTTATATATTTACTGCGTGGACCGCAGGGTCCACGCAATAACTATTATGGACTTCAGTGAAAGGTCAATATGTGGTTTTGTAGCTTTTTACAATAACTTTCACCTTTTGACTAAATAATATCTGTAGGGCAGAAACAGTGGAAAAAAAATCTGGAAAATGTGATAAAACTGCACTTTTCAAAGTAATTCCCATAGCGTCTAATAGTAAAAGTTAACAACTTTTAAGATGGCACCCTGAGCAATTGGTATGGTACACAATCTTTAAATAATAAATATAACAGTAAAAGCAACGAAAAATTATCCAGTTTATCATTATGCAATTATCTTTGCAAGTGACTTTGTATATATTTAAACAAATCCAAGCCAAAGAATTTCACTAATTAAGAATTTGAGACAAAATTTTATTCTAGGGGGATAAATGTTGACCCTACTATCTTTATCTTTAATAGAAATTAATCTAACAGTTGATGTTATAAAATTCACTATTGAACATTGGACCCTGATTACAATGTACAAGTAATTGGAAAACTATGCATGTGACACGAATGAAACTATAAATATTTTCATTGCATTGAGAATAAGAGTAAAAATTGTTCCGGAGTGGTTTGAAGTTTTCACAACATTGGCTTTCATTTTTTTTTATACTTCTGTGTTGTGACGATCATTAGTTATCGATGGTCAAAATTAAACGCTCTGAGTGAGTAAATTGCCATTTTCTCAATACTATAGATTCCTTATTTTTGGCGAATACTTATTAACGCAAATGGGGTCCTCAACGTCAAATCTCGAGAATAATAATTCGCGAATGGACGGTTGGTCAAGAGATTTTACAAAGATTTCAGCACCATTAAAATAAAGGCGAGTTATTTTACCGGGTATTTTTGCGTGTGGTGCTTCTCATGATATTATGCGATAAATAATTCCACGCGTATAATTAGGAATCTACTTATCTCGCTCTTTTATCATACTGTTCCATACACGTTTCCTCATTGTTGATGCTACTATCCCGCTTAAAATGTGAAGAAAAATAATCATCGAATAAATTTTGTTGTTTATTTTATTTTATTTTTTTTTTATTTTTGAAACCTCAGAACAAATTATTAAATGATATTCATGACAGTTTATACACAGACTGAGTTGTCTTTTTCAACATTTAAAATTATTGTACTTAAGGCAAAGAATTGGCTGTTTGTTATAAAAAGAAAAGTATGAAAGACCATGCGCATTAATATATAAATGTTTGATATTAGTTATGAAAGGAAAATCATTTCAGTCGTTACATATATATTGACTTTTTTCTTAATTAAAAGGACAATATTAAAACACTTGCACTAAAATTAAAATTTCTAAGATTAACGACAATAATTATAATCGGGTAACAGAAGTTTACCTCCTTGCAAGCTCTAGTTCATATCCTAAAATGTTTAATTATCTGTTCCTGATCCAGGGTTTCTCAATTTTATGATAATGGAGTGATGTATATAAAAATATACACCGTAGATAAAGCAAGGAATTAAGAAAAAATCTAACCTTTTATCATTTTTTATAGATGATTAATTGATTGTATTCCGTTTTTCACTTATAAAGAGGCATCAAAATCTACCAGTGAGAGGCTTCGGATTTTGAACTTTACTTGGCACTCAAGGTCATGAAGACGTTGGGAATCTTTTTAGTGTCAACGCCTGTCGTGACACGGGGCTTCGGTTTTTTAAGATCTCATAGGTCTTTTCACTTCACAGTTCTGCGCACATGGCCAAAAAATAGTTGCTACCCATTTTTTATCGACTTTATTCAGTCGAGAATTGAATTGATTTTAAGGGGGACCTATGTAATTCTACGTTAAAGTAGTTTTCTTTACGTCACAATAGAGACGTTTCTTTTGCATCTGTGATATAGGCTTTACATTGTTAAAAGTCAATAACGTACACGATTTACAGAGAGAAAGTTTATATATCATTAATATTACTTTTATTTGATTTATACAGTTTGTTGTTCAAAATTCTCTTCCTTTGTCGATAATTTATAGCAATGTCAGTTGTGAAAAAAACCTCAAAAATATACTGATATACCACGGTAAGTACAAAAAGATAACATAAAATTCATCAAAGAAAGCTGCTTAAATCAGGAAAATATGTCTAATATTTTGTTTACCATTAGTTACTTTTTCTCGAGCAAACTAAGAAAACATTAAAGAAATTTTCTTTATCTTATATCTGCTAATTGGTAAGTATATGTAGATTTAATCGTAAAACGATTCCTAAGTTCTAATAGGTGTTGGTTGTTGACTGGGCAAGGGGGGTGGTAGTAAAACAGAATAATTTGAATCAAGAAGATTTAATCAGTGTAAATTGGTACTTATCAAAACATAGTACTTGATTTCTCAAAATAGTTTAATATTAAGATGTTCTTTAGTGCTAACTTACCTTTGTCTTAGTGTAGAAGGTTCAACATTTAACAAGAGTACGAAAATAAAAAAAAAAAACAAACAAATATTTCTTGTTTATTTAATCAAAATTCTATACTATTTTCTTGAATGAAATAAAGAGATAATTCATTTCTTTAAGAAAAGAATGTAATATTTCTTTTCCTTTGATCAAAGTATCAAAGAAAAAAATTGGACGGAAAACGTCATCAATGCGTAGCGCATTGTAGATAACGTTTTCTATATATCACATTAAATCTTTAAAATATATGTAGTCTCACTACTGAACAGTGAGCGTCAATAAATTTAATGACTCACAAACGAGTGCAATTTACTTGCAGCTGCTTAAACACACCACTGCATGACATTCATATTAAATTCTTTTATCATTCATTCTAAAATAATGAATTCATTAAAACATCTGATTAAAAGATAATTAGAATACATTAACTGTTGGCGGTGGTAAGAAAATAATAAGAATGTTTAGTTGCTTTCAACATATGCTTATTTTAAATACAAATCTCTCATTCTGTATATCTCTATAGATCAAGTCTTTCATATTTTGACAGAAGTACCCAGGGTTCTAATCAGACCCCTTTACTAAAACATTATTGTGTCATTGATATGAAGCAGGATTTATGAAAAATAAATTTCCTTTAGAATAAAGGACTCATTCTTTGACCTTTTATTCAGAATATGATTACATGTATATCAAACCATCTTTCAAAAAAGTTTTGTCTTCTTACAATTCTAAGTAAAATGATTGGGATGATGGGTACATGGGAACACCAGTCCTCAAAAGAATTTTAACATTTCTGTTTACTTGAAAAGAGCATTACAAAGTTTTCTTTTTAAAAAAAGTTTTTTTATTAATCAGGTTTTCAATGGAACCTGACCTGGCGAACATAAAACTTAGACAAACTTCTTTTTTGGTTTTAGTCTTACTTTTCCACTATATTTTCCCTTGGCAAAAGAAGGATATGGAGATAACGAACAGAATTCAATCTCAACGTCCATTAAACAACATACAAAATAAGAGCAGAGCAAACACGGACCTCCGAAACATCAGAGGTTGGATCAGGTGCCATGGAGGAGTGAGCATCCCCTGCCGACCGGTCACACCCGCCGCGTGCTCGCTGTCACGATCAGGAAATAACGGAAAAAAATCCGTCGTCAACTCAGTGTACAAATAATGGACTAACAATTGGTATAAAAAACGTCATTCAGCATTTGACTCAATGATAAATTGTATTTGCTGACAAGGTCATTGTGAGGTGCTGATATTTTTGATTCATCAACTTGCTTGTCAATAATTTACCTCGTTAAAGAAATTGTTCATACGTAGAGCACGCTCTTGCGTATCGTATCAACTGAGATATATATATTCCGTATGCAGGTGATGAAGGCATATTGCTGCATAAGTAAGGGAAGTTGACGATAGAAAAGTTAAAGTCATCACGTTTATCATATAGCTTGGTTGTTAGATTATCATTAGTATCTTTTTCAAGTAAAATATCTAAGTATGAAGCAGATGTGTCGGACTCTGTGGTATCTTTTATCTCAAGCTCAGCATGATATATCGTATCGACGTAGGAATGGAAATTATTATTTATTGACAATACGTCGTCGATATATCTAAATGTCGAGTTGAAGGCCACAGCTAGTGTTTTCTTCTTTTCACGCATAAGATTTTGCATAAATTCTGCTTCATATGAATATAAAAATAAGTCTGTTAATAACGGAGCGAGATCAAAAGTGAGCTCGTCTAAGTTTTATGGCTCCCCGGTCTAATCCTACCCCTGATGCTATTGAGGTTCAAGTTTGCTCTGCATAATGTTTTTATTGTTTAATGGACTATTTGAGCTTGCATACTCTTTGTTATCCCCATGAAGTTAAGGCTTTTTCTTTCACGGCAAATGTGATTTTAGAGCTCCCTCTTTGCTCTGTATTCAATTTTATTGTTTAAATTGAGCTAATTACTGTTCAATATCTTCATTTTTTATATAGGTTTATTGAATAGTGAACATGTATTGTATCTGCTAAATGATTTCGTTTACAAACATTATAAGGTTGTACTTGATTTATTATTGATTTAATTGTTTTATTACAGAACAGGTAATACTTATTGGGACAATAGAAAATAACAGGGAACGAAATAACAAATAAAGAGAAGAATATGTCAGAAAAAATCAACCTTGGAAAAATGCTTTTGATGATGACATTCATAGCATTAATGCAATTAAATGTAGTGATCTGCAAACCGTCTACAACTTCTGCAAATATAGATTTGAAAATTGAAAATGAAACAAATGGTTTCAAAAATATTGATGTCACAACATGGGTGAATACCAAAAATGATGAACAGCCATTTACAAGAATACCCAACGCCTTTATTACAGAAAATGAAGAATTACAGAACGCGACAGAAACACAAGAATGAGTGACGAAGGCATGGTCCGATAATGAAACCTTTGTTGGGATCAATTCAACTGAAAACGTCCCTCAATACTCGTCTTTGTTAGTCCCTGTAAGCGGAACATCAGTGGGCTTGCTTGTAATGCTATTTAATGGTTTAGTAATCATTCTGTCTTGTACAAACCGTAATTTACGAAATAATACCAACCTTTTTCTTGTATTTGGTTTGTCGATTACTGATTTTGTTTTAGGGGTAAGTTCTTTTCTTAACGGTATACGATTATTTTTCTTTGCCTACTCAAGCTCTTTGGACTTGTGCATTTTGTTGAATGTACTTTGCGTTTCCAGTTTATTGATGTTGTTTATCAAACATTTTGTATAAGTTTACATCGCTTCCTTGTCATTTCTGAGCACGATTTTAACAAAAGAATTTTTAGAGGAAAACGTAAGTACTTTTTGTGCATTTTAGCCTGGGTTATGTTCGTGAGTATTATTTATTCTTTGGTCTCGCCTTCGAAAGAGTCTGGTGCCACATGTGATTACAGTGTCGTGTTTAGTGGCTCGATCACTATCTTTGGGTGGGTAATTATATCATTTCAGTTTGCTCTAATACCACTGACCCTTATTTTTTACTGTTTAGCTATCTATCATATGAAAATGCGTTATATGAATAATTCCTTCAAATTCTCCAAGAATGTAAATGAATCAAAGCGGAAAAAAATGTTTAAGTCCATGAAGTTAATCAGTTTCCTACTACTTGCCTTATTTCTGCTTACTTTTCCTTTTACGGCTGTTCTTGTGATTGATATAATTACAAAGGTTCAAAATATTAGCTCAAAAATTGTTGTGTTTTTCTATCTTTTGGCTAATGTTAATTCTATTATCAATCCAATCATATATCTTTTCAATATCACAGAGTTCCAATCTGCCTTAAAAAGTTTGTTTTGTAATATTCATTCCCCTGATAATAAAAAAGACGAAAAAGGTTCAAACACGAATGAGCTAAATAGATCAGAGTCAGCAAAACAAAAATTTTAAAAGAATTACATGTAATATATAAATGGTAGATCTGACATGAACCTTTATCTATTTTTTTTTAAATGGGGTATTTAAACTTTAATTAAAAAGGATATTTTTCTACGATATTTCTTGCTATGAACGATATCAATATGACGTCTTTGGAAATAGATTGTACAGTGGAGTCTCCTTTTCCGGGTTACTCATGTGTTTTTTATGCCATATTGTTAAAATTTAAAAACAAAAAACTTAATGAATACGCTTATCATGAAAAATTGGTCTTTCTATCTGTAATTAATTACAAAATTTTTAATATCAACTTTAAAAGAGCATCCGACAATCGAAATTCAGAAACGCACGCTTTGAAGACAGTGATGTTTCTGCTTCGGTGACGAGCTACTTTCGTTTTTGTTCTCTGCAGAAAGGCTGATATAAATGTTCTACACAAATTATAAAAGCTCGAAAGTATGGCAAATACATTTGGTATTAACTCAGAAATCAATCATAATGATCGATGCTCAAATAAAATTATAATTATTAATAAATCAAACTGTACTAGTTTCTCCAATTGTGGTTTTCATAATCTCGTGGTATGAAACATGTCAAAACTCAATGTACAATACCAAGCGACAACCGTGTTTTTACTTTGGTTATTAGAAGAATTCTAAGAGGAAAATATTTTACTGAAAGTTTATTTTGAGTTTACCCTTCAAATGCATATTTTCTAAATATATTCAACTGTGTGTTATTTTCATTTTTTTTTTTATTCTACAAATTGCATTTCGTTTTGTTGCTATTGTTTAAAGATATTTTAAACATATTCCTGGGGTTGTTTAATTTTTTCCAAGCTGCATGAATTCTTTTATGTTTCAACATCATAAAAATCGTGTTCCGAAACGATCCATGAATATTACAAAACCGTGAAGTCACATGACCCGGAAATGGAAAAAATGATTCGTAACTGGGGAAGCTAAACCTCCCTGAAATATGTCTGTAAATATTTTTCCGTGTAGCTACTTTGAAAACAAAAAGGTTTTGGATGACTCACTTTTTGTCCTTTCAATACATACGTATATTTCAAAAAATTTCAATCGAACAGCTTTGCAAAATATCAGCGAAATGCGCATACGTGACCCGGAATTGGCGATCTCACTGTAGTGATGTTCAGTTCTAGCGATGTCAAAAAATTGATTACTGTAAAAGCACAAATATTCGTGGGGGATTAAATTTCGTTTATTTCGTTGATGACAATATTCAACGAAATTAAATCCCACACGAAATTTTATATGACTATATATTGAATAGGTTTACTTTTAAAACAACGAAATTAAATGCCCACGAAACTATTTTTGATGACAAAACAACGAAATTTTATGCCCACGAAAATTTGTGCTTCTACAGTAATTGCTAGTTTTGAGTCACTGCTAGAATTATTTAAAATTTCTTATACATTTATATAATTAAATAATTACTATATTTATCATACTAGAGGTTTTTACATTGGCAACCCCTAAGTTCTTATATATTTCTTGTATATATGTTATGTGTTGCATTTTTTTCGTTACAAGTATCAATGAAAGTTTCTATATCTTTCTGTAAAACTATAAATAGAAATGGTGAACTGGGGGTGAAAACAACCATGGACTATAATTTTTGGCGGAATGGTGGCGTATGAAAATAGCGTCTTTTCTGCCGCTCAAAATTGTTTTATAACATTAAATTTTAACACGCTCCAAGACTAAAAAAAATTTTTAAATGTAAGTTAAATTAATAATAAGGGACTTAAGTTTCAAAATATATCAAATAGGCCTAAATACAATTATTCAAATAAACTAGAACTAAGTAAGGTTTTGAAAGCTTCCAATCTAATTACAGATGTGAGTCAAAAATCCATTAAAATTATTTTTTCTGTCTTAGTAATCCTTTTTTTGTGTGTTTGTTTCATTTTATATCTCTATATGAAAACTTTACCATACGTGAAAATAAGAAAAAATTAAATATAAGAAGCAAATGAAAATAACTAACATTCGCTTATAAAAATAAGAAAATAAATAAGAAAAATAGAGGAAATTCTGAATAGCCAGTCTCCATTTAAGTTAAATTATTCATTTTTTAAAATGGAAGTAGGGATTGCATGATTGACAACAGTATTTATTTTATTGAAGTGTCCATGGAAAAGATAATGACCTTGACATGATCCATCTCTAATATAAAACGGTCAAACTTAATCTCACTGACACCATCACTTTGTGATATTGTCTTCTTGATTAGGTGAAAAATTCATAAATTTAAATACACTGTACAAGAAATATGCGAAGAATCCTATCTTCAGTCGACTGTAACTGAATGAGTATTCATTGTATTTGTTATTGTATTGTATTTGTTATTGTATTGTATTTGTTATTGTATTTGTTATTGTATTGTATTTGTTATTGTATTTGTTATTTTATTGTATTTGTTATTGTATTGTTTTTGTTATTTATTCGATTGGTGCTCTAACTATATTATTTACATTTTCTACGTAAAGTGTAGTATACTGTGATTTCATCAATTTTCGTTGCCATCATTTATCGTGGATTTGTAATACAGACATTTTCGAGTGATATTTTCTTCTTGATTATGTGAAAAATTCATAAATTTAAATACACTGTACAAGAAATATGCGAAGAATCCTATCTTCAGTCGACTGTAACTGAATGAGTATTCATTGTATTTGTTATTGTATTGTATTTGTTATTGTATTGTATTTGTTATTGTATTTGTTATTGTATTGTATTTGTTATTGTATTTGTTATTTTATTGTATTTGTTATTGTATTGTTTTTGTTATTTATTCGATTGGTGCTCTAACTATATTATTTACATTTTCTACGTAAAGTGTAGTATACTGTGATTTCATCAATTTTCGTTGCCACCATTTATCGTGGATTTTGTAAAACAGACATTTTCGAGGATACGTAATTTTGTGGAAAATAACACTTCTTCACAAATGAATAAAAAGTCTCTTCATTCAATGCACGTCGAATTTCGTGGCTCTGCTTAACAATGAAATCCTCGAAAATTTGTGATCAACGAAAAATAAGGAAACAACAATGTATTTAATTGACTACGGAATATTCCTCTTTTTGATACCTGTTTTAAAAAATAACAAGGACCAACAACTGAATTCAGTTAACTGTAAAATTTGGAAAATTAATGATTTAGTTTTATATTGCTTATGTAACATTACATGGTTTTCAAGAAGATTGCAACAATTTTCTATTTAAGGACATACGCAACGTACCTCACCTACTGATAGATTTCAAAGATATTCCAAATTTAAACTTAATATATAATTACATGCTCATAGACAAAAAAGCAGCATGCCTTACCAGAGGTTTTGAAAAGATATCGAATTTTGAAAATTTTTGCATAATTCTGATAAAAATGTACAAAAATTATAAAACACTAATTCTAGATTTTAATTCATCAAAAATTGATTTAGAAGAGGTGTACAAATCCATATATATACATTAAAACTATTGCACACAGGTCCTTCATTTAGTGGAACTCTTCAACTCCAGGGAAGAACCCCAAAAAGTTCAAACTACGTGCGTATGTCCTTAATACAAATTAGTAAGTTATTAGCAAAATAAAAATAAATGTAATAAATTTAAAAGTTTAATTTGCTCATGGTATGTGTTTCTGGTTAACAAGTGATGTTTTCTCCTCAGAATTTTCCTGAAGATCATATTTGTACCTTAATATTTACATACATTGTAATTGCATTGTTCATGGATTTTTTTAACTTAACGATATAATTTTTTCTCTTCATTAATAAGAATATCCCTATATTTGCATACTATTAAAGTAGCAAAGTGTGTCACAGTCAGTGTCTATTGGTGTAAATGTATTTTATTTGGCCTGTAAGATATTTAGCGGAAATTGAATTTTAAACAAGTTAGTGGAGAATTAATTTAATAGAACATTCATTAGTGTACTTATTTACTTCGTAATCTTTCAGTGCCTTTGGTGGATAAAACCTTCTGCTAGTTCAAGTACACGCTAAATACCTTGCACATATACTCAAAAATAAGTACATTAAAGAATGGGTAATAAATCAATTCTTCGCTATCTTGTAAAAAATCCAATATCCGCCAAATATCGTACATGCCAAATATAATACATTTACAGATATATATGCTGACTGTGACGCACCTAGCTTGCTACTATTATAATAGTATGGATATACATGTATTGGGTATTCTTATTAATAAAGAGAAACATTTTTAGCGTCAATTGTCGAAGTGGAAGATAAAACTATTGAGGTTCTTAAAAGAATGTTAGATATATCCCCCGATGGTTTTGATTTTCAGCTTTGTCACAATATCTTGACTTGAAACTTAAAACCGTAGAAAACAAGAAAAAATGAAAATTTCAAACACATACCGTAATTTTATTGCTACATGAAGTATAAGCTAAGACAGTGTATTTAGAATGAAAAACAGAAATAAAAGATACAGCCTCTTTCATCCGACTAATGATCCTTCAATATTACCTCTACAAAAGAAAGATAAAAGCATCTATTTATTAAATGCTTTAAATTAATATATAGAATATAACGAAGTACCAAGGTCTGGATTGTCCACATCTATGAGAATGGTTAGAAAACTATAGCTAAATTTGAACTGTCTAGTTCCATCAAATTGTATACATTTCTGTGAAACACTCTGCAAAAATCTTGCCTCAGAATCGTGGATGTAGTGTACTTTGAGAATGAGCCTGATCTAATTTGCCACTTATTTTCTATTAGGGATAAGAAATATTGGGTATTTTTATATATGTTTGATATTAATGGATTGGCCAAATCGAAAAAAGAAATAGATAACTTTAGATCAGCAATCAGAGAGAGGTAGGCACCTCATTGACTTTCAATTAGTTTCAATTACTAGGATCCTGCAGGGGATTTCATGTAACATGTTTTCTCAGTAGAATGCATAAGAGTTTTCCCGGACATGTACGGAACCATATCTACCCGCATAGTAAATGCCAAGGGATCTATGTAATGTTATGTTTTGTAATGTTAAACATATCTCTCCGTCTCGCCATTTTTAAAGAATCTCCTTTACCCTTGAGCAAAGCACCGTAAATAGAAACATCCATTAAGTTATTTTAATAATATCTTTTTTTTTTTTTTTTAAAAAGGAATAACACATGGTCTGGCTACAAAACTGTTAATTCTACGAAAAGAATAAATATATCATACGGTTGTTCACAGATCAGATGACAGCCTCTGGTACAAAAATCATCGTTCCAGTGGTAAATATAATGATAATAGGCATGGTTTAAAAGATCTAGGCAATGTTCGCTATGAAGGGCCTGATTCGGCTCTCCCGGTCCCCAGTTAGTGTACTCAAATGGTGTTTGTGAAGTCACCCACGACCAATTTCTCCTGCCCCCGGCATCAGAACCACCCAGCCAGAAACACTTATCTACATATAAATATTTGGGGGGAAATGATGAATCTCTGATATAGGAAACTTAAGGACAAGTCATTCATAACGATGAGAGTCAAATCTCTGAATTTGTTAATACAAAATTAATCTATAGAGATATTTTTTTCTAAGAAAATTCTTTGAAAACTATTATTAAATTTTAATTATTTGAATATGAGGTATGAGTGATGATCATTTTAAAATTCTATAAGAAGTAAATTGATACATATTTATTAGTTTTAAATTTCCTCTTACCTGTAAAATTGAAGGATACAACGTTTTGTATAATAAACTTATCTTCCAAAGCGGATTCGATTTCTATTAACTTTGATCCTCTGTGCCTGCAGTAGTCCTATCATAATACAAAATATATAAAACAACGTATCTTTATAATAATTATTTTTATTTTAATTTAAAGCATTTATTTGTGTTCATTCTTCCAGATATTGAAAAGGTGTTTTAACATTTTGTATACTTCTTTTAGTACTGGAAAAGTTCTATAATGATCTTTTATGTAACTTTCTGCAAAGATTTGCAATTATGATCATTATTTAAAAACATAATTTTCCATCCTGCATTACAATTGTCATTAGAAAACAATATGTTTACAATGGTCTATCTTTTTGTTGTGAGAGAAAAAAAAACAAAGACGTCAAGATAATCCTGGAGACGTACCCTGGCATGTTGCCAATTCATGAGAAGGTCACTGAGAAAAATGTAGCAGTCACCATTAAACCCTTTCCAGTTCGGTGGACAATAGTTTTCTTCACTGCATATACCTACATGTAGGCCTTCAGATGAAAGTATCATTGAAATGTAATATTAAAAAAATTGAAAATAATGAAATAAAATTTGATTTAATAGAAAATCCTTATAAAGAATTTTTATGCCAAAAATTCTAACAATTTTCAGGGATTCATATTCAGCATTCTTTTTTTTTTAATTATGTGTGTTTTTTACCATCATTATGAAGAGTTTATTGGTACTTCAAGGAAAAACATTTTAACGTTCATATTTTCATCTATCCTTGATTAAAGCTGTCGAAAAAAAAGTTGTTGACTTTACCTATTAATGTTCCGAAGAAAAAGTAGAGACATTGAAGTTTGACGTGCATTTCTGTTCTTGTTGGGTTCCAATGTGCTGTTTGAACCAGTTTGCAAAGATAAGCGCCCTTATTATATAGTCTATTTTTAGTCCCTATATAATCTATATAACCGCAATAAGTTCACAACACTACATGTTCACCGGATTTGAGGTCGTTTTCACCGGAGGATCAGTGTGTGTGCAGCGGAATTGTGACGTCACAATCAATGTTGTAAACAACGCTATAGTCAATGATTGTAACGACCGAAGCCAGCTTGTATCTGATCAGGAAAAAAGGAAGACAATCATATTTTTAAACATTTGGACGTTTTACACATTGCGAAACTCGAAAAGGAAAACACAGAAGTTACAAAATGTAATCTGAATTTCTTTAAAAAAGAATCATCAAAGGAATTTTGTAAATGAAAATGGTGTCGGCATGCAGCCTTCAATGTCTTGTTCAATCAAATTTGGACTATTTGGACTATATAAAAAACAATTTTGGACTCTTTTGGTGTTGAATATATACCGGACAAAGTAAGTTTAGCAATTAAAGATATTTAGTATATCAAGTAGAAAAAAGTAGACCCATAATTTATAATGTAATTGAAATGTTAAATGTTCTTCGTATAACAAAGAAGAGGCAATGTTTTAGTTTAATCGTAGACGATTTGTGTTTGCCCCTGCGATGCGTGACTGTTGAGGACGTTGAGTAAGTGATAGTGCTTTCAGAGGTCTTTGAGCTCGAACAATGGCTGAACGTAGCCTGTTTCCTACAAGTTGCCCGCATAACCTCACTCCAGTGACACGGCATAACTCTTCTGCGACTTAAGGAGCAGCAATAAAACTGTAACGCATCGACGATGTAACAGTTAAACAGTCATTGCAAACCGTCGTTTTTTGTGGACGTCCTAAGCGCTGGAGATTGATTATGTGTTCAGTCGTTCGGAATCAGTGTGAAAGTCGGCATTTGGGGGACTAATGCAAGCAATAGTGTTCAGCGACATCTTTTTGTGAGTAACCAATTGTTAGCATCCCTATAGTCCTTAAACGTTATTTTTGGAAAGTCCTGGTGTTTCTACAATAAGACGTTTTTGCAATTTTTCACCGGTTTTGTTTTTCACCCATGCTAAGAAGGTTTTTCTAGTAAAATATTGTTCTCGTATCATGTGCGTTCGAGCGTAACCTTTTGTTTTATTGAATTGTCACAACGTTGAATGAAGCGGTTTCTGCGTGTCAAATTAAAAAAGAACTCTGTCGTTTCTTATCTTTATCTCTATTGTTTTTAAGAAGAAGCATAATAAAACAATAAAGAAAAATATTTTTAAATCATACATACGGAAAAGCAATTGCTAAACTTATTTTGCTCAGTATAGTTTGTCATTAACCAGAAAAATATCATTATCCGCCTTAACCAGTATTGATAATTTTCAGGTGAATAACAAACCATGTTCAACACCAAAAAAGTTCATAATTGTATATTATCTGTGAAATGGTGTTAAAGTTCTAATTTTGATCTTGTAAACGACAACGCCTTCAGGTGCAAAGGGCAAACGTTAGGTGAAACTACTCTACAAATAGGCAGATATTGACCGTTCAATGTCGCGTGAAACATTTATATTTCTTGAAATATTTTAATCTTTGAATTTATTTGTTCCTTTACATAGCAAAATATCTTTAAAGTTATGTTTTAAGAAGTAGACATGAAAGGTTCCTCTCTACCAGTTGAATTACACTTTACAAAAGGTTTATCGATAGATAGAATAGAAGTTAGTAAGTTAGATATGTTGGTGCAGGGTATTGGTTAAAATACCAGTAAAATATAATCGATCAAAATGGTTGCCTGTTTTTTGAAACACTCTCAGTATCTCTAATAAATAGAATATTGTCGAGCAAGTGTTATTTATTCTTGTGGCATTTTTGAGTTTTCTGCTTCATAGAAATATATTGTAACGAGAGAGGAGAAAATGCAGCGGACCAGACCAGGATTCGAACCCGGACCCCCTGAAACTCCGGTCAGGTGCTCTACCAACTGAGCTACTAGTATCGTACCCCGGAGATCGAACCCAGCTGACCGCCACAATGAATCATGTTGGTCAATCAAGGAATGTACGTAGGGCCGTTACGTATTTCCATAGTTAGAAGATTCGGTTTCCGACGATTACATGTATGTTGTTAATGAAGAACCTCTAGAAGCCTTTTTAACATTAATTTAGGAGTATTTAAGTTTAGAATCAGAGTGATTATTTGAGAAAGTAACGTTGTTGACGACCAACCACAAAATATTATAATTTCCGAGGTCATTACTATGAAATTAAAGAAGCATTTGTCTACAATATCGAAAATCCTGGTTTTAATGGTCTGTTTTAAATATATACATTTACTTCAATATTTTAAAAATTATTTTCTAAGTGTTCTTTGTATATGTTTTGAATTTGTATTTGACTTACACCACTTCTAGAGTGTAATAAAAATAAACAAGCTAATTCATAGAATTTGTGTCCCCCGCTTACGGAAAAAGTAAACCATGCGCAGTTCGAGGGGGGGGGGGGGTCGGATCCCCCTGACTGAATTTGAAGAATTACTAAATGTATGCATGCTTACTGAAGCAAATGAAATGTCAATATGGATATAAAGATTTGATTGCTTATTCTTTATTATGTGTAAAGAGGATTCTTTACATATGGAATATTTATCACATTGTAATGATGATTTTATGAGTTTTTACGAGCAAGACCTCATAAATTATTCATTTCACATGCTGAATACTATCATTTAGTAAAAAAAAAAGTATTTCGGCAAGAAAGGCAACGGATCATTCGAAATTCCAACCCGGGTCCTCTCACATGTGAAGCGAGAGACATACCACTAGACCAGGAACTACTTCAAACTAGTGAAAATTATATGCAAGGATGAAGTCACATACATGTATATATTTACGTTCGATATTGTCAAAATTTTATACACAATACATGGTGTCCAATTTAACCTTTACTAAACAGTTCTAATAGATGTAATAAGAATATAAAGTCCGCCGAGAACCTTATGCGTAATAACTCTCCTCATGCCCCTGTGCTAAAACCAGCGATATGTAATACAATAAATACTAATAAAACAAATGGGGTTGGACACTTTGAGAGGGGTGAGAGAGGTCCTAGGGAGTTTTGGTATACAATTATATTGCAAAAGCTCAAAATCATCTTGAAATATTGCCTGGAAAGGATAGTGTTTCACACAGACATAATGTATAAATTTACGACCTTAAACTTTGACCTCAAAATCAAAAGGGGTCTTCCTTAGGCCAAAGGGTGTTGTTATGTAAAATTGCATTGCAAAAGCTCAAAAGGTTCTCGAGATATCGTGTGGAAACGAAAACGTTACAGACAGACAGAAAGACGGACGGACGGACAGACCCAAATTAATATCCCCCACTTTTCAAGCGGGGAACAAAAAAGTTTTATAAGATTAAGGATATTGGCTAAGAAGAGCAATTTCGTAGCCTTGCAATTTCTTTCTATTTGTGTGGACTGTTAAAAGTTTAGGAATTCAAAGTAGGTATTCTAGATTGGACTTATTTTTACTCTTACAAGAAGAATAACTGCTAAAAGGACAAAAAAAGAAACTAAACGTACTATTCTAATCATTCTAAAATGGAGTAAATCGATGTGGAATATTAGAGTTTCTTCATATTTTAACACATTGCAATTCCTTACGGTTTATTTAAAACATGGGCTCTTTGATAACTGTAACATAGATACATGCTTCTTCAATAAAAATGGTGTTCGGAAATTTTCGTATCGTGCCTTTATTTTCCTATAAATCCAAATTGTCGTCTGACTATAGACGATAATTAAGGGCCAATTGACATCAAAATTGCACGACAAATGAAATGAATTAAGCATATCCATTTCAACTTTCCGTATCTATATCATGATATTCCACTGTCGCCTGCATATCATGTTGACCTAATTATTCAATACTGAGGAGCATAATCTAAGTATGATTAATTTTTAAGCCGAGACAAGCTACTGAAACATAAGTTCAGGTAACATCGATTTCAACAGCGTTGTTTAAATCAAGGCAACATTACGTAAATTTTATGTCTGTTATGATGACCTAATCATCAAATGTAACATACCAATGGCTCATACTTGGCTTACATGCAGGGAGTGGCCTATTACAAAAAGAGGATGAAACACAGAACCCTGGAAGTTCAAGGCGTTTGATAAGGTGTCTAGGAAGGTAAAGTACCAGCTTGATTTATCAGTGAAACATGGATATTATATGACTAGTAACGAACACTTTTCAGGCTCAAAGTATCCGTGTAATCAATACAAATCGGTATCAGAACAGGGTTTTAAAAAACATAAAAAGGATTATTCGTAATTCCAATATGAATATGTAGTATTCTTATGTCAACACAAAACATGCTTGCAAAATTTTCACAAAGAGTAAATTTTGTCATATGAAATAAATTTGCTGGATGTTGAAATAATTATCTTCCTTGCAATTTGTCCTAATTAAGTTTTTACATGCAATGTGGGTCTAAGCTAAGGAGTTTGCCATTTTAAGTGACTATAATCCCTCCTTATTGCTAAAATAATTTTTTGAAGGATGATACAAGTTGCATGTTGAAATTATCAAACTACAATCTACATATTCCATAAATGACTTGCATACAAAATCTTAAATCGTACAATTGTACTTTGAGGTTAATTTAGAGAGGAAAGTTATACCCTTTCAATACCAATCTTATTTTTTTCTCTGAAGGACAAGGAACTAGGGTTTATTTTAATTCAATAGAGCGGAATTGAATTGCAGACAAAATTTAAAGTCAATTGAACTATAGAAACGTGAGATATTTAAGATAAAAATTGGTGAAAACTTAATTTGAACGTGAATAACAAATATCATGTTAATCTCGTATTCTTTTTCTTAGGTTTATGCTCAGAAACGCTATATATGTTAAGCAACTGATAAATTGGTAAATACTTAAAAATGTCAATTTTTTTTACCTTCACTTACCCCACCCCTCACCCCTCCCCCTGCACGTCTACATGACACCACCAAACATTTTCCAAAAGATGAAATGTGTACAATGTAGGAGAAGTTCAGGAAACCAGGGGATTTTTGCATTAAAAAAATGTCATTTTATGACCCCCATTTGACCCCCCCCCCCCCGGGGGGGGGGACATTAAAATTTCCGAAACCTTACTGCACATCTACATGGTACCACCAATCATATCCTTATATCCTTAAAGATGATTTGGCTACTCTGTAAAATGTAGGAGGAGTTCGGAGAAGAAGGGCTTTTTGCACAAAAGGTCATTTTTTCAACTCCCAATTTTCGTGGATTTTGTAAAACATTATCTTTACAATGAATAATATATTTCTTTATTCAATGAAAATTTAAATTCGTGGATCTGTTCAACAATGAAACGATGTGCTCAACGAAAATCGATGAAACCGCAGTATATGGAATTAATTACGGAATATTCTTCTTATTGGGGCCCGTTTTAAATATAACTCACGACATGGACCAACAACTTCATTTAAATGTAAAAATTTGTAAAATTATCGATTTGTTGAGGTTCTTAAAAGAATGTAAGAGATATCCCCCGATGATTTTAATCTGTCATAATTTCGAAAATTTCGAAAACATACCGTAATGTTATTATTACATGTACATGTAGTATAACTTTTGACAGTGTATTTAGCATAAAAAAGAGATAAAAACAGGCTTCCTTCATCCAACTTATGATCCTTCAATATTACCTCTACAAAAGAAAGATAAAAGCATAGCATTACTAAAAGCTTTATCATGATACATAAAATATAACAAAGTACCAAGGTCTTGATTGTCCCCGTGTATGAAGAATGACTGGATAACACTAGCTGAATTAGAACTGCTCAGTTCAATCCTATTTTATACATTTATGCGAAACACTCTGCAAAACTTTTGGCTCAGATGTAGTATACTATTTTGATAATGACTCTTGTTTTCTAACATGGATAAGAAATACTGGCTACTTTGATATATGTTTGAAATTGATGGATTGGCCTCATCAAAATCCGCGCCTAAATAGATATATTTAGATCAGCAACCAGAGAGAGGTAAGCATTTCATTTAATTTCAATTAGTTTCAATTGCTAGGACCCCGCAGGGGATTACATGGAATGTTTTTCTCGGTAAAATGCATAGGAGTTTTCCCGGACATTTGGGGAGCCATATCTGCCCGCATAGTAAATGCCAAGGGACTACTTTTCTTATATGAAATGTTATGTTATGTATGTTAAAAATATTTCTCCGTCTAGCCATATTTAACGAATCTCAAACCTCTTTTACCCTTGAGCAAAGCACCACAAGTAAAAACATCCATTAAGTTATTTTAATCATATCTTCTTGAAAAGGAATAACAAATTGTCTGGCTACAAAATGTAAATTCTACGAAAAGAATAAATGCATAAGTTGATATCATACGGTTGTTAACAGATCAGATGACAGCTTCTGGTACAATTATCATCGTTCCAGTGGTAAAAATAATGATAATGGGCATGGTTTAAAAGATCGAGGCAATGTTCGCTATGAAGGGCCTGATTTGGCTCTCCCAGTCCCCAGTTAGTGTACTCAAATGGTAAGCAAAGTGTACCCACGACCACTTTTCCCTGCCCCCGACATCAGAACCACCCAGCCAGAAACACTTATCTACAAATAAATGTTTTTTTGGGGGGTGGGGGTGGGGGGGGGGGTACTGAGCAGGATTACCGTAGCAACGACTGCAGTCATCAGTAAGGCCATTTCATGTCAAATTGACCGAGGAAAATGTTGCAGTCACCATTAAACTCTTTCCAGTTCGTTGCACAATAGTTTTCTTCACTGCATATATCTAGCCCTTCAGATGAAAGTAACCCTAACATGTTGTCGGGAAGTAATCTTAAAAATTTTGAAAAAATTAAATAAAATTTAAATAAATAGCAAATCATAAAAAAGAATTTAATATTTTAAAAGCCTAAAACAACAAACAACTTGCAGGGATTTATAATCAACGTCCCTTTTTTATATTACCAGATATTATCGTGCATGCTACTGTTTATTGTACTTTTCGATCGCCCTTTAAGCTAGGCTTTCTTTGATGCCAAGAAACAATCGCCAACATTAAAATAATACCGTATTTATTGACAGATTATACAAACAAAAGAAATAATCTCTGGTTAGGTATATAATTTTGCTCTGTTATTCATAGATCAAAACTCTTCATAAAATATAATTGATATTGTATATATTTCTCTCTATGAAAAAGCACTCAAACATATTTTTAATCATAAGATGATTAAAGGGCATTCTTGAGAGTGTTTGAACCAAAAAAGTTAATCTACATACTATAGTTTAATGTAAGTTTATTCCTCATACTATATTATATATCGATAACAAAATTTGGTCACCAGTATTCATGACTTTGACAAAACTATATCGACTGTCCTTCTTCTTTCTTTCTTTATTGTTACTTTAAACTTTACAGCTTATCAGTATATACAGAATAATACAATTAGTTTCAGTACAGAACAGAAGTGGATAATTAACAGGAGAAATGTTCTTAAACCAAGGTTATTTTATTTTCTTCAGTCTACACTTTCTTTTTTCTCATTTTTTTCTCATTTTCCCACCTTAATACAACACTTCGATGTGTAATTAGTTTTACCTCTCATTAATACTTACTGCGTATCATTTATATAATACACTCAACATATTATGTTGGTGTCTATTGAGGTAAATCATATACACTAGATTAATTACTATCAATTGCATAATCTCTTATTCAGCTTGCTAGACATGTGTTATAATACTTTGAAATTTGAATCAAACCTATTCTTTGTAAGCTTAATATATATATTGACAGAGCACTGATTCGTTTGATGTTATGTTAATGAGGTGATTACGTCACAAATACAGATATTCAGCAACAAATGAATCTGATTAAGTGATAGATGCAAACATTTATCATCAGAAAAAAAAGACCTGGCCGTGAACCCAAAACATGACATTGTTAGATTGTCAGAACCCAAAACACAAGGGATTATAACATTTCTATTTTTCTGATGCTCATTTTTAAAAAAAAAGAATTTTAAGAGGGAATGAAATTTAATTCTGCAATGTTTAGTTCAATTTATACTTAAAACTCATTTTGATGCGAAAATTCTATTCAACTATATGCTGGTTTTGAAATTTTCATTTACTCCAAATAAATAAAAAAATGACATACCTACATTGTATATTAAATTCAGAAACTTCATAAAAATCATTACAAAGAGACATAATAGGTTCAAGAAAATGTTCTTCCAAGCTCTTTCTCTATTTCTGAATAAAATACTGATTGTCCGCAGGGATCAGTGGTTAGAACGTCTACACTAGGATTGCTTAGTAAGGAGTGGGGGGGGGGGGGCATTTACCATGAAGGAGTAAGCATCCCCAGCTGACCAGTCACACCCGCCGTGTGCTCCTTGCCATGATCGCGAAAAAACGAAAAAAAAAACCAGTCGTCAATTCAGTGTACAAACAGTTTAAGTTACATACAAATTTATCATAATAACAAAACAAAAATATATAATTATATATTAATTTAGCTAATCTTGCTAAATATATTAATGTATTTTTCTTATATTAACAAGACCGAGTCTAGGTTGAGTGCCCATGTCTTTCTGCGGCTTTTTATTTCATGCAATCATTAGTGCTACCTCTCCCAAATATTGTGATTTGACATAAAATTAATATTATCTGTAACGCCCACCAGTTTGAACATGTGATTTTACGCGATAATTAAGAAAAAACGCTAAAAGACCTTTGACAATATCATTGTTATCCGATATTGTAAAGCAATGCACAATGCTGAAGAAGGACACATGATGACTTGATCTTATGTTTAAGTCGCCCATGGAAATTAACACTAAACAATGATGACAGAACATAAATAAAACATATAAGTAATCTAACCATTTTACCCCCAAAAATAATCTGCCTGATAATTCATCTGTACCGATAGGCTTTTTAACACAATATGGCAATTTAAGGGGAATTGGGCATCGAAAAAAAACTTCAGTAATTAAGACCTTAACTAACCTACATATGGATCGTCAACCTTTTTAAAATTTCATAATTTTGTGGCTTTTAACAATAACTTTTACCTTTTGACTAAAAAAAAAAATTATGGGGGAAATGTGATAAATTGGCAGGCACTTTTCCAATACAAATGTGGTCTAGTTAAATAACTTTATATATATATATATATATATATATATATATATATATATATATATATATATATATATATATATATATATATATATATATATATATATATATATATATATATATATATATATATATATA